>CANXME010002162.1:0-413989 GCA_948144175.1 Closterium sp. NIES-65
CCCGCCCCATTCTCCCGCTTTCCATCACCCCGCTCCCATTCTCCGCTTTCCATCACATCCGCCCCCAATTCTCCCTCCTTTTCCATCACCCCACCCCATTCTCCCTCTTTCCATCAACCCCGCCCCATTCTCCCGCTTTCCATCACCCCTGCCCCATTCTCCCTCTTCCATCACCCCACCCCATTCTCCCGCTTCCATCACCCCGCCCCCATTCTACCGCTTTCCATCACCCCGCCCCCATTCTCCCGCTTTCCATCACCCCGCCCATTCTCCCCCTTTCCATCACCCCGCCCCCTTCTCCCTGCTTTCCCATCACCCGCCCCATTCTCCCTCTTTCCATCTCCCCGCCCCCATTCTCCCGCTTTCTATCACTCGCCCCATTCTCCCGCTTTCCATCACCCCGCCCCATTCTCCCGATTTCCATCACCCCGCCCCATTTTTCCCGCTTCCATCACTCTGCCCCATTATACCCTCTCCATCATCCCGCCCCATTCTCCCTCCCTTCCATCACCCCGCCCCATTCTCTCGCTCTTTCCATCACCCCGCCTCATCTCTCGTCTTCCCATAACCCCCACCCCATTCTCCCGCTTTTCCATCACCCGCCACATTTCTCCCACTTTCCATCACCCCGCCCCCTTCTCTCTCCTTCCATCACCCCGCCCCATTCTCCCTCCTTCCATCACCCCGCCCAATTCTCCCGCTTTCCATCAGCCCGCCCCCATTCTCCCGCGTTCCATCACCCCTCTCCTTTCTCCTGCTTTCCATCTCCCCGCCCCATTCTCCCGCTTTCCATCACCCCGCCCCATTCTCCCGCTTTCCATCACCCCGCCCCATTCTTCCGCTTCCCATCATCTCGCCCCATTCCCCCGCTTTCCATCACCCCTCCCCATTCTCCCTCCTTCCATCATCCCGCCCCATTCTCTCGCTTTCCATCACCTCGTCCCATTCTCCCGCTTTCCATCACGCCGCCCCATTCTCCCGCTTTCCATCACCCCGCCCCATTCTCCCTCCTTCCATCACCCCGCCCCATTCTCCCGCTTTCCATCACCCCGCCCCATTCTCCCTCCTTCCATCACCCCGCCCCATTCTCCCTCATTCCATCACCCCGCCCCATTCTCCCGCTTTCCATCACCCCGCCCCATTCTCCCTCCTTCCATCACCCCGCCCATTCTCCCGCTTTCCTTTCCCGCCCCATTCTCCCTCCTTCCATCACCCCGCCCCATTCTCCCTCATTCCATCACCCCGCCCCATTCTCCCGCTTTCCATCACCCCGATCCATTCTCCCGCTTCCCATAACCCCACCCCATTTTCCTGCTTTCCATCACCCCACACCATTCACCCTCTTTCCATCACCCCACCCCATTCTAATGCTTTCCATCACCCCGCCCCATTCTCCCTCCTTCCATCACCCCGCCCCATTCTCCCTCTTTCCATCACCCCTCCCTATTCTCCCTCTTTCCATCACCCCGCCCCATTCTCCTGCCTTCCATCACCCCGCCCCATTCTCCATCTTTCCATCACCCTCCCCAATTCTCCCGCTTTCCATCACCCCGCCCTATTCTCCCGCTTTCCATCACCCCGCCCCATTCTCCCTCTTTCCATCACCCCGCCCCATTCTCCCGCTTTCCATCACCCCGCCCCATTCTCCCGCTTTCCATCACCCCGCCCCATTCTCCCGCTTTCCATCACCCCGCCCCATTCTCCCGCTTTTCATCACCCCGCTCCATTCTCCAGCTTTCCATCACCCCGCCCAATTCTCCCTCTTTCCATCACCCCACCCCATTCTCCCTCTTTCCATCACCCCGCCCCATTCTCCCGCTTTCCATCACCCTGCCCCATTCTCCCTCTTTCCATCACCCCACCCTATTCTCCCGCTTTCCATCACCCCGCCCCATTCTCCCGCTTTCCATCACCCCGCCCCATTCTCCCGCTTTCCATCACCCCGCCCCATTCTCCCTCTTTCCATCACCCCGCCCCATTCTCCCGCTTTCCATCACCCCGCCCCATTCTCCCTCTTTCCATCACCCCGCCCCATTCTCCCGCTTTCTATCACTCCGCCCCATTCTCCCGCTTTCATCACCCCGCCCCATTCTCCCGATTTCCATCACCCCGCCCCATTCTCCAACATTCCATCACTTCGCCCCATTCTCTCGATTTCCATCACCCCGCCCCATTCCCCCGCTTTCCATCACCCCGCCACATTCTCTTGCTTTCCATCACCCCGCCCCATTCTCCCGCTTTCCATCACCCCGCCCCATTCTCCCTCTTTCCATCACCCAGCCCCATTCTCCCGCTTTTCATCGCCCCGCCCCATTCTCCTGATTTCCATCACCCCGCCCCTCTCCCGCTTTCCATCACCCCGCCCTATTCTCCCGCTTTCCATCACCCCAACCAATTCTCCCTCTTTCCATCAACCCTCCCCATTCTCCCTCTTTCCATCACCCCGCCCCATTATCCCGCTTTCCATCACCCCGCCCCATTCTCCCGCTTTCCATCACCCTGCCCCATTCTCCCTCTTTCCATCACCCTGCCCTATTCTCCCGCTTTCCATCACCCCTCCCCATTCTCCCACTGTCCATCACCCTGCCCCATTCTCCCGCTTTCAATCACCCCGCCCCATTCTCCCGCTTTCCATCACCCCGCCCCATTCTCCCGCTTTCCATCACCCCGCCCCATTCTCCCGCTTTCCATCACCCAGCCCATTCTCCCGCTTTCCATCACCCCGCCCCATTCTCCCGCTTTCCATCACCGCGCCCCATTCTTCCGCTACCCATCATCCCGACCCATTCCCCCGCTTTCCATCACCCCTCCCCATTCTCCCTCCTTCCATCACCCCGCCCCATTCTCTCGCTTTCCATCACCCCGCCGCATTCTCCCGCTTTCCATCACCCCGCCCCATTCTCCCGCTTTCCATCACCCCGCCCCATTCTCCCTCCTTCCATCACCCCGCCCCGTTCTCCCGCTGTCCATTATCCCGCCCCAATCTCCCTCCTTCCATCACCCCGCCCCATTCTCCCTCCTTCCATCACCCCGCCCCATTCTACCGCTTTCCATCACCCCGCCCCATTCTTCCGCTTTCCATAACCCCTCCTCCTTCTCCCGCTTTCCATCACCCCGCCACATTCTCAGCTTCTATCACCCCGCCCCCTTCTCCCTCCTTCCATCACCCCGCCCCGTTCTCCCGCTTTCCATCACCCCGCCCCATTCTCCTGATTTCCATCACCCCGCCCCATTCTCCCGCTTTCCATCACCCCGCCCCATTCTCCCGCTTTCCATCACCCCGCCCCATTCTCCCGCTTTCCAACATCCCGCCCCATACTCCCTCCTTCCATCACCCCGCCCCATTCTCACGCTTTCCATCACTCCGCCCCATTCTCCCTCCTTCCATCACCCTGCCCCATTCTCCCTCCTTCCATCACCCCGCCCCATTCTCCCGCTTTCCATCAACCCGCCCCATTCTCCCGCTTCCCATAACCCCACCCCATTCTCCCGCTTTCCATCACCCCACCACATTCTCCCACTTTCCATCACCCGGCCCCCTTCTCTCTCCTTCCATCACCCCGCCCCATTCTCCCTCCTTCCATCACCCCGCCCCATTCTCCTGCATTCCATCAGCCCGCCCCATTCTTCCGCTTTCCATCACCCCTCCCCTTTCTCCCGCTTTCCATCTCCCCGCCCCATTCTCCCGCTTCCCATCACCCCGCCCCATTCTCCCGCTTTCCATCACCCCGCCCCATTCTTCCGCTTCCCATCATCCCGCCCCATTCCCCCGCTTTCCATCACCCCTCCCCATTCTTCCTCTTTCCAAAACCCCGCCCCATTCTCCCGCTTTCCATCACTCCGCCCCATTCTCCACCTTTCCATCACCCCGCTCCATTCTCGCTCTCTCCATCACCCCGCCCCATTCTCCCGTTTTCCATCACCCCACCCCATTCTCCCTCTTTCCATCACCCCGCCCCATTCTCCCTCTTTCCATCAGCCCGCCCCATTCTCCTTCTTTCCATCACCCCGCCCCATTCTCTCGCTTTCCATCATCCCGCCCCATTCTCCCTCTGTCCATCACCCAACCTTGTTCTCCCTCTTTCCATCACCCTGCCCCACTCTCCATCTTTCCATCATCCCGCCCCATTCTCCCGCCTTCCATCACCCAGCCCCATTCTCCCTCTTTACATCACCCCGCCCCATTCTCCCGATTTCTACCACACCGCCCGATTCTCCCGCTTTCCATCACCCCGCCCCATTCTCCCTCTTTCCATCACCCCGCCCCACTCTCCCGCTTTCCATCACCCCGCCCCATTTTCCCTCTTTCCATCACCCCGCCCCATTCTCCCGCTTTCCATCACCCCGCCCCATTCTCCCTCTTTCTATCACCCCTCCCCATTCTCCCGCTTTCCATCACCCCGCCCAATTCTCCCTCTTTCTATCACCCCTCCCCATTCTCCCTTATTCCATCACCCCGCCCCATTCTCCCTCTTTCCATCACCCCGCTTCATTCTCCCGCTTTCCATCACCCCGCCCCATTCTCTCGCTTTCTATCACCCCGCCCCATTTTCACTCTTTCCATCACCGCGCCACATTCTCCCACTTTCCATCACCCCGCCCCATTCTCCCGCTTTCCATCACCCCGCCCCATTCTCACGCTTTCCATCAGCCCACCCCATTCTCCAGCTTTCCATCACCCCGCTCCATTCTCCCGCTTTCCATCACCCTGCCCAATCCTCCCTCCTTCCATCACCCCTCCCCATTCTCCCTCTTTCCATCACCCCGCCCCATTCTCCCGCTTTCCATCACCCCAGAGCGCGCTCCGGGCTCTCTCTTTCACGCCGCAAGCTCCTTGACTAGGCAAGCTCCTGAACCAGGATAGCTCATGGACCAGGCAAGCTCATGGACCAGGCAAGCTCCTGGACCAGGCAAGCTCCTTGACCAGGTAAGCTCCTGGACCAGGCAAGCTCCTGGACCATGCACGTTTGTGAGAGGACGTCCCCGTTATAATATTTTCTCACTATTATATTTTTCCGTTATCCTATTCTCCCTTTTCTCCTCTTTATTTTGGTCTTTATCTCATCTCAATCGGCCTACTATTCTATTTTCTAGAGCCTTCTATTTATTTCTCTTATTTCCTACTTTTCCCACCGACATACCTATTATACGGCACCGACAGCGCCGACAGTGGTGTATACGGTGTAATCTGGGCGTAATCCCAAGTGCCAATAGACTTGCGTGCTTATGCGCACTTGTGATTGTAGTATCTGGAAGGGTGTGTTCCCGAAGGTTCGTTTTATCTCGTTTATCCTTGTACTTTCCGAGTATAAATAGGCCTTGTATTCAGTTTTAGTGACAAGTTTCGATTGAGAATTCGATCCTGTGACACTTGGTAATCAGAGCCGTTCTCACTCGACAACTCTCGGCTAAGCAGCGGTCGCGGAAAAAATCGCCTCGAAAAACCGCCGGGGGCGACCAATTCGACGCCGATTTCTGGTAAGTACCAGTTCCGCGCTTTTCGAATTAACCCCCTCGCGTGGTTTTTGAACAGGATGGGTTCGCCGGCGACCAACGATGTTACGCAGCAGCTCTTCGCGCAAATCGCCAAGATGGAAGCGGAGATGCGAGCGATGACTGAACGGTCGCGATTGGAGAACGAGCAGATGCGAAACGAACTGCAGCGCGTTACGCGGCTCCTCTTGACCATGAACATTCCTGCTTCGACGACTTCGCAGCAGTCGCAGCGTCATTTCGAGGTTTCGAAACTTCGCTCACCGGAATCGTTCGACCCTAGCGATCGAAAATCCGACGTCAGGCGGTGGCTCGCGACGATGGAAATTTATTTCGCGGCGACCGGATGGACGACAACGGAGTACGACGGCGAGAAAATTCGTCTCGCAACAACGTTGATGCGCGGTCCAGCTCTCGAGTGGCTCGGAAGCAACAGTAGCATTTTCCAGGGCGAAGCCACGTGGCAGCAGTTCCGGGCAGACCTTCTCAAACGTTTTGAGCCGATTAATTCCACTTATATTGCGCGCGAAAAATTACATCACCATAGGCAATACGGGAGTGTCGCGCAATACACGCAGCAGATGGAGGAATTTTATAATCGCATTCCCGACATTACCGAGGGCGAAAAAAATCAGTCCTACATCGCGGGGCTGAAAACCGACATTCGGCGCCAGGTTGCAGCAGCAAATTGCAGCAGCTACAGCGAAATCGTATCGGCCGCGGAGCGTTTTGACTTGGTCAACTCCGGGACACGACGACCCCACGTCGTTGGATCACGACAAGGGGATCGCTCGGCTTCAACCACGTTCGCCGACCCCATGGAAGTCGACAAATTCGACGCGAATTCACGTCCTGCAAAAAACAAAACACTTTGCGAATTTTGCGGCGGAAACGGACATCGCATTGTCGACTGTTTTCACATGAAATCAGCACGTGCGGCATTCCGAGCTCGTGGGAGTGGCGAAACTAAAGACAAAAAGTCAAAAAACGGATCTCGCCAGTGATTGCGGATCGTGCTGGCGAGAAAACACAGATCCGAAAGCGTCAGCGCAATCTAGACCGAATCGAAAGTGAAGGACAGCATTGGGCGCGAGATTTGGAGAATTAAGGGTGAAATCCCAAGCCCCTTGACCGAAATTTGTCAGAGGAATTCGCCGAGGAAAAGAAAACCTCCGCGAAAACAGACTCGACCAAGACGGGAACTCTCCAATTCGACCCCGGAAAAAAACAGAATTCGTTAAAGTTATCTTTCAAAGATGCTTTAATGAAGACTGGCGATTTTCGCGGGTCCGGAGCCATAAACAAATTCCGGGAAGAACTCCAGAGGAAGCAAACAATTAAAGAAGTGGTACCGGTGCCTACGGAGCTGGGGAAAAAATTAAGGAGTGTGGAAAGGAGTAGACCTTTTCACGGCGTCAACGTCCTCTCCCGAAACCAGCCCAAGACGACTCTCCACTCCTCAGGGAAGAAGTCTATGGAGCTGAAGCAGCTGAAGAGGCAGCTGGGAGTTCAAAAGAAGCTGCAGAAACTCCGAAAACCCCTCAAGGATGCATCCAGTGGATAGCAGGCGTCGACCGGATCCACCCCCTCAGGGTCAACTTGTACGGTTACTACCTCTACTCCTGGCGTTGGAGAAGAGCCTTTCTCCACGCAGCCCAGGCCAGCTAGTTGTCCAGAAGAAAGCAGTGGAACCACGGTGTGTACTGAATATTGGGATGTACCCTATGATCCTATTAATGAGACCATTTTTGGGTACTCCGAGCAACGCTCACCACTCCTGCTCGAGGTGATCTGCAACGGACAGCGCCTCCAAGCACTCGTGGACAGCGGGGCGTCGCACAGCGTCTATGACAAAAAGGCAATCGATCGACTCGGAAGTGACATCAAGTCCTCAAGCTTCTCTGCAACGATGGTGGATGGCAGTAAGCTACCTATCTACGGGGAAACACGGTTGCTACTCCAGATTGGACCCCTTCGATGGAAGCCTGCTCTCCCCGTCACAAATATCAAAGGACTCGACATAATCTTCGGGAGAGACTTTCTTAAAAAGTTCAACCCCGAGATCAACTGGGTTAACCAGACGGCCAACATCAACAACAACGGGAGGAAAATCAGCCTTCCCAAATGGGACGACAAGGGAAATATTCCAGTCGAGACACTCGCACGCTTTGAAAAGAACGTCAAACGGACCACGGCGGGATTCATGGCGATAGTCAACGAGGCAAACAACGGAGAGAAGCAGACCCAGGAACTTCCTCCAGCAGTCAAGAAAATTCTTGAAGAATTCCTGGACGTTCTCCCCGACGATTTACCTGATCAACTACCGCCATACCGGACACATCAACACGAGATCGTAGAAGAGCCGGGGTCCAAGCCAACATTTCGAGCACCATACCGGCTGAGCCCGACAGAGCTTGCCGATATGAAAAAACAAATAGAGTATCTCCTGGAGAAAGGGCTGATTCGACCTTCGACTTCGCCGTACGGAGCTCCACTTCTCTTCACTCCGAAGCCAGACAGAAGTCTGCGAATGTGCATCGACTACCGAGCCTTGAACAAGCAGACTGTAAAAAATAAATACCCGATACCACGGATCGACGACTTACTCGATCAACTTCGCGGTGCTACGGTATTCTCCAAGCTCGACCTCAGATCGGGATACTGGCAAATTCGTATGGCGGACAACTCTATCCACAAAACCGCTTTTCGAACTCGGTACGGGTCATACGAGTATCTCGTGATGCCATTCGGACTCACTAACGCACCAGCCACATTTCAGGCAGAAATGAACCACATCCTTCGGCCCCTTCTGGACGAGTGCGTGGTGGTATATTTGGACGATATCCTGATCTACTCGAAAGATATGAAGCAGCACGTTGAGCATCTACGACGGGTGTTTGAAATTCTTCGACGAGAACGCTTCTACGTGAAACTATCCAAGAGCGAGTTTGCGTTGAAAAAAGTCCAGTTCCTTGGACATATGGTGAGGGCTCAAGGAGTTCACGTGGATCCTAAGAAGATCGAAGCAGTGCGAACGTGGAAGACCCCTGAGAACGTAAAAGAGTTACAACAGTTCCTTGGATTCGCCAACTACTACAACCGGTTCGTACCGAACTACGCCAAGATTGCCGCACCATTAACGAACCTGTTGAAGAAGAATACACCATATCAATGGGAGGCGAAGCACCAGGAAGCCGTGGAACAACTTAAAACCGCACTCACGTCCGCACCTGTTCTTATCCTGCCAGACACTGAACTTGACTATGTCATCGAGGCCGATGCTAGCGATCAAGCAGTGGGCGCAGTACTCATGCAGGATCAAGGGAAGGGACTACAACCCATTGCATACCTCAGTAAAAAACTTCACGGGGCAGAACTCAATTACCCCATCCATGACAAAGAGGCCCTCGCCATCGTCAACGCATTTAAGGCATGGAGGTGTTATCTCGAAGGAAGAAAAACGACTGTCTACACCGACCACTACAGCCTCAAGTACCTGAAGACCCAACCAACACTCTCCAGGCGGCAGGTCCGGTGGATTGACTTTCTCGAAACCCACTTCCATTACGACATCGTGTATAAGTCGGGGCACAAGAACAAGGCAGACGCACTGAGTCGCCCTGCACACGTTGCCGCCTTACAAATCGATGGCATGAACCCACTTCTGAAGGGACTCTTCACGCATGGATACACCATCGACCCCGAAGTCTCTGTAGCAGAAAACGCCATCTTCTACATTGGGATCAAGACATCGCATACCGCAAGGGCTCCACAAAAATATGGGTACCTAATTACCCTCCCTTACGCCAGTTACTGCTCGAAGAATATCATGATGTTCTCTACGCAGGCCACTTCGGTAGTAACAAGACGCGTGCCGGTATTGCGAAGCATTATTATTGGCCCAACATGGCGGATGACGTACAAAAATTCGTCACCTCGTGCGACACATGCCAACGGATGAAGAGTAGCAAACAGAAGAAAGCAGGATTACTACAGCCTCTTCCAGTCCCTGAACAGCCTTGGCAAGTGGTTAGCCTCGACTTCATCACCGGGTTACCACCTACCAAAGCTGGTTACGACACCATTCTAGTCGTCATCGACAAATTCTCCAAAATGGGACACTTCATTCCGACACACACAACGGCTCGCGTCGAGGAGACAGCGCAAATATTCTTCCGCTACGTCATCTCGCAACATGGCATTCCAACCACGCTGATCTCCGACAGAGACCCGAAATTCACGAGTAAATTGTGGAAGGAGCTCATGTCGCTCATGGGGACCAAACTCGCCATGTCATCAGCCTATCATCCCCAAACGGATGGTCAGACAGAGCGCCTCAACCAGATTGTCGAACAGCTTCTGCGAGCAGCGTCTAAGGACGATATCTCTACATGGGATGCACATCTGCCGGTTCTCGAGTTTGCGTATAACAACGCCACGCACGCCGCAACAGGGCAAACTCCTTTTTTCCTCTGTTACGGTCGCAACCCAGTCACGCCTCAGAAACCAACAGTACCCGCCACGGTGCAACCCGCACATGACTTCATTTCCACTATGCACCAATTGTGGGAGCGCACGCATAAACGTCTTCTGACTATCCAGCAGCAACAAAAGAAG
This sequence comes from Closterium sp. NIES-65, assembly GCA_948144175.1. Lineage (NCBI taxonomy): Eukaryota > Viridiplantae > Streptophyta > Zygnematophyceae > Desmidiales > Closteriaceae > Closterium > Closterium sp. NIES-65. The sequence goes on from CANXME010002162.1 coordinate 10,111, forward strand.
CTCGCTGATCGGAGTCGCAACGATCATTCCATCCAGATTGGCGATCAGGTGCTTCTGGATACACGCAATCTCGACATTAGCCATCTTCCGTCTAAGCTCCGACCTCGCTTCTGCGGACCTTTTCTCGTCGAGGCGCAGGTCACTCCAGTAACCTTCCGCTTGCGTTTACCAGCTACCTGGAGAATTCACAATGCCTTCCATGTTCAACTTCTCAAGCCCTATCGGGACCCAAACACGGTCTTCAAAGGTCGCCAGCCGCCGCCGCCACTGCCAGTGATCGTTAATGGGGAACCCGAGTACGAAGTCGAAGCCGTTCTGGCGCACCGACGACGACGTAGCGGCACCTTGGAGTTCTTGATTCATTGGAAAGGCTATGATCCTTCCGAGGATACCTGGGTACCTGAACACGACATGGATAACGCCCGCCGTCCCCTACAGGACTACCTTGTCAAGCAGGGTGTTACTTCTACCACCCAGCTTTGAGGGGGGGAAGTGTGAGAGGACGTCCCCGTTATAATATTTTCTCACTATTATATTTTTCCGTTATCCTATTCTCCCTTTTCTCCTCTTTATTTTGGTCTTTATCTCATCTCAATCGGCCTACTATTCTATTTTCTAGAGCCTTCTATTTATTTCTCTTATTTCCTACTTTTCCCACCGACATACCTATTATACGGCACCGACAGCGCCGACAGTGGTGTATACGGTGTAATCTGGGCGTAATCCCAAGTGCCAATAGACTTGCGTGCTTATGCGCACTTGTGATTGTAGTATCGGGAAGGGTGTGTTCCCGAAGGTTCGTTTTATCTCGTTTATCCTTGTACTTTCCGAGTATAAATAGGCCTTGTATTCAATTTTAGTGACAAGTTTCGATTGAGAATTCGATCCTGTGACAACGTTCGTGGACCATGCACGCTCTTGGACCAGGAAAGCTCTTGGACCAGGCACGCTCCTGGAACAAGCAAGCTCTTGGACCAGGCAAGCTCATGGACTAGGCAAGCTCCTGCACCAGGATAGCTCCCGGACCAGGCAAGCTCCTGGACCAGGCACGCTCCTGGACCATGCAAGCTCCTAGACCAGGCAAGCTCCTGGACCACGCAAGCTTCTGGACCAGGCAAACTCGTGGACCAGGCACGCTTCTGGACCAGGCAAGCTCCTGGACCAGGCAAGCTCCTAGACCAGGCAAGATCATGAACCAGGCAAGCTCTTGGACCAGGCAAGTTCCTGGACCAGGCAAGTTCCTTGACCAGGCAAGCTCCTTGACCAGGCAAGTTCCTCGACCAGGCACGCTCGTGGACCATGCTCGCTCTTGGACCAGGCAAGCTCTTGGACCAGGCACGCTCCTCGAACAGGCAAGCTCCTGGACCGGGCAAGCTCTTGGACCTGGCAAGCTCTTGGAACACGATAGCTCCTGGACCAGGCAAGCTCCTAGACCAGGCACGCTCCTGGACCATGCAAGCTCCTAGACCAGGCAAGCTCCTAAACCAGGCAAGCTTCTGGACCAGGCAAAGTCGTGGACCAGGCACGCTCCTGGACAAGGCAAGCTCCTAGATCAGGCAAGCTCTTGGACCACGCAAGCTCCTGGACCAGGCAAGCTCCTGGACGAGGCAAGCTCCTAGACCAGGATAGCTCCTGGACCAGGCAAGCTCCTGGAACAGGCAAGCTCCTAGACCAGGCAAGCTCCTAGACCACGCAAGCTCTTGGACCAGGCAAGCTCTTGGACCAGGCAAGCTCCTGGACAAGGCAAGCTCCTGGACCAAGCAAGCTCACGGACCAAGAAAGCTCCTGGACAAGGCAAGCTCTTGGACCACGCAAGCTCCTGGACCAGGCAAGCTCCTAGACCAGGATAGCTCCTGGACCAGGCAAGCTCCTGGAACAGGCAAGCTTCTGGAACAGGCAAGCTCCTTGACCAAGCAAGCTCCTGGACCAGGATAGCTCCTGGACTAGGCAAGCTCCTGGACTAGGCACGCTCCTCGACCATGCAAGCTCCTAGACCAGGCAAGCTCCTGGACCAGGCAAGCTTCTCAACCAGGCAAACTCGTGGACCAGACATGCTTCTGGACCAAGGAAGCTCTTGGACCAGGCAAGCTCCTAGACCAGGCAAGCTCCTGGACCAGGCAAGCTCCTGGACCACGCAAGCTCTTGGACCAGGCAAGCTCTTGGACGAGGCAAGCTGCTGGACTACGCAAGCTTTTCGACAAGGCACACTCCTGGACCAGGCAAGTTCGTGGACGAGGCAGGCTTCTGGACCAAGCAAGCTCTTGGACCACGCAAGGTCCTAGACCAGGAAAGCTCCTGGACCAGGCAAGCTCAAAGACCAGACAAGCTCAAAGACCAGGCAAGCTCTCGGACCAAGTAGGCTCGTGGACCAGGCAAGCTCCTGGACCAAGCAAGCTCCTGGACCAGGCAAGCTCCTGGACCAGGCAAGCTCTTGGACCAAGAAAGCTCCTGGACCAGGCAAGCTCCTGGACCAGGCAAGCAAACGGACCAAGAAAGCTCCTGGACAAGGCAAGCTCCTGGACCAGGCATGCTCGTGGAACAGGCAAGCTCCTAGACCAGGCAAGCTCCTGGACCAGGCAAGCTCCTGGACCAGGATAGCTCCTGGACCAGGCTAGCTCATGGACTAGGCACGCTCCTAGACCATGCAAGCTCCTAGACCAGGCAAGCTCTTGGACCAGGCAAGCTTCTAGACCAGGCAAACTCGTGGACCAAGCACGCTCCTAGACCAAGCAAGCTCCAGGACCTGGCAAGCTCCTAGACTAGGCAAGCTCGTGGACCAGGCAAGCTTCTAGACCACGCAAGCTCTTGGACCAGGCAAGCTCCTGGACCAGGCAAGCTTCTGGACCACGAAAGCTCCTGGACCACGCAAGCTCTTGGACCAGGCAGGCTCGAGGACCAGGCAAGCTCCTGGACCAGGCAAGTTTCCGGACCAGGCAAGCTCCTGGACCACGAAAGCTCCGGGACCAGGCAAGCTCGTGGACCAGGCTCGCTCGTGGACCAGGCACACTCCTGGTCCAGGCACGCTCTCGGACCAGGCAAGCTCGTGGATCAGGCATGCTCGTGGACAAGGCAAGCTAACGGACCAAGAAAGCTCCTTGACAAGGCAAGCTCGTGGACCAGGCACGCTCCTGGAACAGGCAAGCTCCTGGACCAGGCAAGCTCCTGGACCAGGCAAGCTCCTGGACCAGGCAAGCTCCTGGACCATGCAAGCTCCTAGACAAGGCAAGCTCCTGGACCAGGCAAGCTTCTGGACCAGGCAAACTCGTGGATCAGGCACGCTCCTGGACCAGGCAAGCTCCTGGACCAGGCAAGCTCCTAGACCAGGCAAGCTCCTAGACCACGCAAGCTCTTGGACCAGGCAAGCTCTTGGACCACGCAAAGCTCCTGGACCAGGCAAGCTCTTGGACCAGGCAAGCTCCTGGACCACGCAAGCTCCTAGACCTCGCAAGCTTTTGGACCAAGCACGCTCGTGGACCAGGCAAGCTCTTGGACCAGGCAGGCTTCTGGATCAAGCAAGCTATTGGTTCACGCAAGCTCCTGGACCAGACAAGCTCCTGGACAAGGCAAGCTCCTGGACCAGGCAAGCTAACGGACCAAGAAAGCTCCTAGACAAGGCAAGCTCCTGGACCAGGAATGCTCGTGGAACAGGCAAGCTCCTCGACCTGGCAAGCTCCTGGACCAGGCAAGCTCCTGGACCAGGATAGCTCGTGGACCAGGCAAGCTCCTGGACCAGGCACGCTCCTGGACCATGCAATCTCCTAGACGAGGCAAGCTCCTGGACGAGGCAAGCTTCTGGACCAGGCAAAATCCTGGACCAGGCACGCTCCTGGACCAGGCAAGCTCTTTGACCAGGCAAGCTCCTGGACCAGGCAAGCTCCTAGACCAAGCAAGCTCCTGGACCAGGCAAGCTCCTGGACCACGCAAGCTCTTGGACCAGGCAAGCTCTTGGACCAGGCAAGCTCCTTAACCAGGGAAGCTCCTCGACCAGGCAAGCTCCTCCACCACGCAAGCTCGTGGATCACTCAAGCTCTTGGACGTGGCACGCTCTTGGACCAGGCAAGCTCTTGGACCAGGCAGGCTTCTGGACCAAGCAAGCTATTGGACCACGCAAGCTCGTGGACCAGGCAAACTCCTGGACCAGGCACGCTCGTGGACCGTGCACGCTCCCAGACGAGGCAAGCTCTTGGACCAGGCAGGCTCGTGGACAAGGCAAGCTCCTGGACCAGGCAAGCTCCTGGACCAGGCAAGCTCCTTGACCAGGCAAGCTCCTAGTTCAAGCAAGCTCCTGGACTAGGCACGCTCGTGGACCATGCACGCTCTTGGACCAGGCAAGCTCTTGGACCAGGCACGCTCTTGGAACAGGCAAGCTCTTGGACCAGGCAATCTCCTGGACCAGGCAAGCTCCTGGACCAGGATAGCTCCTGGACCAAGCAAGCTCTTGGACCACGCACGCTCCTGAACCATGCAAGCTCTTAGACCTGGCAAGCTCCTGGACCAGGAAAGCTTCTGAACCAAGCAAACTCGTGGACCAGGCACGAACCTGGATAAGGCAAGCTCCTGGACCAGGCAAGCTCCTAGACCAGGCAAGCTCCTGAACCAGGCAAGCTCCTGGACCAGGCAAGCTCCTGGACCAGGCAAGCTCCTGGACCAGGCAAGCTCCTTGACTAGGCAAGCTCCTGACCAGGCAAGTTCATGGACCAGGCACGCTCGTGGACCATACACGCTCTTGGACCAGGCAAACTCTTGGACCAGGCGCGCTCCTCGAACAGGCAAGCTCCTGGACCAGGCATGCTCCTGGACCAGGCAAGCTCTTGGACCAGGAAAGCTCCTGGACACGCAAGCTCTTGGACCAGGCACGCTCCAGGACCATGCAAGCTCTTAGACCAGGCAAGCTCTTGGACCAGGCAAGCTTCTGGACCAAGCAAACTCGTGGACCAGGCACAAACCTGGACCAGGCAAGCTCCTGGACAAGGCAAGCTCCTGGACCAGGATAGCTCCTGGACCACGCTAGCTCCTGGACTAGGCACGCTCCTGGACCATGCAAGCTCCTAGACCAGGCAAGCTCTTGGACCAGGCAAGCTTCTAGACCAGGCAAACTCGTGGACCAAGCACGCTCCTGGACCAAGCAAGCTCCTGGACCAGGCAAGCTCCTAGACCAGGCAAGCTCGTAGACCAGGCAAGCTTCTAGACCACGCAAGCTCTTGGACCAGGCAAGCTCTTGGACCAGGCAAGCTCCTGGACCAGGCAAGCTTCTGGACCATGAAAGCTCCTGGACCACGCAAGCTCTTGGACCAGGCAGGCTCGAGGACCAGGCAAGCTCCTGGACCAGGCAAGCTTCCGGACCAGGCAAGCTCCTGGACCACGAATGCTCCGGGACCAGGCAAGCTCCTGGACCAAGCTCGCTCGTGGACCAGGCACACTCCTGGTCCAGGCACGCTCTTGGACCAGGCAAGCTCGAGGATCAGGCACGCTCGTGGACAACGCAAGCTAACGGACCAAGAAAGCTCCTGGACAAGGCAAGCTCCTGGACCAGGCACGCTCGTGGAACAGGCAAGCTCCTGGACCAGGCAAGCTCCTGGACCAGGATAGCTCCTGGACCAGGCAAGCTCCTGGACCAGGCAAGCTCCTGGACCATGCAAGCTCCTAGACCAGGCAAGCTCCTGGACCAGGCAAGCTTCTGGACCAGGCAAACTCGTGGATCAGGCACGCTCCTGGACCATCAAGCTCCTGGACCAGGCAAGCTCCTAGACCAGGCAAGCTCCTGGACCAAGCAAGCTCCTGGACCACGCAAGCTCTTGGACCAGGCAAGCTCTTGGACCAGGCAAAGCTCCTGGACCAGGCAAGCTCTTGGACCCGGCAAGCTCCTGGACCACACAAGCTCTTGGACCAGGCACGCTCGTGGACCAGGCAAGCTCTTAGACCAGGCAGGCGTCTGGACCAAGCAAGCTATTGGACCACGCAAGCTCCTGGACCAGGCAAGCTCCTTGACCAGGCAAGCTCCTGGACCAGGCAAGGTCTTGGACCAGGAAATCTCCTGGACTAGGCAAGCTCATGGACCAGGCAAGCTAACAGACCAAGAAAGCTCCTAGACAAGGCGAGCTCCTGGACCAGGAATGCTCGTGGAACAGGCAAGCTCCTGGACCTGGCAAGCTCCTGGACCAGGCAAGCTCTTGGACTAGGATAGCTCCTGGACCAGGCAAGCTCCTGGACCAGGCACGCTCCTGGACCATGCAATCTCCTAGACTAGGCAAGCTCCTGGACGAGGCAAGCTTCTGGACCAGGCAAACTCGTGGACCAGGCACGCTCCTGGACCAGGCAAGCTCTTGGACCAGGCAAGCTCCTGGACCAGGCAAGCTCTTGGACCAGGCAAGCTCCTAGACAAAGCAAGCTCCTGGACAAGGCAAGCTCCTGGACTACGCAAGCTCTTGGACCAGGCAAGCTCTTGTACCAGGCAAGCTCCTGGACCAGGCAAGCTCCTGGACCAGGCAAGCTCCTCCACCACGCAAGCTCCTGGATCACGCAAGCTCTTTGACCACGCACGCTCCTGGACCAGGCAAGCTCTTAGACCAGGCAAGCTATTGGACCACGCAAGCTCCAGGACCAGGCAAACTCCTGGACCAGGCACGCTCGTGAACCGTGCACGCTCCTGGACGAGGCAAGCTCTTGGACCAGACAAGCTCGTGGTCCAGGCAAGCTCGTGGACCACGCAAGCTCCTAAACCAGGCAAGCTCCTTGACCAGGCAAGCTCCTGGACCAGGCAAGCTCCTGGACCAGGCACGCTCGTGGACCATGCACGCTCTTGGACCAGGCAAGCTCTTCGACCAGGCACGCTCCTGGAACAGGCAAGCTCTTGGACCAGGCAATCTCCTGGACCAGGCAAGCTCCTGGACCAGGATAGCTCTTGGACCAGGCAAGCTCTTGGACCAGGCAAGCTCCTGGACCATGCAAGCTCTTAGACCAGGCAAGCTCCTGGACCAGGCAAGCTTCTGGACCAAGCAAACTCGTGGACCAAGCACGAACCTGGACCAGGCAAACTCCTGGACCAGGCAAGCTCCTAGACCAGGCAAGCTCCTGAACCAGGCAAGCTCCTGGACCTGGCAAGCTCCTGGACCACGCAAGCTCCTTGACTAGGCAAGCTCCTGACCAGGAAAGTTCATGGACCAGGCACGCTCGTGAACCATGCACGCTCTTGGACCAGGCAAGCTCTTGGACCAGGCACGCTCCTCGAACAGGCAAGCTCCTGGACCAGGCAAGCTCCTGGACCAGGCAAGCTCCTGGACCAGGCAAGCTCCTAGACCAGGCACGCTCCTGGACCATGCAAGCTCCACGACCAGGATAGCTCCTAAACCAGGCAAGCTCTTGGACCACGCACGCTCCTGGACCATGCAAGCTCTTAGACCAGGCAAGCTCTTGGACCAGGCAAGCTTCTGGACCAAGCAAACTCGTGGACAAGGCACAAACCTGGACCAGACAAGCTCCTGGACCAGGCAAGCCCACGGACCAAGAAAGCTCCTGGACAAGGCAAGCTCCTGGACCAGGCACACTCGTGGAAAAGGCAAGCTCCTGGACCAGGCAAGCTCCTCGACCAGGATAGCTCCTCGACCAGGCATGCTCCTAGACCAGGCACGCTCGTGGACCATGCAAGTTCCTAGACCAGGCAAGCTCCTGGACCAGGCAAGTTTGTGGACCAGGCAAACTCGTAGACCAGGCACGCTCGTGGACCAGGCAAGCTCCTGGACCAGGCAAGCTCCTGGACCTCGCAAGCTCTTGGACCAGGCAAGCTCTTGGACCAGGCAAGCTCCTGGACTAGGCAAGCTCTTGGACCATGCAAGCTCCTGGACTACGCAAGCTCTCGGACCAGGCACGCTCTTGGACCAGGCAGGCTCGTGGACCAGGCAAGCTCCTGGACCACACAAGCTCATAGACCAGGCAAGCTCCTAGACCAGGCAAGCTCCTGGACCTCGCAAGCTCTTTGACTAGGCAAGCTCTTGGACGAGGCAAGCTCCTGGACCAGGCAAGCTCCTGGACCAGGCAAGCTCTAGGACCATGCAAGCTCCTGGACTACGCAAGCTCTTGGACCATGCACGCTCCTGGACCAGGCAAGCTCTTGGACCAGGCAAGGTCCTAGACCAGGCAAGCTCCAAGACTAGGCACGCTAGTAGACCATGCACGCTCCTGAACGAGGCAAGCTCTTGGACCAGGCAGGCTCGTGGACCAGGCAAGCTCCTGGACCACGCACGCTCGTGGACTATGCACGCTCTTGGACCAGGCAGGCTTGTGGACCAGGCAAGCTCTTGGACCACACAAGCTCCTTGACCAGGCAAGCTCCTAGACCAGGCAAGCTCCTGGACTAGGCTCGCTCGTAGACCAGGCACGCTCATGGACAAGGCACGCTCTTGGACCAGGCAAGCTCGTGGATCAGGCACACTCCTGGACCAGGCAAGCTCGTGGACCAAGCAAGCTCCTCGACCAGGGAAGCTCTTGGACCAGGCAAGATCCTGGACCAGGCAAGCTCCTGGACCAGGCAAGCTCCTAGACCAGGCAAGCTCTTGGACAAGGCAAGCTCCTGGACCAGGCAAGCTCCTGGACTAGGCAAGCTCCTGGACCAGGATAGCTCCTGGACCAGGCAAGCTCCTGGACCAGGCACACTCCTGGACCATGCAAGCTCCTAGACCAGGCAAGCTCCTGGACCAAGCAAGTTTCTGGACCAGGCAAACTCGTGGACCAGGCACGCTCCTGGACCAGGCAAGCTCCTGGACCAGGAGAGCTCCTAGACCAGGCAAGCTCGTGGACCAGGCAAGCTCCTAGACCACGCAAGCTCTTGGACCAGGCAAGCTCTTGGACCAGGCAAGCTCTTGGACCAGGCAAGCTCGTGGACCAGGCAAGCTCCTGGACCACGCAAGTTCCTAGACCACGCAAGCTCTTGGACCAGGCACGCTTCTGGACCAGGCAAGCTCTTGGACCGGGCAGGCTTCTGGACCAAGCAAGCTTTTGGACCAGGCAAGCTCCTGGACCAGGCACGCTCGTGGACCATGCACGCTCTTGGACAAGGCAAGCTCTTGGACCAGGCAGGCTCGTGGACCAAGCAAGCTCCTGGACCAGGCAAGCTCCCGGACGACGCAAGCTCCTTGACTTGGCAAGCTCCTGGACCAGGCAAGCTCCTGGACCGGGCTCGCTGGTAGACCAGGCACACTCCTGGACCAGGCACGCTCTTGGACCAGGCAAGCTAGTGGATCGACACGCTCCTGGACCAGGCAAGCTCGTGGACCGGGCAAGCTCCTCGACCAGGCAAGCTCTTGGACCAGGCAAGCTCCTGGACCAGGCAAGCTCCTGGACCAGGCAAGCTCTTGGACCAAGAAAGCTCCTGGACAAGGCAAGCTCTTGGACCAGGCACGCTCGTGGACCAGGCAAGCTCCTAGACCAGGCAAGCTCCTGGACCAGGCAAGCTCCTGGACCTGGATAGCTCCTGGACCAGGCAAGCTCCGAGACCAGGCATGCTCCTAGACCATGCAAGCTCCTAGACCAGGCAAGCTCCTGGACCAGGCAAGTTTCTGGACCAGGCAAACTCGTGGACCAGGCACGCTCCTAGACCAAGGAAGCTCCTGGACCAGGCAAGCTCCTAGACCAAGCAAGCTCCTGGACCAGGCAAGCTCCTGGACCTCGCAAGCTCTTGGACCAGGCAAGCTCTTGGACGAGGCAAGCTCCTGGACCAGGCAAGCTCCTGGACCAGGAAAGCTCTTGGACCATGGAAGATCCTGGACTACGCAAGCTCTCGGACTAGGCACGCTCTTGGACCACGCAAGCTCTTGGACCAGGCAAGGTCCTAGACCGGGCAAGTTCCAAGACGAGGCATGCTCGTGGACCATGCACGCTCCTGAACCAGGCAAGCTCTTGGACCAGGCAGGCTCGTGGACCAGGCAAGCTCCTAGACCAGGCAAGCTCCTGGACCAGGCACGCTCGTGGACTATGCACGCTCCTGGACCAGGCAAGCTCTTGGATCAGGCAGGCTCGTGGACCAGGCAAGCTCCTGGACCACACAAGCTCCTTGACCAGGCAAGCTCCAGGACCAGGCAAGCTCCTCGACTAGGCTCGCTCGTAGACCAGGCACGCTCCTGGACAAGGCACGCTCTTTGACCAGGCAAGCTCGTGGATCAGGCACACTCCTGGACCAGGCAAGCTCGTGGACCAAGCAAGCTCCTCGACGAGGCAAGCTCTTGGACCACGCAAGCTCCTGGACCAGGCAAGCTCCTGGACCAGGCAAGCTCCTAGACCAGGCAAGCTCTTGGACCAGGCAAGCTCCTGGACCAGGCAAGCTCCTGGACCAGGCAAGCTCTTGGACCAAGAAAGCTCCTCGACAAGGCAAGCTCCTGGACCAGGCACGCTCGTGGAACAGGCAAGCTCCTTGACCAAGCAAGCTCCTGGACCAAGCAAGCTCCTGGACCAGGATAGCCCTTGGACCAGGCAAGCTCCTGGACCACGCACGCTCCTGGACCATGCAAGCTCCTAGACCAGGGAAGCACCTGGACCAAGCAAGTTTCTGGACCAGGCAAACTCGTGGACCAGGCACGCTCGAGGACCAGGCAAGCTCCTGGACCAAGAGAGCTCCTAGACCAGGCAAGCTCCTAGACCACGCAAGCTCTTGGACCAGGCGAGCTCTTGGACAAGGCAAGCTCTTGGACCAGGCAAGCTCGTGGACCACCCAAGCTCCTGGACCACGCAAGCTCCTAGACCACGCAATCTCTTGGACCAGGCACGCTCCTGGACCAGGCAAGCTCTTGGACCGGGCAGGCTTCTGGACCAAGCAAGGTTTTGGACAAGGCAAGCTCCTGGACCAGGCACGCTCGTGGACCATGCACGCTCTTGGACCAGGCAAGCTCTTGGACCAGGCAGGCTCGTGGACCAAGCAAGCTCCTGGACCAGGCAAGCTCCCAGACCAGGCAAGCTCCTTGACCAGGCAAGCTCCTAGACCAGGCAAGCTCCTGGACCAGGCTCGCTCGTAGACCAGGCACACTCCTGGACCAGGCACGCTCTTGGACCACGCAAGCTAGTGGATCGACACGCTCCTGGACCAGGCAAGCTCGTGGACCAGGCAAGCTCCTCGACCACGCAAGCTCTTGGACCAGGCAAGCTCCTGGACCAGGCAAGCTCCTCGACCAGGCAAGCTCCTGGACCAGGCAAGCTCTTGGACCAAGAAAGCTCCTGGACAAGGCAAGCTCCTAGACCAGGCACGCTCGTGGAACAAGCAAGCTCATGGACCAGGCAAGCTCCTGGACCAGGCAAGCTCCTGGACCAGGCAAGCTCGAGAACCAGGCAAGCTCGTGGATCAGGCAAGCTCGTGGACCAGGCAAGCTCCTGGACCGCGCAAGCTCCTAGACCACGCAAGCTCTTGGACCAGGCACGCTCCTGGACCAGGCAAGCTCTTGGACTGGGCAGGCTTCTGGACCAAGCAAGCTTTTGGACCAGGCAAGCTCCTGGACCAGGCAAGCTCCTGGACCAGGCACACTCGTGGACCATTCACGCTCTTAAACTAGGCAAGCTCTTGGACTAGGCAGGCTCGTGGACCATGCAAGCTCCAGGACCAGGCAAGCTCCCGAACCAGGCAAGCTCCTTGACCAGGCAAGCTCCTGGACTAGGAAAGCTCCTGGACCAAGCACGCTCGTAGACCATGCTCGCTCCTGGACCAGGCAAGCTCTTGGACCCGGCAGGCTCGTGGACCAGGCATGCTCCTGGACCACGCAAGCCCCTAGACCAGGCAGGCTCCTGGACCAGGCTTGCTCGTGGACCAGGCACACTCCTGGTCCAGGCACGCTCTTGGACCAGGCAAGCTCGTGGATCAGGCACGCTCCTGGACCAGGCAAGCTCCTAGACCAGGCACGCTCCTGGACCATGCAAGCTCCTAGACCAGGCAAGCTCCTGCACCAGGCAAGCTTCTGGACCAGGCAAAGTCGTGGACCAGGCACGCTCCTGGACCAGGCAAGCTCCTGGACCAGGCAAGCTCTTGGACCACGCAAGCTCCTGGACCAGGCAAGCTCCTGGACCAGGCAAGCTCCTAGACCAGGATAGCTTCTGAACCAGGCAAGCTCCTGGAACAGGCAAGCTCCTGGACCAGGCAAGCTCCTGGACCACGCAAGCTCTTGGACCAGGCAAGCTCTTGGACTTGGCAAGCTCATGGACCAGGCAAGCTCCTGGACCAGGCAAGCTCTTGGACCACGCAAGCTCCTGGACCAGGCAAGCTCCTGGACCAGGCAAGCTCCTAGACCAGGATAGCTCCTGGACCAGGCAAGCTTTTGGAACAGGCAAGCTCCTGGAACAGGCAAGCTCCTTGACCAAGCAAGCTCCTGGACCAGGATAGCTCCTGGACTAGGCAAGCTCTTGGACCAGGCACGCTCCTGGACCATGCAAGCTCCTAGACCAGGCAAGCTCCTGGACCAGGCAAGCTTCAAGACCAGGCAAACTCGTGGACCAGACATGCTTCTGGACCAAGGAAGCTCTTGGACCAGGCAAGCTCCTAGACCAGGCAAGCTCGTGGACCAGGCAAGCTCCCAGACCAGGCAAGCTCCTTGACCAGGCAATCTCGTAGACCAGGCAAGCTCCTGGACCAGGCTCGCTCGTAGACCAGGCACACTCCTGGACCAGGCACGCTCTTGGACCACGCAAGCTAGTGGATCGACACGCTCCTGGACCAAGCAAGCTCGTAGACCGGGCAAGCTCCTCGACCAGGCAAGCTCTTGGACCAGGCAAGCTCCTGGACCAGGCAAGCTCCTGGACAAGGCAAGCTCCTGGACCAGGCAAGCTCTTGGACCAGGCAAGCTCCTCGACCAGGCAAGCTCCTGGACCAGGCAAGCTCTTGGACCAAGAAAGCTCCTGGACAAGGCAAGCTCCTAGACCAGGCACGCTCGTGGAACAGGCAAGCTCATGGACGAGGCAAGCTCCTGGACCAGGCAAGCTCCTGGACCAGGCAAGCTCGTGGACCAGGCAAGCTCGTGGATCAGGCAAGCTCGTGGACCAGACAAGCTCCTAGACCATGCAAGCTCTTGGACCAGGCACGCTCCTGGACCAGGCAAGCTCTTGGACCGGGCAGCCTTCTGGACCAAGCAAGCTTTTGGACCAGGCAAGCTCCTAGACCAGGCAAGCTCCTGGACCAGGCACACTCGTGGACCATGCACCCTCTTAGACCAGGCAAGCTCTTGGACCAAGCAGGCTCGTGGACCAGGCAAGCTCCAGGACCAGGCAAGCTCCCGAACCAGGCAAGCTCCTTGACCAGGCAAGCTCCTAGACTAGGCAAGCTCCTGGACCAAGCACGCTCGTAGACCATGCTCGCTCCTTGACCAGGCAAGATATTGGACCCGGCAGGATTGTGGACCAGGCATGCTCCTGGACCATGCAAGCCCGTGGACCATGCAGGCTCCTGGACCAGGCTTGCTCGTGGACCAGGCACACTCCTGGTCCAGGCACGCTCTTGGACCAGGCAAGCTCGTGGATCAGGCACGCTCCTGGACCAGGCAAGCTCCTAGACCAGGCACGCTCCTGGACCATGCAAGCTCCTAGACCAGGCAAGCTCCTGGACCAAGCAAGCTTCTGGACCAGGTAAAGTCGTGGACCAGGCACGCTCCTGGACCAGGCAAGCTCCTGGACCAGGCAAGCTCTTGGACCACGCAAGCTCCTGGACCTGGCAAGCTCCTGGACCAGGCAAGCTCCTGGACCAGGCAAGCTCCTGGACCACGCAAGCTCTTAGACCAGGCAAGCTCTTGGACCTGGCAAGCTCCTGGACCAGGCAAGCTCCTGGACCAGGCAAGCTCACGGACCAAGAAAGCTCCTGGACAAGGCAAGCTCTTGGACCACGCAAGCTCCTGGACCAAGCAAGCTCCTGGACCAGGCAAGCTCCTAGACCAGGATAGCTCCTGGACCACGCAAGCTCCTGGAACAGGCAAGCTCCTGGAACAGGCAAGCTCCTTGACCAAGCAAGCTCCTGGACCAGGATAGCTCCTGGACTAGGCAAGCTCTTGGACCAGGCACGCTCCTGGACCATGCAAGCTCCTAGACCAGGCAAGCTCCTGGACCAGGCAAGCTTCTGGACCAGGCAAACTCGTGGACCAGACATGCTTCTGGACCAAGGAAGCTCTTGGACCAGGCAAGCTCCTAGACCAGGCAAGCTCGTGGACCAGGCAAGCTCTTGGACCACGCAAGGTCTTGGACCAGGCAAGCTCTTGGAGGAGGCAAGCTCCTGGACTACGCAAGCTTTTCGACAAGGCACGCTCCTGGACCAGGCAAGCACATGGATGAGGCAGGCTTCTAGACCAAGCAAGCTCTTGGACCACGCAAGGTCCTACACCAGGAAAGCTCCTGGACCAGGCAAGCTCAAAGACCAGACAAGCTCAAAGACCAGGCAAGCTCTCGGACCAAGCAGGCTCGTGGACCACGCAAGCTCCTAGACCAGGCAAGCTCCTGGACCAGGCAAGCTCCTGGACCAGGCAAGCTCTTGGACCATGAAAGCTCCTGGACCAGGCAAGCTCCTGGACCAGGAAAGCTAACGGACCAGGAAAGCTCCTGAACAAGGCAAGCTCCTGGACCAGGCATGCTCGTGGAACAGGCAAGCTCCTAGACCAGGCAAGCTCGTGGACTAGGCAAGCTCATAGACCAGGATAGCTCTTGGACCAGGCTAGCTCCTGGACTAGGCACGCTCCTAGACCATGCAAGCTCCTAGACCAGGCAAGCTCTTGGACCAGGCAAGCTTCTACACCAGGCAAACTCGTGGACCAAGCACGCTCCTGGACCAAGCAAGCTCCTGGACCAGGCAAGCTCCTAGACTAGGCAAGCTCGTGGACCAAGCAAGCTTCTAGACCACGCAAGCTCTTGGACTAGGCAAGCTCTTGGACCAGGCAAGCTCCTGGACCAGGCAAGCTTCTGGACCACGAAAGCTCCTGGACCACGCAAGTTCTTGGACCAGGCAGGCTCGAGGACCAGGCAAGCTCCTGGACCAGGCAAGCTTCCGGACCAGGCAAGCTCCTGGACCACGAAAGCTCCGGGACCAGGCAAGCTCCTGGATCAGGCTCGCTCGTGGACCAGGCACACTCCTGGTCCAGGCACGCTCTCGGACCAGGCAAGCTCCTGGATCAGGCACGCTCGTGGACGAGGCAAGCTAACGGACCAAGAAAGCTCCTGGACAAGGCAAGCTTGTGGACCAGGCACGCTCGTGGAACAGGCAAGCTCCTGGACCAGGCAAGCTCTTGGACCAGGATAGCTCCTGGACCAGGCAAGCTCCTGGACCAGGCAAGCTCCTGGACCATGCAAGCTCCTAGACCAGGCAAGATCCTGAACCAGGCAAGCTTCTGGACCAGGCAAACTCGTGGATCAGGCACGCTCCTGGACCAGGCAAGCTCCTGGACCAGGCAAGCTCCTAGACCAGGCAAGCTCCAGGACCAGGCAAGCTCCTGGACCACGCAAGCTCTTGGACCAGGCAAGCTCTTGGACTAGGCAAAGCTCCTGGACCAGGCAAGCTCTTGGACCAGGCAAGCTCCTGGACCACGCGAGCTCCTAGACCACGCAAGCTCTTGGACCAGGCAGGCTCTTGGACCAGGCAGGCTCTTGGACCAAGCAAGCTATTGGACCACGCCAGCTCATGGACCAAGCAAGCTCCTGGACCAGGCAAGCTCCTGGACAAGGCAAGCTCCTGGACCAGGCAAGCTTACGGACCAAGAAAGCTCCTAGACAAGGCAAACTCCTGGACCAGGAATGCTCGTGGAACAGGCAAGCTCCTGGACCTGGCAAGCTCCTGGACCAGGCAAGCTCCTGGACCAGGATAGCTCCTGGACCAGGCAAGCTCCTGGACCAGGCACGCTCCTGGACCATGCAATCTCTTAGACCAGGCAAGCTCCTGGACGAGGCAAGCTTCTGGACCAGGCAAACTCCTGGACCAGGCACGCTCCTGGACCAGGCAAGCTCTTTGACCAGGCAAGCTCCTGGACCAAGCAAGCTCCTAGACCAGGCAAGCTCCTAGACCAGGCAAACTCCTAGACCAGGCAAGCTCCTTGACCACGCAAGCTCTTGGACCAAGCAAGCTCTTGGACCAGGCAAGCTCCTGGACCAGGCAAGCTCCTCGACCACGCAAGCTCCTGGATCACGCAAGCTCTTGGACGTGGCACGCTCCTGGACCAGGCAAGCTCTTGGACCAGGCAGGCTTCTGGACCAAGCAAGCTATAGGACCACGCAAGCTCCTGGACCAGGCAAACTTCTAGACCAGGCACGCTCGTGGACCGTGCACGCTCCTGGACGAGGCAAGCTCTTGGACCAGGCAGGCTCGTGGACCAGGCAAGCTACTGGACCAGGCAAGCTCCTGGACCAGGCAAGCTCCTTGACCAGGCAAGCTCATGGACCAAGCAAGCTCCTGGACCAGGCACGCTCGTGGACCATGCACGCTCTTGGACCAGGCAAGCTCTTGGACCAGGCACGCTCTTGGAACAGGCAAGCTCTTGGACTAGGTAATCTCCTGGACCAGGCAAGCTCCTGGACCAGGATAGCTCCTGGACCAGGCAAGCTCTTGGACCACGCACGCTCCTGAACCATGCAAGCTCTTAGACCAGGCAAGCTCCTGGACCAGGCAAGCTTCTGGACCAGGCAAACTCGTGGACCAGGCACGATCTTGGACAAGGCAAGCTCCTGGACCAGGCAAGCTCCTGGACCAGGCAAGCTCCTGAACCAGGCAAGCTCCTGGACCAGGCAAGCTCCTGGACCAGGCAAGCTCCTTGACTAGGCAAGCTCCTGACCAGGCAAGTTCATGGACCAGGCACGCTCGTGGACCATGCACGCTCTTAGACCAGGCAAGCTCTTGGACCAGGCACGCTCCTCGAACAGGCAAGCTCCTGGACCAGGCAAGCTCCTGGACCAGGCAAGCTCCTAGACCAGGCAAGCTCTTGGACCAGGCAAGCTCCTGGACCATGCAAGCTCTTAGACCAGGCAAGCTCTTGGACCAGGCAAGCTTCTGGACCAAGCAAACTCGTGGACCAGGCACAAACCTGGACCAGGCAAGCTCCTGGACCAGGCAAGCTCCTAGACCAGGCAAGCTCCTGGACCAGGCAAGCTCCTGGACCAGGCAAGCTCCTGGACCAGGCAAGCTCCTAGACCAAGCAAGCTCTTGGACCAGGCAAGCTCCTCGACCACGCAAGCTCTTGGACCAGGCAAGCTCTTGGAACAGGCAAGCTTCTGGACCAGGCAAGCTCCTGGACCAAGCAAGCTCCTCGACCACGCAAGCTCCTGGATCACGCAAGCTCTTGGACGTGGCACGCTCCTGGACCAGGCAAGCTCTTGGACCAGGCAGGCTTCTGCACCAAGCAAGCTATTGGACCACGCAAGCTCCTAGACCAGGCAAACTCCTGGACCACGCACGCTCGTGGACCGTGCACGCTCTTGGACGAGGCAAGCTCTTGGACCAGGCAGGCTCGTGGACCAGGCAAGCTTCTGGACCAGGCAAGCTCCTGGACCAGGCAAGCTCCTTGACCAGGCAAGCTCCTGGACCAAGCAAGCTCCTGGACCAGGCACGCTCGTGGACCATGCATGCGCTTGGACCAGGCAAGCTCTTGAACCAGGCACGCTCTTGGAACAGGCAAGCTCTTGGACCAGGCAATCTCCTGGACCAGGCAAGCTCCTGGACCAGGATAGCTCCTGGACCAGGCGAGCTCTTGGACCACGCAAGCTTCTGAACCATGCAAGCTCTTAAACGAGGCAAGCTCCTGGACCAGGCAAGCTTTTGGACTAGGCAAACTCGTGGACCAGGCACGAACCTGGACAAGGCAAGCTCCTGGACCAGGCAAGCTCCTGGACCAGGCAAGCTCCTGAACCAGGCAAGCTCCTGGACCAGGCAAGCTCCTGAACCAGGCAAGCTCCTTGACTAGGCAAGCTCCTGACCAGGCAAGTTCATGGACCAGGCACGCTCGTGGACCATGCACGCTCTTAGACCAGGCAAGCTCTTGGACCAGGCACGCTCCTCGAACAGGCAAGCTCCTGGACCAGGCAAGCTCCTGGACTAGGCAAGCTCCTGGACCAGGATAGCTCCGGGACCAGGCAAGCTCTTGGACCAGGCACGCTCCTGGACCATGCAAGCTCTTAGACCAGGCAAGCTCTTGGACCAGGCAAGCTTCTGACCAAGCAAACTCGTGGACCAGGCACAAACCTGGACCAGGCAAGCTCTTAGACCAGGCAAGCTCCTAGACCAGGCAAGCTCCTGGACCAGGCAAGCTCTTGGACCAGGATAGCTCCTGGACCAGGCTAGCTCCTGGACCAGGCAAGCTCTTGGACTAGGCAAGCTTCTAGACCAGGAAAACTCGTGGACCAAGCACGCTCCTAAACCAAGCAAGCTCCTCGACCAGGCAAGCTCCTAGACTAGGCAAGCTCGTAGACCAGGCAAGCTTCTAGACCACGCAAGCTCTTGGACCAGGCAAGCTCTTGGACCAGGCAAGCTCCTAGACCAGGCAAGCTTCCGGACCAGGCAAGCTTCTGGACCACGAAAGCTCCGGGACCAGGCAAGCTCCTGGACCAGGCTCGCTCGTGGACCAGGCACACTCCAGGTCCAGGCACGCTCTTGGACCAGGCAAGCTCGTGGATCAGGCACGCTCGTGGACGAGGCAAGCTAACGGACCAGGAAATCTCCTAGACAAGGCAAGCTCCTAGACCAGGCACGCTCGTGGAACAGGCAAGCTCCTGGACCAGGCAAGCTCCTCGACCAGGATAGCTCCTGGACTAGGCAAGCTCCTGGACCAGGCAAGCTCGTGGACCATGCAAGCTCCTAGACCAGGCAAGCTCCTGGACCAGGCAAGTTTCTAGACCAGGCAAACTCGTGGATAAGGCACGCTCCTGGACCAGGCAATCTCCTGGACCAGGCAAGCTCCTGGACCAGGATAGCTCCTGGACCAGGCAAGCTCTTGGACCACGCACGCTGCTGAACCATGCAAGCTCTTAGACCAGGCAAGCTCCTGGACCAGGCAAGCTTCTGGACCAGGCAAACTTGTGGACCAGGCACGAACCTGGACAAGGCAAGCTCCTGGACCAGGCAAGCTCCTAGACCACGCAAGCTCCTGAACCAGGCAAGCTCCTGGACCAGGCAAGCTCCTGGACCAGGCAAGCTCCTTGACTAGGCAAGCTCCTGACCAGGCAAGTTCATGGACCAGGCACGCTCGTGAACCATGCACGCTCTTGGACGAGGCAAGCTCTTGGACCAGGCACGCTCCTCGAACAGGCAAGCTCCTGGACCAGGCAAGCTCGTGGACCAGGCAAGCTCCTGGACTTGGCACGCTCCGGGACCATGCAAGCTCCTGGACCAGGATAGCTTCTGGACCAGGCAAGCTCTTGGACTACGCACGCTCCTGGACCATGCAAGCTCTTAGACCAGGCAAGCTCTTGGACCAGGCAAGCTTCTGGACCAAGCAAACTTGTGGACCATGCACAAACCTGGACCAGGCAAGCTCCTGGACCAGGCAAGCTCCTAGACCACGCAACCTCCTGAACCAGGCAAGCTACTGGACTAGGCAAGCTCCTCGACCAGGCAAGCTCCTTGACTAGGCAAGCTCCTGGACCAGGCAAGTTCATGGACCAGGCAAGCACGCTCCTCGAATAGGCAAGCTCCTGGACCAGGCATGCTCCTGGACCAGGCAAGCTCGTGGACCAAGATAGCTCCTGGACCAGGCAAGCTCCTGGACCAGGCACGCTCCTGGACCATGCAAGCTCCTAGACCCGGCAAGCTTCTGGACCAGGCAAACTCGTGGACCAGGCACGCTCTAGGACCAGGCAAGCTCCTGGACCAGGCAAGATCCTAGACCAGGCAAGCTCCTGGACTACCCAAGCTCTTCGACCAGGCAAGCTCCTAGACCAGGCAAGCTCCTGGACCAGGCAAGCTCCTAGACTAGGCAAGCTCTTGGACCAGGCAAGCTCATGGACCAGGCACGCTCCTCGACCAGGCAAGCTCCTCGACCAGGCAAGCTCCTGGACCAGGCACCCTCCTTGACCATGCAAGCTCCTAGACCAGGCAAGCTCCTGGACCAGGCAAGTTTCTGGACCAGGCAAACTCGTGGACCAGGTACGCTCCTGGACCAAGGAAGCTCCTTGACCAGGCAAGCTCCTAGACCAGGCAAGCTCCTGGACCAGGCAAGCTCCTGGACCTCGCAAGCTCTTGGACCAGGCAAGCTCTTGGACGAGGCAAGCTCCTGGACCAGGCAAGCTCCTGGACAAGGCAAGCTCTTGGACCATGCAAGCTCCTAGACAACGCAAGCTCTCGGACCAGGCACGCTCCCGGACCAGGCAAGCTCTTGGACCAGGCAAGGTCCTAGACCAGGCAAGCTCCAGGACTAGGCACGCTCGTGGACCATGCACGCTCCTGAACCAGGCAAGCTCTTGGACCAGGCAGGCTCGTGGACTAGGCAAGCTCCTTGACCAGGCAAGCTCCTGGACCTCGCAAGCTCTTGGACCAGGCAAGCTCTTGGACGAGGCAAGCTCCTGGACCAGGCAAGCTCCTGGACCAGGCAAGCTCTTGGACCATGCAAGCTCCTGGACTACGCAAGCTCTCGGACCAAGCACGCTCCTGGACCAGGCAAGCTCTTGGACCAGGCAAGGTCCTAGACCAGGCAAGATCTAAGACCAGGCACGCTCGTGGACCATGCACGCTCCTGAACGAGGCAAGCTCTTGGACCAGGCAGGCTCGTGGACTAGGCAAGCTCCTGGACCAGGCAAGCTCCTGGACCAAGCAAGCTCCTGGACCACGCACGTTCGTGGACTATGCACACTCTTGGACCAGGCAGGCTCGTGGACCAGGCAAGCTCCTGGACCACACAAGCTCCTTGACCAGGCAAGCTCCTGGACCTGGCAAGCTCCTGGACTAGGCTCGCTCGTAGACCAGGCACGCTCCTGGACAAGGCACGCTCTTGGACCAGGCAAGCTCGTGGATCAGGCACACTCCTGGACTAGGCAAGCTCGTGGACCAAGCAAGCTCCTAGACCAGGCAAGCTCTTGGACCAGGCAAGCTCCTGGACCAGGCAAGCTCCTGGACCAGGCAAGCTCCTAGACCAGGCAAGCTCTTGGACCAGGCAAGCTCCTGGACCAGGCAAGCTCCTGGACTAGGCAAGCTCCTGGACCAGGCAAGCTCTTGGACCAAGAAAGCTCCTGGACAAGGCAAGCTCATGGACCAGGCACGCTCGTGGAACAGGCAAGCTCCTGGACCAGGCAAGCTCCTGGACCAGGCAAGCTCCTAGACCAGGATAGCTCCAGGACCAGGCAAGCTCCTGGACCAGGCACACTCCTAGACCATGCAAGCTCCTAGACCAGGCAAGCTCGTGGAACAGGCAAGCTCGTGGAACAGGCAAGCTCCTGGACCAGGCACGCTCCTGGAACAGGCAAGCTCCTGGAGCAGGCAAGCTCCTGGACCATGCAAGCTCCAGGACCAGGATAGGTCCTGGACCAGGCACACTCCTGGACCATGCAAGCTCCTGGACCAAGCAAGTTTCTGGACGAGGCAAACTCGTGGACCAGGCACGCTCCTGGACCAGGCAAGCTCCTCGACCAGGAGAGCTCCTAGACCAGGCAAGCTCGTGGACCAGGCAAGCTCCTAGAACATGCAAGCTCTTGGACCAGGCAAGCTCTTGGACCAGGCAAGCTCTTGGACCAGGCAAGCTCGTGGACCAAGCAAGCTCCTGGACCACACAAGCTCCTAGACCACGCAAGCTCTTGGACCAGGCACGCTCCGGGACTAGGCAAGCTCTTGGACCGGGCAGGCTTCTGGACCAAGCAAGCTTTTGGACCAGGCAAGCTCCTGGACTTGGCACGCTCGTGGACCATGCACACTCTTGGACCAGGCAAGCTCTTGGACCAGGTAGGCTCGTGGACCAGGCAAGCTCTTGGACCAGGCAAGCTAGTGGATCGACACGCTCCTGGACCAGGCAAGCTCATGCATCGGGCAAGCTCCTCGACTTGGCAAGCTCTTGGACCAGGCAAGCTCCTGGACAAGGCAAGCTCCTGGACCAGGATAGCTCCTGGACCACGCAAGCTCCTGGACCAGGCACGCTCCTGGACCATGCAAGCTCCTAGACCAGGCAAGCTCCTGGGCCAAGCAAGTTTCTGGACCAGGCAAACTCGTGAACCAGGCACGCTCCTGGACCAAGGAAGCTCCTTGACCACGCAAGCTCCTAGATCAGGCAAGCTCCTGGACCAGGCAAGCTCCTGGACCTCGCAAGCTCTTGGACCAGGCAAGCTCTTGGACGAGGCAAGCTCCTGGACCACGCAAGCTCCTGGACCAGGCAAGCTCTTGGACCATGCAAGCTCCTGGACTACGCAAGCTTTCGGACCAGGCACGCTCCTGGACCAGGCAAGCTCTTGGACCAGGCAAGGTCCTAGACCAGGCAAGCTCCAAGACCAGGCGCGCTCGTGGACCATGCACGCTCCTGAACCAGGCAAGCTCTTGGACCAGGCAGGCTCGTGGACCAGGCAAGCTCCTGGACCAGGCAAGCTCCTGGACCAGGCAAGCTCCTGGACCAGGCACGCTCGTGGACTATGCACGCTCCTGGACAAGGCAAGCTCTTGGACCAGGCAGGCTCGTGGACCAGGCAAGCTCCTGGACCACACAAGCTCCTTGACCAGGCAAGCTCCAGGACCAGGGAAGCTCCTGGACTAGGCTCGCTCGTAGACCAGTATGCTCCTGGATCAGGCACGCTCTTGGACCAGGCAAGCTCGTGGATCAGGCACACTTTTGGACCAGGCAAGCTCGTGGACCAAGCAAGCTCCTCGACCAGGCAAGCTCTTGGACCACGCAAGCTCCTGGACCAGGCAAGCTCCTGGACCAAGCGAGCTCCTAGACTAGGCAAGCTCTTGGACCAGGCAAGCTCCTGGACCAGGCAAGCTCCTGGACCAGGCAAGCTCTTCGACCAAGAAAGCTCCTGGACAAGGCAAGCTCCTGGACCAGGCACGCTCGTGGAACAGGCAAGCTCCTGGACCAGGCAAGCTCCTGGACCAGGCAAGCTCCTGGACCAGGATAGCTCCTGGACCTGGCAAGCTCCTGGACCAGGCACGCTCCTGGACCATGCAAGCTCCTGGACCAAGCAAGTTTCTGGACCAGGCAAACTCGTGAACCAGGCACGCTCCTGGACCAGGCAAGCTCCTGGACCAAGAGAGCTCCTAGACCAGGCAAGCTCGTGGACTTGGCAAGCTCCTAGACCACGCAAGCTCTTGGACCTGGCAATCTCTTGGACTAGGCAAGCTCTTGGACCAGGCAAGCTCGTGGACCAGGCAAGCTCCTGGACCACGCAAGCTCCTAGACCACGCAAGCTCTTGGACCAGACACGCTCTTGGACCAAGCATGCTCTTGGACCGGGCAGGCTTCTGGACCAAGCAAGCTTTTGGACCAGGCAAGCTCCTGGACAAGGCACGCTCGTGGACCATGCACACTCTTGGACTAGGCAAGCTCTTGGACCAGGCAGGCTCGTGGACCAGGCAAGCTTCGGACCAGGCAAGCTCCCGGACTAGGCAAGCTCCTTGACCGGGCAAGCTCCTAGACCAGGCAAGCTCCTGTACCAGGCTCGCTCGTAGACCAGGCACACTCCTGGACCAGGCACGCTCTTGGACCAGGCAAGCTAGTGGATCGACACGCTCCTGGACCAGGCAAGCTCGTGGACCGGGCAAGCTCCTTGACCAGGCAAGCTCTTGGACCAGGCAAGCTCCTGGACCAAGCAAGCTCCTGGACCAAGCAAGCTCCTGGACCAGGCAAGCTCTTGGACCAGGCAAGCTCCTCGACCAGGCAAGCTCCTGGACCACCCAAGCTCTTGGACCAAGAAAGCTCCTGCACAAGGCAAGCTCCTATACCAGGCACGCTCGTGGAACAGGCAAGCTCATGGACAAGGCAAGCTCCTGGACCGCGCAAGCTCCTAGACCACGCAAGCTCTTGGACCAGGCACGCTCCTGGACCAGGCAAGCTCTTGGACCGGGCAGGCTTATGGACCAAGCAAGCTTTTGGACCAAGCAAGGTCCTGGACCAGGCAAGGCGTGGACCAGGCACACTCGTGGACCATGCACGCTCTCAAACCAAGCAAGATCTTGGACCAGGCAGGCTCGTGGACCACGCAAGCTCCTGGACCAGGCAAGCTCCCGAACCAGGCAAGCTCCTTGACCAAGCAAGCTCCTGGACTAGGCAAGCTCCTGGACCAGGCACGCTCGTAGACCATGCTCGCTCCTAGACCAGGCAAGCTCTTGGACCCGGCAGGCTCGTGGACCAGGCATGCTCCTGGACCACGCAAGCCCCTGGACCAAGCAAGCTCCTGGACCAGGCTTGCTCGTGGACCAGGAACACTCCTGATCCAGGCACGCTCTTGGACCAAGCAAGCTCGTGGATCAGGCACGCTCCTGGACCACCCAAGCTCCTAGACCAAGCAAGCTCCTAGAGAAGGCAAGCTCTTGGCAAGGGCCTAGCGTGTGCAAAATTGAAAGAACAAGGGTCTAGCGTGTGCAAAATAGCAGGAACAAGGGAGTAGCGTGTGCAAAATTGCAAGAACAAGGGCCAAGTGTGTGCAAAATTGCAAGAACAAGGGTCTAGCGTGTGCAAAATAGCGTGTGCAAAACTGCAAGAACAAGGGCCTAGGGTGTGCAAAATTGCAAGAACAAGGGCCTAGCGTGTGCAAAATTGCAAGAACAAGGGCCTAGCGTGTGCAAAATAGCAAGAACAAGGGCCTAGCGTGTGCAAAATTGCAAGAACAAGGTCCCAATGTGTGCCAAATTGCAAGAACAAGGGCCTAGCGTGTGCAAAATAGCAAGAACAAGGGCATAGCGTGTGCAAAATAGCAAGAACAAGGTCTAGCGTGTGCAAAATAGCAACAACAAGGGCCTAGCGTGTACAAAATTACAAGAACAAGGGTCTAGCGTGTGCAAAATAGCAACAAGGGCCTAGCGCGTGCAAAATTGCAGGAACAAGGGTCTAGCGTGTGCAAAATAGCAAGAACAAGGGCCTAGCGTGTGCAAACTTGCAAGAACAAGGGCCTAACGTGTGCAAAATTGCAAGAACAAGGGCCAAATGTGTGCAAAATTGCAAGAACAAGGTCTAGCGTGTGCAAAATAGCAAGAACAAGGGCCTAGCGTGTGCAAAATAGCAAGAACAAGGTCTAGCGTGTGCACAATAGCAAGAACAAGGGCCTAGCGTGTGGAAAATTGCAAGAACAAGGGCCTAGCATGTGCAAAATTGCAAGAAAAAGGGTCTAGCGTGTGCAAAATAGCAAGGTCAGGGGCTTAGCGTGTGCAAAATTGCAAGAACAAGGGCCTAGCGTGTGCAAAATTACAAGAACAAGGGCCTAGCGTGTGCAAAATTGAAAGAACAAGGGTCTAGCGTGTGCAGAATAGCAAGAACAAGGGCCTAGCATGTGCAAAATTGCAAGAACAAGGGCCTAGCGTGTGCAAAATTGCAAGAACAAGGGTCTAGCGTGTGCAAAATTGCAAGAACAATGGCATAGCGTGTGCAAAATCGCAAGAACAAGTGTCAAGCGTGTGCAAAATTGCAAGAACAAGGGCCTAGCGTGTGCAAAATCGCAAGAACAAGGGCCTAGCGTGTGCAAAATTGAAAGAACAAGGGTCTAGCGTGTGCAGAATAGCAAGAACAAGGGCCTAGCATGTGCAAAATTGCAAGAACAAGGGCCTAGCGTGTGCAAAATTGCAAGAACAAGGGTCTAGCGTGTGCAAAATTGCAAGAACAAGGGCATAGCGTGTGCAAAATCGTAAGAACAAGTGTCAAGCGTGTGCAAAATAGCAACAACAAGGGCCTAGCGTGTACAAAATTGCAAGAACAAGGGTCTAGCGTGTGCAAAATAGCAACAACAAGGGCCTAGCGCGTGCAAAATTGCAAGAACAAGGGTCTAGCGTGTGCAAAATAGCAAGAACAAGGGCCTAGCGTGTGCAAACTTGCAAGAACAAGGGCCTAACGTGTGCAAAATTGCAAGAACAAGGGCCTAACGTGTGCAAAATTGCAAGAACAAGGTCTAGCGTGTGCAAAATAGCAAGAACAAGGGCCTAGCGTGTGCAAAATAGCAAGAACAAGGTCTAGCGTGTGCACAATAGCAAGAACAAGGGCCTAGCGTGTGGAAAATTGCAAGAACAAGGGCCTAGCATGTGCAAAATTGCAAGAAAAAGGGTCTAGCGTGTGCAAAATAGCAAGGTCAGGGGCTTAGCGTGTGCAAAATTGCAAGAACAAGGGCCTAGCGTGTGCAAAATTGCAAGAACAAGGGCCTAGCGTGTGCAAAATTGAAAGAACAAGGGTCTAGCGTGTGCAAAATAGCAAGAACAAGGGCCTAGCATGTGCAAAATTGCAAGAACAAGGGCCTAGCGTGTGCAAAATTGCAAGAACAAGGGTCTAGCGTGTGCAAAATTGCAAGAACAAGGGCATAGCGTGTGCAAAATCGCAAGAACAAGTGTCAAGCGTGTGCAAAATTTCAAGAACAAGGGCCTAGCGTGTGCAAAATCGCAAGAACAAGGGCCTAGCGTGTGCAAAATTGCAAGAACAAGGGCCTAGCGTGTGCACAATTGCAAGAACAAGGGCCTAGTGTGTGCAAACTTGCAAGAACAAGGGCCTATTGTGTGCAAACTTGCAAGAACATGGGGCTAGCGTGTGCAAAATAGCAAGAACAAGGGCCTAGCGTGTGCAAAATTGCAAGAACAAGGGTCTAGCGTGTGCAAAATAGCAAGAACAAGGGCCTATCGTGTGCAAAATTGCAATAACAAGGGCCTAGCGTGTGCAAAATTGCAAGAACAAGGGCCTAGCGTGTGCAAAATTGCAAGAACAAGGGCCTAGCGTGTGCAAAATAGCAAGAACAAGGGCATAGCGTGTGCAAAATTGCAAGAACAAGGGCCTAGCGTGTGCAAAATAGCAAGAGCAAGGGCCTAGCGTGTGCAAAATTGCAAGAACAAGGGCCTAGCGTGTGCAAAATTGCAAGAACAAGGGCCTAGCGTGTGCAAAATTTCAGGAACAAGGGCCTAGTGTGTGCAAAATTGCAAAAACAAGGGCCTATTGTGTTCAAAATAACAAGAAAAAGGGGCTAGCGTGTGCAAAATAGCAAGAACAAGGGCCAAGCGTATGCAAAATTGCAAGAACAAGGGTCTAGCGTGTGCAAAATAGCAAGAACAAGGGCCTAGCGTGTGCAAAATTGCAAGAATAAGGGCCTAGCGTATGTATGATTGCAGGAACAAGGACCTAGCGTGTGCAAAATAGCAAGAACAAGGGCCTAGCGTGTGCAAAATAGGAAGAACAAGGGCCCAGTGTGTGCAAAATTGCAAGAACAAGGGCCTAGCGTGTGCAAAATTGCAAGAAAAAGGGTCTAGCGTGTGCAAAATAGCAGGAACAAGGGCCTAGCGTGTGCAAAATTGCAAGAACAAGGGCATAGCGTGTGCAAAATAGCAAGAACAAGGGCATAGCGTGTGCAAAATTGCAAGAACAAGGGCCTAGCATGTGCAAAATAGCAAGAGCAAGGGCCTAGCGTGTGCAAAATTGCAAGAACAAGGGCCTAGCGTGTGCAAAATTGCAAGAACAAGGGCCTAGCGTGTGCAAAATTTCAGGAACAAGGGCCTAGTGTGTGCAAAATTGCAAAAACAAGGGCCTAGTGTGTTCAAAATAACAAGAAAAAGGGGCTAGCGTGTGCAAAATAGAAAGAACAAGGGCCTAGCGTATGCAAAATTGCAAGAACAAGGGTCTAGCGTGTGCAAAATAGCAAGAACAAGGGCCTAGCGTGTGCAAAATTGCAAGAACAAGGGCCTAGCGTGTGCAAAATTGCAAGAACAAGGGCCTAGCGTGTGTAAAATTGCAGGAACAAGGGCCTAGCGTGTGCAAAATAGCAAGAACAAGGGCCTAGCGTGTGCAAAATAGCAAGAACAAGGGCCCAGTGTGTGCAAAATTGCAAGAACAAGGGCCTAGCGTGTGCAAAATTGCAAGAACAAGGGTCTACCGTGTGCAAAGTAGCAAGAACAAGGGCCTAGTGTGTGCAAAATTGTAAGAACAAGGGCATAGCGTGTGCAAAATTGCAAGAACAAGGGTCTAGCGTGTGCAAAATAGCAATAACAAGGGCATAGCGTATGCAAAATTGCAAGAACAAGGGCATAGCGTGTTCAAAATTGCAAGAACAAGGGCCTAGCGTGTGCAAAATTCCAAGAACAAGGGCCTAGCGTGTGCAAAATTGCAAGAACAAAGGCCTAGTGTGTGCAAAATTGCAAGAACAAGGGCCTAGCGTGTGCAAAATTGCAAGAACAAGGGTCTAGCATGTGCAAAATAGCAAGAACAAGGGACTAGCGTGTGCAAAATTGCAAGAACAAGGGCCTAGCGTGTGCAAAATTGCAAGAACAAGGGCCTAGCGTGTGCAAAATTGCAAGAACAAGGGCCTAGCGTGTGCAAAATTGCAAAAACTAGGGTCTAGCATGTGCAAAATAGCAAGAACAAGGGACTAGCGTGTGCAAAATTGCAAGAACAAGAGCCTGGCGTGTGCGAAATTGCAAGAACAAGGGCATAGCGTGTGCAAAATTGCAAGAACAAGGGCCTAGCGTGTGCAAAATAGCAAGAACAAGGGCCTAGCGTGTGCAAAATTGCAAGAACAAGGGCCTAGCATGTGCAAAATTGCAAGAACAAGGGCAAGCTCCTGGACAAGGCTAGCTCCGGGACCAGGCAAGCTCCTGACCAGGCACGCTCATAGACCAGGCAAGATCCTAGACCAGGCAAGCTCTTGGACTAGGCACGCTCTTGGACCAGGCAAGCTCTTGGACCAGGCAGGCTTCTAGACCAGGCAAGCTCCTGGACCAAACAAGCTCCTGGACCAGGCAAGCTCGTGGACTAGGCACGCTTTTGGACCCGGCAAGCTCCTGGACCAAGCTCGCTCGTGGACCAGGCAGGCTCCTGGACCAGGCAAGCTCCTAGACCAGGCAAGCTCCTGGACCAGGCAAGCTCATGGACCAGGCACGCTCCTGGACAAGGCAAGCTCCTGGACCAGGCAAGCTCCTGGACCAGGCATGCTCGTGGACCACGCAAGCTCTTAGACCAGGCACGCTATTGGACCAGGCAAGCTCTTGGATGAGGCAGGCTTCAGGACCAACCTAGCTCATGGACGAGGCAAGCTCGTGGACCAGGCAAGCTTCTGGACCAGGCAAGCTCTTGGACCAGGCACGCTCCTGGACCACGCAAGCTCTTGGACCAGGCAAGCTCCTTGACCAGGCAAGCTCTTGGAACATGCAAGCATTTGGACCAGGCACGCTCCTGGACCATGCAAGCTCTTGGACCAGGCAAGCTCCTGGACCAGGCAAGCTCCTGGACCAGGCAAGATCTTGGACCAGGCAAGCTCCTGGACCAGGCACGCTCCTGGACCAAGCAAGCTCCTGGACCAGGCAAGCTCATGGACGAGGCAAGCTCCTGGACCTGGCAAGCTCCTGGACCAGGCAAGCTCCTAGACCAGGCAAGCTCGTGGACCACGCAAGCGCTTGGACCAAGCAAGCTCTTGGACCAGGCAAGCTCCTAGACCAGGCAAGCTCCTGGACCAGGCAAGCTCCTGGACCAGGCAAGCTCATGGACCAGGCAAGCTCCTAGACAAGGCTAGCTCCTTGAACAGGCAAGCTCTTGGACCAGGCACGCTCCTCGACTTGGCAAGCTCCTAGACCAGGCAAGCTCTTGGACTAGGCACGCTCCTAAACCAGGCAAGCTCTTGGACCAGGCAAGCTTTTGGAACAAGCAAGCTCCTGGACCAGGCACACCTCCTGGACCAGGCACCTCCTAGACCAGGCAAGCTCCTGGACCAGGCAAGCTCCTGGACGAGGCAAGTTCCTAGACCAGGCAAGCTCGTGGACCAGGCACGGTCCTGGACCAGGCACGCTCTCAGACCAGGCAAGCTCCTGGACGAGGCAAGCTACTTGACCAGGCAAGCTCTTGGACCAGGCAAGCTCCTGGACGAGGCATGCTCCTGGACCACGCAAGCTCCTGGACCAGGCAAGCTCTTGGACCAGGTAAGTTCCTGGACCAGGCAAGCTTCTGGCCCAAGCGAGCTCTTGGAACAGGCACGCTCGTGGATCAGGCAAGCTCTTGGACCAGGCAAGCTCCTTGACCAGGCAAGCTCGTGGACCAGGCACGCTCCAGGACCAGGCAAGCTCCTAGACCAGGCAAGCTCCTAGACCAGGCAAGCTCCTGGACCAGGCAAGCTCGTGGACCAGGCACGCTCATGGATCAGGCAAGCTCCTGGACCAGGCAAGCTCGTGGACTAGGCAAGCTCCTGGACCAGGCAAGCTTCTGGACGAGGAAAACTTCAGGACCAGGCAAGCTCTTGGACCAGGCACGCTCTTGGACCAAGCAAGATCTTGGACCGGGCAAGCTCCAGGACCAGGCAAGCTCCTCGAACATGCATTCTCCAGGACCGGGCAAGCTCCTGGACCAGGCAAGCTCTTGGACCAGGATAGCTCCTGGACCACGCAAGATCCTGGACCAGGCAAGCTCCTAGACCATGCAAGCTCCTAGACAAGGCAAGCTCCTCGACCAGGCAAGCTCCTAGACCAGGCAAGCTCCAGGACCAGGCAAGCTCCTGGACCACGCAAGCACTTGGACCAGGCAAGCTCTTGGACCAGGCAAGCTCCTGGACCAGGCAAGCTCCTGGAACACGCAAGCTCCTGGACAATGCAAGCTCTTGGACCAGGCACGCTCCTGGACCTGGCAAGCTCTTGGACCAGACAGGCTTCTGGACCAAGCAAGCTCTTGGACCAAGCAAGCTCTTGAACCAGGCAAGCTCCTGGACTAGGCAAGCTCCTGGACCAGGCACTCTCGTGGACCATGAACGCTCCTGGAACCGGCAAGCTCTTGAACCAGGCAGGCTCGTGGACCTGGCAAGCTCCTGGACCAGGCAAGCTCCTGGACCAGGCAAGCTCCTTGACCAGGCAAGCTCCTGGACAAGGCAAGCTCCTGAACCAGGCAAGCTCCTGAACGCAAGCTCTTGGACCAGACAAGCTCCTGGACCACGCAAGCTCCTTGACAAGGCAAGCTATTGGACTAGGCAAGCTCTTGGACCAGGCAGGCTTCTGGACCAAGCAAGCTTTTGGACCAAGCAAGCTCCAGGACCAGGCAAGCTCCTCAAACATGCATTCTCCAGGACCAGGCAAGCTCCTGGACCAGGCAAGCTCTTGGACCAGGATAGCTCCTGGACCACGCAAGATCCTGGACCAGGCACGCTCCTAGACCATGCAAGCTCCTAGACAAGGCAAGCTCCTGGACCAGGCAAGCTCCTAGACCAGGCAAGCTCCAGGACCAGGCAAGCTCCTGGACCACGCAGGCACTTGGACCAGGCAAGCTCTTGGACCAGGCAAGCTCCTGGACCAGGCAAGCTCCTGGAACACGCAAGCTCCTGGACAACGCAAGCTCTTGGACCAAGCACGCTCCTGGACCTGGCAAGCTCTTGGACCAGACAGGCTTCTGGACCAGGCACTCTCGTGGACCATGCACGCTCCTGGAACAGGCAAGCTCTTGAACCAGGCAGGCTCGTGGACCAGGCAAGCTCCTGGACCAGGCAAGCTCCTGGACCAGGCAAGCTCCTTGACCAGGCAAGCTCCTGGACAAGGCAAGCTTTTGAACCAGGCAAGCTCCTGAACGCAAGCTCTTGACCAGACAAGCTCCTGGACCACGCAAGCTCCTTGACAAGGCAAGCTATTGGACTAGGCAAGCTCTTGGACCAGGCAGGCTTCTGGACCAAGCAAGCTTTTGGACCAAGCAAGCTCCTGGACCAGGCAAGCTCCTAGACCACGCAAGCTCCTGGACCAGGCACGCTTGTGGACCATGCACGCTCCTGGACCAGGCAAGCCCTTGGACCAGGCAGGCTCGTAGACCAGGCAAGCTCCTGGACCAGGCAAGCTTCCGGACCAGGCAAGCTCCTGGACCACGTAAGCTCCGGGACCAGGCAAGCTCCTGGACCAGGCTCGCTTGTCGACCAGGCACACTCCTAGTCCAGGCATGCTCTTGGACCAGGCAAGCTCATGGATCAGGCACGCTCCGG
Source organism: Closterium sp. NIES-65 (assembly GCA_948144175.1). Classification (NCBI taxonomy): domain Eukaryota; kingdom Viridiplantae; phylum Streptophyta; class Zygnematophyceae; order Desmidiales; family Closteriaceae; genus Closterium; species Closterium sp. NIES-65. Next base: position 42,117 of record CANXME010002162.1, read on the forward strand.
GACTAGGCAAGCTCCTAGACCAAGCAAGCTCCTGGACCAGGCAAGCTCTTGCACCAGGAAAGCTCCTAGACCAGGCAAGCTCCTGGACGAGGCAAGCTAACGGACCAAGAAAGCTCTTGGACAAGGCAAGCTCCAGGACCAGGCACGCTCGTGGAACAGGCAAGCTCCTGGACCAGGCAAGCTCCTGGACCAGGATAGCTCCTAGACCAGGCAAGCTCCTGGACCAGGCAAGCTCCTGGACCATGCAAGCTGCTAGACCAGGCAAGCTCCTAGACCAGGCAAGCTTCTGGACCAGGCAAACTCGTGGATCAGGCACGCTCGTGGACCAGGCAAGCTCATGGACCAGGCAAGCTCCTAGACCAGGCAAGCTCCTTGACCAAGCAAGCTCCTAGACCACGTAAGCTCTTGGACGAGGCAAGCTCTTGGACCATGCAAAGCTCCTGGACCAGGCAAGCTCTTGGACCAAGCAAGCTCCTGGACCACGCAAGCTCTTGGACCACGCAAGCTCTTGGACCAGGCATGCTCGTGGACCTGGCAAGCTCTTGGACCTCTGGACCAAGCAAGCTATTGGACCACGCAAGCTCCTTGACCAGGCAAGCTCCTGGACCAGGCAAGCTACTGGACCAGGCAAGCTCTAGAACCAGGAAATCTCCTAGACTAAGCAAGCTCCTGTACCAGGCAAGCTAACGGACCAAGAAAGCTCCTAGACAAGGCAAGCTCCTGGACCAGGAATGCTCGTGGAAGAGGCAAGCTCCTGGACCAGGCAAGCTCCTAGACCAGGCAAGCTCCTGGACCAGGATAGCTCCTGGACCAGGCAAGCTCCTGGACCAGGCCCGCTCCTGGAGCATGCAAGCTCCTAGACCAGGCAAGCTCCTGGACGAGGCAAGCTTCTGGACCAGGCAAACTCCTGGACCTGGCACGCTCCTGGACCAGGCAAGCTCGTGGACCAGGCAAGCTCCTAGACCAGGCAAGCTCCTGGACCAGGCAAGCTCCTGGACCACGCAAGCTGTTGGACCAGGCAAGCTCTTGGTCTAGGCAAGCTCCTGGACCAGGCAAGCTCCTGGACGTGAACGTGAACGTGGACGTGAACGTGAACGTGGACGTGGACGTGCACGTGGACGTAAACATGAACGTGGACGTGAACGTGGACGTGGACGTGGACGTGGTCGTGGACATGGACGTGGACGTGGACGCGGACGTGGACGTGGACGTGGACGTGAACATTGATACGTGGACGTGGACGTGAACGTGGACGTGGACGTGGACATGGTCGTGGACGTGGACGTGGACGTATACATGGTCGTGGACCTTGACGTGGACGTGGTCGTGGTCGTGGACGTGGTCGTGGACGTGGACATGGACGTGGACGTGGACGTGGACGTGGATGTGGACGTGGACATGGACGTGGACGTGGACGTGGACGTGGACTTGGATGTGAACGTGGATGTGGACGTGGACGTGGATGTGGTCGTGGTCGTGGACGTGGATGTGGAGGACGTGGATGTGGAGGACGGGGACGTGAACGTGGAGGACGTGGACGTGGACGTGGACGTGGTTGTGGACGTGGAGGTTGACGTGGACGTGGACGTGGTCGTGGACGTGGAGGACTTGGACGTGGACATGGATGTGGACGTGGACGTGGACGTGGACGTGGACATGGTCGTGGACGTGGACATGGACGTGGACGTGGACATGGACATGGACGTGGACGTGGACGTGGACGTGGACGTGAACGTGGACGTGGACATGGTCGTGGACGTGGACGTGAACGTGGCAAAGACGTGGACATGGACGTGGACGTGAAGGTGGACGTGGACGTGGACATGGACGTGGACGTACACGTGCACGTGGAAGTGGACATGGTCGTGAACGTGGACGTGAACGTGGACGTGGACGTGGACATGGTCGTGGACGTGGACCTGGACAGGAGCTTGCGTGGTCTAGGAGCTTGCCTGATATGGAGCTTGCCTGGTCCAGGAACTTGCCTGGTCCAGGAACGTGCCTGGTCCAGGAGCTTGCCTGGTCCATGAACGTGCCTGGTCCAGGAGCTTGCCTGGTCTACAAACTTGCCTGGTCCAGGAACGTGCCTGGTCCAGGTGCTTGCTTGGTCCAGGAACGTGCCTGGTCAAGGAGCTTGCCTGGTCTAGGAGCTTGCCTGATCTGGAGCTTGCCTGGTCCAAGAGCTTGCCTGGTCCACGAGCCTGCATGGTCCAAGAGCTTGCCTGGTCCAGGAACGTGCCTCGTCCACGAGCGTGCCTGGTCGAGGAGCTTGCCTGGTCCAGGAGATTGTGTGGTCCAAGAGCTTGCCAGGTCCAAGAGCTTGCCTGGTCCAGGAGCTTGCGTGGTCCATGAGCTTGCCTGGTTCAGGAGCTTGCTTGGTCCACAAGCTTGCCTGGTCCAAGAGCTTGCCTCGTCCAGGAGCATGCCTGATCCAAGAGCTTGCGTGGTCCTGGAGCTTGCCTTGTTCGGGAGCGTGCCTGGTCCAGGAGCTTGCCTACTCCAGGAGCTTGCCTTGTCCAGGAGCTTGCCTGGTCCCTGAGCGTGCCTGGTCCACGAGCCTGCCTGGTCCAAGAGCTTGCGTGGTCTAAGAGCGTGCCTAGTCCACGCGCGTGCCTGGTCCAGGAGCTTGCCTGGTCCATGAGCTTGCCTGGTCCAGGAGCTTGCCTGGTCCAGGAGCTTGCTTGATCCAGGAGCATGCCTGGTTCAGGAGCTTGCCTGGTCCAGGAGCTTGCCTGGTCCTAGAGCGTGCCTGGTCCAGGAGCTTGCCTAGTCCAGGAGCTTGCTTGGTCCAGAAGCGTGCATGGTGCAAGAGCTTGCCTGGTCTAGGAGCGTGCCTGGTACAAGAGCATGCGTGGTCCCGGAGCTTGCCTTGTCCAGGAGCTTGCCTGGTCCAGGAGCGTGCCTGGTCTAGGAGCTTGCTTGGTTCAGGAGCGTGCCTCGTCCACGAGCGTGCCTGGTCTAGGAGCTTGCTTGGTTCAGGAGCTTGCCTGGTCTAGGAGCTTGCCTGGTCCAGGAGCGTGCCCGATCAAGGAGTGTGCCTAGTCCAGGAGCTTGCTTTGTCCAGAAGCCTGCCTGATCCAAGAGCTTGCCTGGTCTAGGAGCGTGCCTAGTCCAAGAGCTTGCCTAGTCTAGGAGCTTGCCTGGTCCAGGAGCTTGCCTGGTCCAGGAGCTTGCCTAGTCTAGGAGCGTGCCTGGTTCATGAGCTTGCCTGGTCCAGGAGCTTGCCTGGTCCAAGAGCTTGCGTGGTCCAAGAGCTTGCGTGGTCCTGGAGCTTGCCTGGTCCAGGTGCTTGCCTGGTCTAGGAGCTTGCCTTGTCCAGGAACTTGCGTGGTTCAGGAGCGTGCCTGGTCCACGAGTTTGCCTGGTCCAGAAGCTTGCCTGGTCCAGGAGCTTGCTTGGTCCAAGAGCTTGCCTGGTCCAGGAGCTTGCTTGGTCCAGGAGCTTGTCTGGTCCAGGAGCGTGCCTGGTCCACGAGTTTGCCTGGTCGAGAAGCTTGCCTGGTCCAGGAGCTTGCCTAGTCCAAGAGCTTGCCTGGTCCAGGAGCTTGCCTGGTCCAGAAGCTTGCCTAGTCCACTAGCTTGCCTGGTCCAAGAGCTTGCCTGGTCCAAGAGCTTGCGTGGTCCAAGAGCTTGCCTGGTCCAGGAGCTTGCCTGGTCTCGGGGCTTGCCTATTCCAGGAGCTTGCCTGGTCCAGGAGCGTGCGTGGTCCACGAGTTTGCCTGGTCAAGAAGCTTGGGTGGTCCAGGAGCTTGCCTGGTCCAAGAGTTTGCCTGGTCGAGGAGCTTGCCTGGTCCAGGAGCTTGTTGCGGAGATAACTACTACAACGGGAGCTAGACTACTGGCTAGGCACGTGTGCTCGTGTGATCTCTGCGTTCGTTGGTCCTTAGACGTTTTCCTAGTGCTAACACTGCTTGCTAGTTCACGGGGCAATTTGGCAAGAGTTTCACTAAGAAAAGATCACAACAATGGTACAATGAAGTTGGCAATGCAAGACTACATCAGAGCTAGCATTCAGGTTGGTCAACTGCCAGCACAGCATGGTCGACCGCATTCCACGACTTGGTCGACCGCGCTCCAGCAGAGCAAAGTCGACAGCTTGCCAATGCTTCAGGTCGACGGTGTGCCAGCAGTGCACCCGCTTTGCAGGTGCGTGCAGATGATTGGTATGCCGAGCCTCATCACCTGCACAGCACACACACACCACGTCAGCCTCGGGCTGACGGCTACCTCTGATCTGCCACAAGGACCTCGTGATACCACCACCAAGGTCGGTCTCGCCAGCTTCGCCTGGGCGACCTTCGCACTCCTCCGCAGCACTTCGTTACCCAGGTAACCTGGTCGACCTGGCAACCACATCGACCAGCAACTCCCGTACGTGTCCGTCGACCTCCCAAGTCAACGACCACCTCGTTGTCGACCTCACCGGGTCGACCATGCCCCTCGGTCAACGACCATGTCACTCGACGCCCGACTGTTCGACGCCCGACTGCTCGACGTTCTGACTGCTCGACGTCCTGCTACTCGACGTCGACCCCTCCTTCGTCGATCACCGGTCCAGTCGACCACCCGCAGGTCGACCAGCACATCAGCCGACCACCAAAGTCGGCTTCCCAAGTTGACGTCCTCCGCAGGTCGACGCTTAAGTCGACCTCCCCGAAGTTGGCGCCACCCCGAAGTCGGCGCCCGTGCAGTGGTCCCCGTGCAGGTCGACCTCCTCGTCGACCAGCTCGCCCACTGCTGCAGGTCGGCTGCTCCCCTAACACCCGACCACGATGTCGGCTCCGCCCAAGCGTGGACGGGGCCAACGTACAACTCCCGTTGACACTTGCCTGGTCTAGGAGCGTGCCTGGTCCACGAGTTTGCCTGGTCCAGAAGCTTGCCTAGTCCAGGAGCTTGCCTAGTCCAGGATCGTGCCTGGTCCACGAGCGTGCCTTGTCCAGGAGTTTGCCTGGTCCTGGCGCTTGCGTGGTCCAGGAGCTTGCCAGGCCCAGGAGCGTGCCTGGTCCACGAGCCTGCCTGGTCTAAGAGCTTGCCTGGTCCAGGAGCGTGCCTGGTCCACGAGGGTGCCTGGTCCAGGAGCTTGCTTGGTTCAGGAGCTTGCCTGGTCTAGGAGCTTGCCTGGTCCAGGAGTGTGCCAGGTCCAGGAGCTTGCTTTGTCCAGAAGCCTGCCTAATCCAAGAGCTTGCCTGGTCTAGGAGCGTGCCTAGTCGAAGAGCTTGCCTAGTCTAGGAGCTTGCCTGGTCCATGAGCGTGCCTGGTTCATGAGCTTGCCTGGTCCAGGAGCTTGCCTTTTCTAGGAGGTTGCCTGGTCCAAGAGCTTGCCTGGTCCAGGAGCTTGCCTGGTCCAGGAGCTTGCCTGGTCCAAAAGCTTGCCTGGTCCAAGAGCTTGCGTGGTCCTGGAGCTTGCCTGGTCCAGGAGCTTGCCTCGTCTAGGAGCTTGCCTAGTCCAGGAGCTTGCGTGGTCCAGGAGCGTGCCTGGTCCACGAGTTTGCCTGGTCCAGAAGCTTACCTGGTCCACGAGCTTGCTTGGTCCAAGAGCTTGCCTGGTCCAGGAGCTTGCCTGGTCCAGGAGCTTGTCTGGTCCACGAGTTTGCCTGGTCGAGAAGCTTGCCTGGTCCAGGAGCTTGCCTAGTCCAAGAGCTTGCCTGGTCCAGGATCTTGCCTGGTCCAGGAGCTTGCCTAGTCCACTAGCTTGCCTGGTCTAAGAGCTTGCCTGGTCCAAGAGCTTGCGTGGTCCTGGAGCTTGCCTGGTGCAGGAGCTTGCATGGTCTAGGGGCTTGCCTAGTCCAGGAGCTTGCCTAGTCCAGGAGCATGCCTGGTCCACGAGTTTGCCTGGTCAAGAAGCTTGCCTGGTCCAGGAGCTTGCCTGGTCCAAGAGTTTGCCTGGTCCAGGAGCTTGCCTGGTCCTGGAGCTTGCCTGGTCAAGGAGCGTGCCTGGTCCACAAGTTTGCGTGGTCCAGAAGCTTGCCTAGTCCACGAGCTTGCCTGGTGCAAGAGCTTGCCTGGTCCAAGAGCTTGCTTAGTCCACACGCTTGCCTCGTCCACGAGATTGCATGGTTCAAGAGCTTGCCTGGTCCAAGAGCTTGTGTGGTCCAGGAGCGTGCCTGGTCCAGGAGCGTGCCTGGTCCAGGAGCGTGCCTAGTCTACGAGCGTGCCTGGTCCAGGAGCGTGCCCGGTCCAGGTGGTTGCCTGGTCCACGAGTGTGCCTGATTCACGAGATTGCCTGGTCCAAGAGCTTGCCTGGTCCAAGAGCTTGCGTGGTCCAGGAGCTTGCCTAGTCCAAGAGCTTGCCTAGTCTAAGAGCTTGCCTAGTCCATGAGCTTGCCTAATCCAAGAGCTTGCCTGGTCCACGAGCTTGCTTGGTCCAGGAGCTTGCCTAGTCCACTAGCTTGCCTGGTCTAAGAGCTTGCCTGGTCCAAGAGCTTGCGTGGTCCACGAGCTTGCCTGGGCCAGGAGCATGCCTGGTCTAGGGGCTTGCCTAGTCCAGGAGCTTACCTGGTCCAAGAGCTTGCCTGGTCCAAGAGCTTGCTTAGTCCACAAGCTTGCCTGGTCCACGAGATTGCCTAGTCCAAGAGCTTGCCTGGTCTAGGAGCTTACGTGGTCCAGGAGTGTGCATGGTCCAGTAGCGTGCCTGGTCCAGGAGCGTGCCTGGTCCATGAGCGTGCCTGGTCCAGGAGCGTGCCTGGTCCAGGTGCTTGCCTGGTCTAGGAGCGTGCCTGATCCACGAGCTTGCGTGGTCCAGGACCTTGCCTGGTCTAAGAGCTTGCCTGGTCCAGGAGCGTGCCTGGTCCAGGAGCTTGCCTGATCCAGAAGCTTGCGTGGTCCAGGAGCTTGCCTGGTCTAGGATCTTGCCTGGTCCAGGCAAACTCGTGGACCAGGTACAGTCCTGGACCAGGCAAGCTTCTGGACCAGGCAAGCTCCTGGACCAGGCAAGCTCTTGGACCAGGCAAGCTCCTGGACCAGGCAAGCTCCTCGACCAGGCAAGCTCTTGGACCAGGCAAGCTCCTGGACCAGGCAAGCTCCTGGACTAGGCAAGCTCTTGGACCAGGCAAGCTCCTAGACCAGGCAAGCTCCTCGACCAGGCAAGCTACTCCACAAGGCAAGCTCCTGGACGAGGCAAGCTTGTGGACCATGCACGCTCCTGGACCAGGCAAGCTCCTGGATCAGGCGAGCTCCTGGACCAGGCAAGCTCCGTGACCACGAAAGCTGCTATAGCAGGCAAGGTCCTAGACCAGGCAAGCTTTTGGACCAGGCAAGCTCCTGGACCACGCAAGCTTCTGGATTAGGCAAACTCGTGGACCAGGCAGGCTCCTGGACCAGGCTAGCTCCTGGACTAGGTAAGCTCCTAGACAAGGCAAGCTCGTGGACCAGGCAAGCTCCTAGACCACGCAAGCTCTTGGACCAGGCAAGCTCTTTGACCAGGCAAGCTTCTGGACCAGGCACGCTCCTGGACCATGCAAGCTCCTAGACCACGCAAGCTCCAGGACTAGGCATACTTTTGGACCAGGCAAACTCGTGGACCAGGCACACTCGTGGACTAGGCAAGCTCCTGCACTAGGCAAGCTCCTAGACCAGGCAAGCTCCTCGACCAGGCAAGCTCTTGGACCATGCAAGCTCCTAGACCAGGCAACCTCGTGGACCAGGCAAGATTCTGGACTAGGCAAACTCATGGATCTGGCAGGCTCCTGGACCAGGCAAGCTCTTGGAGTAGGCAAGCTCCTAGACCAGGCAAGCTCTTGGACCAGGCAAGCTCCTGGACCAGGGAAGCTCCCACACCAGGCAAGCTCCTGGACCAGGAAAGCTCGTGGACCAGGCATGCCCCTGGACCAGGCAAGCTCCTGGACCAGGCAAGCTCCAGGATCAGGCAAGCTCCTAGACCAGGACCGCTCCTGGACCAGGCAAGCTATTAGACCAGGCAAGCTCCTGGACCAGGCACGCTCCTGGACCAGGCACGCTCCTGGACCAGGCTCGCTCCTGGACCAGGCAAGCTCTTGGACCAGGCAAGCTCGTGGATTAGGCATGCTCCTAGACCAGGCAAGATCCTAGACCAGGCAAGCACCTGAACCAGGCAAGCTCCTGGATCAGGCAAGCTTCTGGACCAGGCACGCTCCTGGACCAGGCAAGCTGTTAGACAAGGCAAGCTCCTGGACCAGGCACGCTCCTGGACCAGGCACGCTCCTGGACCAGGCACGCTCCTAGACCAGGCACGCTCTTGGACCAGGCACGCTCGTGGACCAGGCAAGCTTGTGCACCAGGCAAGCTCCTGGACCACGCAAGCTCCTAGACCACGCAAGCTCTTGGACCAGGAAAGCTCTTCGACCAGGCAAGCTTCTGGACCAGGCACGCTCCTGGACCATGCAAGCTCCTAGACAAGGCAAGCTCCAGGACTAGGCATACTTTTGGACCAGGCAAACTCGTGGACCAGGCACACTCGTGGACTAGGCAAGCTCCTGCACTAGGCAAGCTCCTAGACCAGGCAAGCTCCTCGACCAGGCAAGCTCCTGGACGAGGCAAGCTCCTGGACCGGGCACGCTCCTCGACCATGCAAGCTCCTAGACCAGGCAACCTCGTGGACCAGGCAAGCTTCTGGACTAGGCAAACTCATGGACCTGGCACGCTCCAGGACCACGCAAGCTCCTGGAGTAGGCAAGCTCCTAGACCAGGCAAGCTCTTGGACCAGGCAAGCTCCTGGACCAGGGAAGCTCCCATACCAGGCAAGCTCCTGGACCAGGCAAGATCCTGGACCAGGCAAGCTCCTGGACCAGGCAAGCTCTTGGACCAGGCAAGCTCGTGGACCAGGCATGCCCCTGGACCAGGCAAGATCCTAGACCAGGCAAGCTCCTGGACCAGGCAAGCTCCAGGATCAGGCAAGCTCCTGGACCAGGACCGCTCCTGGACCAGGCAAGCTGTTAGACAAGGCAAGCTCCTGGACCAGGCACGCTCCTGGACCAGGCACGCTCCTGGACCAGACTCGCTCCTGGACCAGGCAAGCTCTTGGACCAGGCAAGCTCGTTGATTAGGCATGCTCCTAGACCACGCAAGATCCTAGACCAGGCAAGCACCTGGACCAGGCAAGCTCCTGGATCAGGATAGCTTCTGGACCAGGCACGCTCCTGGACCAGGCAAGCTGTTAGACCAGGCAAGCTCCTGGACCAGGCACGCTCCTGGACCAGGCACGCTCCTGGACCAGGCACGCTCCTGGACCAGGCACGCTCTTGGACCAGGCACGCTCGTGGACCAGGCAAGCTTGTGCACCAGGCAAGCTCCTGGACCACGCAAGCTCCTAAACCACGCAAGCTCTTGGACCAGGCACGCTCCTGGAACAGGCAAGCTCTTGGACCAGGCAGGCTTCTGGACCAGGCAACCTCCTGGACCAGGCAAGCTCCTGGACCAGGCAAGCTCCTGGACCAGGTATGCTCCAGGACCAGGTTAGCTTCTAGACTAAGCAAGCTCCTGGACCAGGCAAGCTCCTGGATCAGGCACGCTCGTGGACCAGGCACGCTCGTGGACCAGGCTAGCTCTTGGACCAGGCAGGCTCGTGAACCAAGCAAGCTCCTAGACCAGGCAAGCTCCTGGACCAGGCAAGCTCCTGGACCAGGCACGCTCGTTGACCAGGCACGCTCCTGGTCCAGGCAAGCTCCAAGACCAGGTAAGCTCTTGGACCAGGCAAGCTCCTGGACTAGGCAAGCTCCTCGACCACCCAAGTTCTTGGACGAGGCACGCTCCGCTCCACGCTCCTCTTAGGCCAGGCGGGCTTCTGGACCAAGCAAGCTCCTGGACGAGGCAAGCTCCTGGACCAGGCAAGCTCCTGGCCCAAGCAAGCTTCTGGACCAGGCTAGCTCCTGGACCAGGCACGCTCGTGGACCAGGCACGTTCCTGGACCAGGCAAGCTCTTGGACCAGGTAGTATCGTGGACCAAACACGCTCTTGGACCAGGCAAGCTCCTGGACCAGGCAAGCTCCTTGACCAGGCAAGCTCCTAGACCAGGCACGCTTTAGGACCTGGCACGCTCCTGGACCAGGCAAGCTCCTCGACAAGGCAAGCTCCTGGACCACGCAAGCTCTTGGACCAGGCATGCTCCTAGACCAGGCAAGTTCTTGGACCAGGAACGCTTCTGGACCAAGCAAGCTTCTGGACCAGGCAAGCTCTGGACCCGCAAACTCCTGGACCAGGCAAGCTCCTGGACCAGACAAGCTCCTAGACCAGGCAAGCTCCTGGACCAGGCACGCTCGTGGACCAGGCACACTCCTGGACCAGGCACGCCCGTGGACCAGGCATGCTCGTGGACCAAGCAAGCTCCTGGATCATGCACGCTCGTGGACCAGGCACGCTCGTGGACCAGGCAAGCTCTTAGACCAGGCAGGCTTGTGGACCAGGCAAGCTCCTGGACCAGGCAAGCTCCTTGACCTGGCAATCTCCTAGACCAGGCACGCTCATGGACCAGGCACGATCCTGGACCTGGCAATCTCTTGGACCAGGCAAGCTCCTGGATCACGCAAGCTCTTGGACCAGGAACGCTACTGGACCAGGCAAGCTCTTGGACCAGGCAAGCTTCTGGACCAAGGAAGCTCCTGGACCAGGCAAGCTCCTGGACGAGGCAAGCTCCTGGTCCAGGCAAGCTCCTGGACCAAGCTAGCTCTTGGACCAAGCAAGCTCATGGACCAGGCAAGCTCTTGGACCAAGCAAGCTCTTAGACCATGCAAGCTCCTTGATCAGGCAGGCTTGTGGACCAAGCACACTCCTAGACCAGGCAAGCTCCTGGACCAGGCAAGCTCCTGAACAAGGCAAGCTCCTGGACCGAGCAAGCTCCTAGACCAGGGAAACTTGTGGACCAGGCACGCTCCTGGAACTGGCAAGCTCCTATACCAGGCAAGCTCCTAGACCAGGCAAGCTACTGGACCAGGCAAGCTATTGGACCAAGCAAGCTACTGGACCAGGCAAGCTACTGGACCAAGCAAGCTCCTGGACCAGGCAAGCTCCTAGACCAGGCAAGCTCCTGGACTAGGCAAGCTCCTAGACCACGCAAGCTCCTAGACCATGCAAGCTCCTGGACGAGGCAAACTCGTGGACCAGGGAAGCTCTTGGACCAGGCAAGCTCCTGGACCAGGCAAGCTCCTGGACCAGGCAAGCTCGTGGACCAGGCACGCTCCTGGACCAGGCACGCTCCTCGACCAGGCACGCTTCTGGACCAGGCACGCTCCTGGACCAGGCACGCTCTTGGACCAGGCAAGCTCCTACAACAGGCAAGCTCCTGGACCACGCAAGCTCCTGGACCACGCAAGCTCCTCGACCACGCAAGCTCTTGGACCAGGCACGCTCCTGGAACAGGCAAGCTCTTGGACCAGGCAAGCTCCTGAACAAGGCAAGCTCCTGGACCAAACAAGCTGTTGGACCAAGCACGCTCCTGGACCAGGCAAGCTCTTGGACCAGGCATGCTTCCGGACCAAGCAAGCTCCTGGACCAGGCAAGCTCCTGGACCAGGCACGCTCCTGGACGAGGCAAGCTCCTAGACCAAGCAAGCTCCTAGACCAAGCAAGCTCCTGAATCAGGCACGCTCGTGGACCAAGCATGCTCTTAGACAAGGCAGGCTCGTGGACCTAGCACGCTCATGGACTAGGCAAGCTCGTGGACCAGGCAAGCTCCTGGACCAGGCACCCTCGTGGACCAGGCACGATTCCAGACTAGGCAAGCTCCTTGACCAGGCAAGCTCCTTGACCACGCAAGCTCTTGGACCTGGGAAGCTCTTGGACCACGCAAGCTCTTGCACCAGGCACGCTCCTGGACAAGGCAAGCTCTGGGACCAGGCAGGCTTTGGACCAAGCAAGCTCCTGGACCAGGCAAGCTCCTGGACCTGTCAAGCTCCTGGACCAGGCAAGCTCCTTTACCAGGCAAGCTCCTGGTCCAGGCAGGCTCCTGGACCAAGCTAGCTCTTGGACCAGGCCAGCTCTTGGACTAGGCAACCTCTTGGACCATGCAAGCTCTTCGACCATGCAAGCTCTTGGACCATGCAAGCTCTTGGACCAGGCATGCTCGTGGACAAGGCAAGCTCTTGGACCAGGCAGGCTTCTGGACCAAGCAAGCTCCTAGACCAGGGAAGCTCCTAGACCGGGCAAGCTCCTAGACCAGGCAAGCTCTGGACCAGGCAAGCTTCTGGACCAGGCAAGCTCCAGGACCAGGCAAGCTCCTGGACCAAGCAAGCTCCTGGACCAGGCACGCCCGTGGACCAGGCACGCTCTTGGACCACGCAAGCTCTTCGACCAGGCAGGCTCGCGGACCAGGCACGCTCGTGGACCACGCAAGCCCATGGAAAAGGCAAGCTCCTGGACCAGGCAAGCTCTTGGACCAGGCAAGCTCCTGAAGAAGGCAAGCTCCTGGACCACGCAAGCTCTTGGACCAGGCACGCTCTTGGACCAGGCAAGCTCTTGGTCCAGGCATGCTTCCGGTCCAAGCAAGCTCCTGGACATGGCAAGCTCCTGGACCATGCACGCTCCTGGACGAGGCAAGCTCCTGGACCAAGTAAGCTCCTGGACAAAGCAAGCTCCTCGACCAAGCAAGCTCCTGGATCAGGCACGCTCGTGGACCAGGCACGCTCCTGGACCAAGCATGCTCTTAGACCAGGCAGGCTCTTCGACCAAGCATGCTCATGGACCAGGCAAGCTCCTGGACCAGGAAAGCTCGTGGACCAGGCAAGCTCCTTGACCGGGCAAGCTCTTGGACCATTTACGCTCCTGGACCAAGCAAGCTCTTGGACCAGGCAAGCTGTTAGACCAGGCAAGCTCCTAGACCAGGCAGGCTCCTAGACCACGCAAGCTCCTGGACCACGCAAGCTCCTGGACCAAGCAAGCTCCTGGACCACGCAAACTCGTGGACCAGGCAAGCTCCTGGACCAGGAAAGCTCCTGGACCAGGCAAGCTCCTGGACCAGGCAAGCTCTTGGACCAGGCAAATTCGTGGACCAGGCAAGCTCTTGAACCACGCAAACACATGGACCAGGCACGCTACTGGACCAGGCAAACTCCTCAACCAGGCAAGATCCTAGACCAGGCAAGCTCCTGGACCAGGCAAGCTCCTGGACCAGGCAAGCTAATGGACCATGAAAGCTCGTGGATAGGGCAAGCTCCTGGACCAGGCACGCTCGTGGAACAGGCAAGCTCTTGGACCAGGCAAGCTTCTGGACAAGGCAAACTCGTGGACCAGGAAACGCGCTTGGACCAAGCAAGCTCCTAGACAAGGCAAGCTCCTAGACTAGGCAAGCTGCTGGACTAGGCAAGCTCCTGGACCAGGCAAGCTTTTGGACCAGGCAAGCTCTTGGACGAGGCAAGCTCCTGGACTAGGCAAGCTCCTTGACCAGGCAAGCTCCTGGACCACGCAAGCTCCTGGACCACGCAAGCTCTGGACCAGGCACGCTCCTGGACAAGGCAAGCTCTTGGAGCAGGCAGGCTTCTGGACCAAGCAAGCTCTTGGAACAGAAGGCAAGCTCCTGGACACGGCAAGCTCCTTGACCAGGCAAGCGTGCCTAGTCCAGGAGTTTGCCTGGTCCAGGAGCTTGCCTGGTCCAGGAGCTTGCATGGTCCAATCTCTTGCTTGGTCCAAAAGCCTGCCTCGTCCAAGAGCTTGCCTGGTCCAGGAGCGTGCCTGGTCCAAGAGCTTGACTTATCCAGGACCTTGCATGGTCGAGGAGCTTGCCTGGTCAAGGAGCTTGCCAGGTCCAGGAGCTTGCCTAGTCCAAGAGCTTGCCTGGTCCAAGAGCTTGTGTGGTCCAGGAGCTTGCCTTGTCCAGGAGCTTGCCTGGTCTAGGAGCTTGCCTGGTCTAGGAGCTTGCCTGGTCTAGGAGCGTGCGTGGTCCACGAGTTTGCCTGGTTCAGAAGCTTGCCTCTTCCAGGAGCTTGTCTGGTCTAGGAGCTTGCATGGTCCAAGAGTGTGCCTGGTCCAGGAGCTTGCCTAGTCCAGGAGCTATCCTGGTCAAGGAGCTTGCCTGGTCCAGGAGCTTGCCTGGTCAAGTCCACGTCCTTGTCTACGTCCACGTCCACGTCCATGTCCACGTCCACGTCCACATCCACGTCCACGTCCATGTCCACGTCCACGTCCACGTCCATGTCCACGTCCACGTCCATGTCCACGTCCACGTCCACGACCACGTCCATGTCCACGTCCACGTCCACGTCTAAGTCCATGTCCACGTCCACGTCCACGTCCATATCCACGACCATGTCTTCGTCCACGTCCACGTCCACGTCCATGTCCACGTCCAAGTTCTCCACGTCCACGTCCACGTCCACGTCGACGTCCAACGCCCATGTCCACGTCCACGTCCACGTCCATGTCCATATCCACGTCCATGTCCACGTCCACGTCCACGTCCACGCCTATCTCCACGTCCAAGTCCTCCACGTCCATGTCCACGTCCATCTCCACGTCCACGTCCATGTCCACGTCCACGTCCACGTCCACGCCCACGTCCACGTCCATGTCCACGTCCATGTCCACGTTCACGTCCACGTCCACGTCCACGTCCATGTCCACGTCCACGTCCACGTCCATGTCCACGTCCATGTCCACGTCCATGTCCACGTCACCGTCCACGTCCATGTCCACGTCCAAGTTCTCCACGTCCACGTCCACGTCCACGTCGACGTCCACGTACATGTCCACGTCCATGTCCACGTCCACGTCCACGTCCACGTCCATGTCCATGTCCACGTCCATGTCCACGTCCACGTCCACGTCCACGTCCACGCCTATCTCCACGTCCAAGTCCTCCACGTCCATGTCCACGTCCATCTCCACGTCCACGTCCATGTCCACGTCCATGTCCACGTCCACGCCCTCGTCCACGTCCACGTCCTCGTCCACGTCCATGTCCACGTCCATGTCCATGTCCACGTCCATGTCCACGTCCATGTCCACGTCCACGTCCATGTCCACGTCCATGTCCATGTCCATGTCCACGTCCACGTCCACGTCCGCGTCCACGTCCCCGTCCACGTCCGCGTCCGCGTCCGCGTCCCCGTCCGCGTCCGCGTCCGCGTCCGCGTCCACGTCCGCGTCCCTCCACGTCCACGTCCGCGTCCCTCCACGTCCACGTCCCCGTCCGCGTCCGCGTCCGCGTCCCCGTCCGCGTCCACGTCCGCGTCCGCGTCCGCGTCCGCATCCACGTCCACGTCCACGTCCACGTCTACCTCTACGTCCACGTCCACGTCCACGTCCACGTCCACGTCCACGTCCACGTCCATGTCCACGTCCATGTCCACGTCCATGTCCACGTCCACGTCCATGTCCACGTCCACGTCCACGTCCACGTCCATGTCCACGTCCACGTCCACGTCCATGTCCACGGCCACGTCCACGTCCATGTCCACGTCCACGTCCACGTCCACGTCCACGTCAACGTCCACGTCACGTCCACGTCCACGTCCATGTCCACGTCCACGTCCACGTCCACGTCCACGTCCACGTCCACGTCCACGTCACGTCCACATCCAAGTCCACGTCCACGTCCACGTCCACGTCCACGACCAAGTCCACGTCCACGTCCAGGTCCACGTCCATGTCCACGTCCACGTCCACGTCCACGTCCACGTCCACGTCCATCTCCACGTCCACGTCCACGTCCACGTCCACGTCCATCTCCACGTCCACGTCCACGTCCACGTCCACGACCATGTCCACGTCCACGTCCACGTCCACGTCCATGTCCACGTCCACGTCCATGACCATGTCCACGTCCATGACCATGTCCACGTCCATGTCCATGTCCACGTCCACGACCATGTCCACGTCCACGTCCACGTCCACGTCTACGTCCACGTCCACGTCCACGTCCACGTCCACGTCCACGACAATGTCTTCGTCCACGTCCACGTCCATGTCCACGTCCAAGTTCTCCACGTCCACGTCCACGTCGATGTCCTCGTACATGTCCACGTCCATGTTCACGTCCACGTCCACGTCCATGTCCACGTCCACGTCCATGTCCACATCCACGTCAACGTCCACGTCCACGTCCACGTCCAAGTCCAAGTCCTCCACGTCCACGTCCACGTCCATCTCCACGTCCACGTCCATGTCCAGGTCCACGTCCACGTCCACGTCCACGTCCACGCCCACGTGTCCAAGTCCATGTCAGCGTCCACGTCCACGACCACGTCCATGTCCACGTCCATGTCCACGTCCACGTCCATGTCCACGTCCACGTCCACGTCCATGTCCACGTCCACGTCCACGTCCACGTCCACGTCCATGTCCACGTCCATGTCCACGTCCATGTCCACGTCCACGTCCACGTCCATGTCCACGTCCATGTCCACGTCCACGTCCACGTCCACGTCCACGTCCACGTCCACGTCCACGTCCAGTCCACGTCCATGTCCACGTCCACGTCCACGTCCACGTCCACGTCCACGTCCACGTCCACGTCCACGTCCACGTCCAGGTCTAGGTCCAGGTCCACGTCCATGTCCACGTCCAGGTCTACGTCCACGTCCACGTCCACGTCCACGTCTACGTCCACGTCTACGTCCACGTCACGTCCACGTCCACGTCCACGTCCACGACCAGGTCCACGTCCACGTCCACGTCCACGTCCACGTCCACGTCCGTGTCCACGTCCACGTCAATGTCCACGTCCACGTCCACGTCCACGTCCACGTCCACGTCCATGTCCACGTCCAAGTCCTCCACGTCCACGTCCACGTCCACGTCCATGTCCACGTCCAAGTTCTCCACGTCCACGTCCACCTCCACGTCCACGTCCTTGTCCACGTCCATGTCCATGTCCACGTCCACGTCCACCATTTTCTCTACATATTTGCGTTAGTTACCTTTCAAACCCTTACGTTCACTAGATGAATTTATTTCCTTCCTTCTATTTGAGTGAGACCACTAGATTTCGTGTACTATGCGAGATCTGAGCGGTTCCGTTCTCCCAGGCATTTGCAGTCTAAGTTCCCATACTGACCGACCTGGCCAATGCACCATTTTCCATATACATACGCATTAGATTCCTTTCGAACCTTATTAGCTCACTAGATTTATATATTTCCCACCTTCTGATCGAGTGAGACCGCTAGATTCCCATTACTTTTTGAGAAATGAGCGTTTCCGTTCTCCTTGGCCCTACTTACACTATAAGTGCGAAATGCCGGCCAGACTGGCCGATGCACCATTTTCTCTACACATGTGGGTTAGTTACCTTTCAAACTCTTACGTTCACTAGATGAATTTATTTCCTACCTTCTTTTTGAGTGAGACCACTAGATTCCGTGTGCTATGCGAGATCTAAGCGCTTCCGTTCTCCCAGGCATTTGCACTCTAAGTTCCCATACTGACCGACCTGGCCAATGCACCATTTTCCATATACATATGCATTAGATTCCTTTCGAACCTTATTAGCTCACTAGATTTATATATTTCCCACCTTGTGATCGAGTGAGACCGCTAGACTCCCTCTACTTTTTGAGAAATGAGCGTTTCCGTTCTCCTTGGCCCTAGTTGCACTATAAGTGCGAAATGCCGGCCAGACTGGCCGATGCACAATTTTCTCTACACATGTACGTTAGTTACCTTTCAAACCCTTACGTTCACTAGATGAATATATTTCCTACTTTCTATTTGAGTGAGACCACTTGATTCCGTGTACTATGCGAGATCTGAGCGCTTCCGTTCTCCCTGGCATTTGCATTTTAAGTTCCGATACTGACCGACCTGGCCAATGCCCCATTTTCTCTATACATGTGCGTTGAATACATTTCAAACCTTAGGGGAAATGGCGACCCGAGGGGTCGCTAAAAAAAAATCGCGCCTCAGGGCGCGCTTTGGTGGGCCAAAAAAAAAACGGTCCTTAGAAGGACCCGCTCTGATACCATGTGAGAATAAGCGAACAGGAATGAATGAACTAGCAGTGAAAATGAGTACAAGTAGTAAACCCTAGAATTGTGTACCCCCTATAGGCTAACCGACTGTAGCCTACACAAGCACAACATATATGATGTTTGACACTGACCGACCTGGCCAATGCACCATTTTCTCTATACATGTGCGTTGAATACATTTCAAACCTTTTTAGCTGACTAGATTTATATATTTCCCACCTTCTGATCGAGTGAGACCGTTAGATTCCCTTTACTTTTTGAGAAACGAGCGTTTCCGTTCTCCCTGGCCCCACTTGCACTATGAGTGCGAAATGCCGGCCAGACTGGCCGATGCACCATTTTCTCTACACATGTGCGTTAGTTACCTTTCAAACCCTTACGTTCACTAGATGAATATATTTCCTACCTTATATTTGAGTGAGACCACTAGATTCCGTGTATTATGCGAGATATGAGCGGTTCCGTTCTCTGAGACATTTGCACTCTAAGTTCCCATATTGACCGACCTGGCCAATGTACCACTTTTCATATACATATGCATTAGATTCCTTGCGAACCTTATTAGCTCACTATATTTATAAGGGCCTAAACCCTGAGAGCGCACAGTGGGATCAGCATCAGCAGCAGGGGCAGGAGAGGCGCCAGAAGTGAGGTCAAAGAGAAAGAGGCTGTCTGCCCTATCGCACTGTAAAAACAACTGCAGGTCGTCGACCCAGACCTCAAAGTCAATGGCGCGACCCTCAGCGTCAAACGCTAGGACACTAGGGGTAGCCATGACGACGACAGCGAAGCAGTGCAAGCAGTAGGGGAAGAGCACGCAGTGACAGTGGGACTGTGCTCACCAGGCAGGGCAGCGCTGCAGAAGGGCGGCTCGGCAACTCAGCGACTCGGCTGCTGGGCGGCTCGGCTTCCGGGCGGCTCGGTGTCGGGCGGCTCGGGTGCAGGGCGGCTCGGCTCCCGTGCGGCTCGGCGGCAGGGCGGCTCGGCTGCACCGCTGCTCGGCTGCTGCAGGTG
Organism: Closterium sp. NIES-65; assembly: GCA_948144175.1. Taxonomy (NCBI): domain Eukaryota; kingdom Viridiplantae; phylum Streptophyta; class Zygnematophyceae; order Desmidiales; family Closteriaceae; genus Closterium; species Closterium sp. NIES-65. The sequence goes on from CANXME010002162.1 coordinate 60,999, forward strand.
GGCGGCTCGGCTGCTGCAGGTAGGGTGACGGGGCCGTGAGACCAGGGGCGGCGGGGCCGGCGAAGCAGGGCCGGCAGGGGGGACGGCGGGGCCGCGTCTGAGCGGGCGGCGGGGCCGCGGCTGAGCAGGCGGCGGGGCCGCGTAGTAGTGGGCGGCGGGGCCGGGGCTGAGCAGGCGGCGGGGCCGCGTCAAAGCGGGCGGCGGGGCCGCGTCAAAGCAGGTGGCGGGGCCGCGTCGTAGTGGGCGGCAGGGCCGGGGCTGAGCAGGCGGCGGGGCCGCGTCAAAGCGGGCGGCGGGGCCGCGTCAAAGCATGCAGCGGGGCCGCGTCGAAGCAGGCGGCCGGGCCGCGTCAAAGCAGGCGGCGGGGCCGCGTCAGAGCAGACGGCGGGGCCGCGTCAAAGCGGGCGGCGGGGCCGCGTCGTAGCGGGCGGCGGGGCCGCGTCTGAGCAGGCGGCGGGGCCGCGTCTGAGCGGGCGGTAGGGGCCGCGTCTGAGCGGGCGGCGGGGCCGCGTCGTAGCGGGCGGTGGGGCCGCGGCTGAGTAGGTGGCGGGGCCGCGTCTGAGCAGGCCGCGGAGCCGCGATCGAAATGGGCGGCGGGGCCGCGTCTGAAGGGGCGGCAGGGCCGCGAGGGAAGGGCGACACGGAGGGTCGCTCGAGCGAGAGGAAAAAAAAAGCTAGCGCGCCTCGGGGCGCGCTTCGGTGGGCCCTAGGCAAAGTTCCCACAGGGAACCCGCTCTATACCATGTGAAACTTGTAAAACAGGAATGAATGACTAAGTCAAGGTTGGGTACAAATACAACCCTAGGAAGCTGTACCCCATATGTGCTACCCCACTATAGCCTACAAACATGCATCAGCTATAGTAATCTGACACTACCTTCTATTTGAGTGAGACCACTAGATTCCGTGTACTATGCGAGATCTGAGCGTTTCCGTTCTCCCTGGCATTTGTACTCTAAGTTCCCGTACTGACCGACCTGGCCAATGAAACATTTTCCATATACATATGCATTAGATTCCTTTCGAACCTTATTAGCTCACTAGATTTATATATTTCCCACCTTCTGATCAAGTGAGACCGCTAGATTCCCTTTAGTTTTGAGAAATGAGCGTTTCCGTTCTCCTTGGCCCTACTTGCACTTTAAGTGCGAAATGCCGGCCAGACTGGCCGATGCACCATTTTCTCTACACATGTGCGTTAGTTACCTTTCAAACCCTTACGTTCACTAGATGAATTTATTTCCTACCTTCTATTTGAGTGAGACCACAAGGTTCCGTGTACTATGCGAGATCCGAGCGCTTCCGTTCTCCCTGGCATTTGCATTTTAAGTTCCGATACTGACCGACCTGGCCAATGCACCATTTTCTCTATACATGTGCGTTGAATACATTTCAAACCTTTTTAGCTGACTAGATTTATATATTTCCCACCTTCTGATCGAGTGAGACCGTTAGATTCCCTCTACTTTTTGAGAAATGAGCGTTTCCGTTCTCCCTGGCCACACCTGCACTATGAGTGCGAAATGCCGGCCAGACTGGCCGATGCACCATTTTCTCTACACATGTGCGTTAGTTACCTTTCAAACCCTAACGTTGACTAGATGAATATATTTCCTACCTTATATTTGAGTGAGACCACTAGATTCCGTGTATTATGCGAGATCTGAGCGGTTCCGTTCTCCCAGGCATTTGCACTCTAAGTTCCCATACTGACCGACCTGGCCAATGCACCATTTTCCATATACATATGCATTAGATTCCTTCCGAACCTTATTAGCTCACTAGATTTATATATTTTCCACCTTCGGATCTAGTGAGACCGCTAGATTCCCTTTACTTTTTGAGAAATGAGCGTTTCCGTTCTCCTTGGCCCTAGTTGCACTATAAGTGCGAAATGCCGGCCAGACTGGCCGATGCACAATTTTCTCTACACATGTGCATTAGTTACCTTTCAAACCCTTACGTTCACTAGATGAATATATTTCCTACTTTCTATTTGAGTGAGACCACTTGATTCCGTGTACTATGCGAGATCTGAGCGCTTCCGTTCTCCCTGGCATTTGCATTTTAAGTTCCGATACTGACCGACCTGGCCAATGCACCATTTTCTCTATACATGTGCGTTGAATACATTTCAAACCTTTTTAGCTGACTAGATTTATATATTTCCCACCTTCTGATCGAGTGAGACCGTTAGATTCCCTTTACTTTTTGAGAAACGAGCGTTTCCGTTCTCCCTGGCCCCACCTGCACTATGAGTGCGAAATGCCGGCCAGACTGGCCGATGCACCATTTTCTCTACACATGTGCGTTAGTTACCTTTCAAACCCTTACGTTCACTAGATGAATATATTTCCTACCTTATATTTGAGTGAGACCACTAGATTCCATGTATTATGCGAGATCTGAGCGGTTCTGTTCTCCCAGGCATTTGCACTCTAAGTTCCCATACTGACCGACCTGGCCAATGCACCATTTTCCATATACATATGCATTAGATTCCTTTCGAACCTTATTAGCTCACTAGATTTATATATTTCCCACCTTCTGATCGAGTGAGACCGCTAGATTCCCTTTACTTTTTGAGAAATGAGCGTTTCTGTTCTCCTTGGCCCTACTTGCACTAGAAGTGCGAAATGCCGGCCAGACTGGCCGATGCACCATTTTCTCTACACATGTGCGTTAGTTACCTTTCAAACCCTTACGTTCACTAGATGAATTTATTTCCTACCTTCTATTTGAGTGAGACCACTAGATTCCGTGTACTGTGCGAGATCTGAGCGCTTCCGTTCTCCCTGGCATTTGCACTCTAAGTTCCCATACTGACCGACCTGGCCAATGCACCATTTTCCATATACATATGCATTAGATTCCTTTCAAACCTTATTAGCTCACTAGATTTATATATTTCCCACCTTCTGATCGAGTGAGACCGCTAGATTCCCTCTACTTTTTGAGAAATGAGCGTTTCAGTTCTCCTTGGCCCTACTTGCACTATAAGTGCGAAATGCCGGCCAGACTGGCCGATGCACCATTTTCTCTACACATGTGCGTTAGTTACCTTTCAAACCCTTACGTTCACTATATGAATTTATTTCCTACCTTCTTTTTGAGTGAGACCACTAGATTCCGTGTACTATGCGAGATCTGAGCGCTTCCATTCTCCCTGGCATTTGCACTCTAAGTTCCCATACTGACCGACCTGGCCAATGCACCATTTTTCATATACATATGCATTAGATTCCTTTCAAACCTTATTAGCTCACTAGATTTATATATTTCCCACCTTCTGATTGAGTGAGACCGCTAGATTCTCTCTACTTTTTGAGAAATGAGCGTTTCCGTTCTCCTTGGCCCTAGTTGCACTATAAATGCGAAATGCCGGCCAGACTGGCCGATGCACAATTTTCTCTACACATGTGCGTTAGTTACCTTTCAAACCCTTACTTTCACTAGATGAATATATTTCCTACTTTCTATTTGAGTGAGACCACTTGATTCCGTGTACTATGCGAGATCTGAGCGCTTCTGTTCTCCCTGGCATTTGCATTTTAACTTCCGATACTGACCGACCTGGCCAATGCACCATTTTCTCTATACATGTGCAATGAATACATTTCAAACCTTTTGAGCTGACTAGATTTATATATTTCCCACCTTCTGATCGAGTGAGACCGTTAGATTCCCTCTACTTTTTTAGAAATGAGCGTTTCCGTTCTCCTTGGCCCTACTTGCACTATAAGTGCGAAATGCCGGCCATACTGGCTGATGCACCATTTTCTCTACACATTTGCGTTACTTACCTTTCAAACCCTTACGTTCACTAGATGAATTTATTTCCTACCTTCTATTTGAGTGACACCACTAGATTCCGTGTACTATGCGAGATCTGAGCGCTTCCATTCTCCCTGGCATTTGCAGTCTAAGTTCCCATACTGACCGACCTGGCCAATGCACCATTTTCCATATACATATGCATTAGATTCCTTTCAAACCTTATTAGCTCACTAGATTTATATATTTCCCACATTCTGATCGAGTGAGACCGCTAGATTCCCTTTCCTTTTTGAGAAATGAGCGTTTCCGTTCTCCTTGGCCCTACTTGCACTATAAGTGCGAAATGCCGGCCAGACTGGCCGATGCACCATTTTCTCTACACATGTGCGTTAGTTACCTTTCAAACCCTTACGTTCACTAGATGAATTTATTTCCTACCTTCTATTTGAGTGAGACCACTAGATTCTGTGTACTATGCGAGATATGAGCGCTTCCGTTCTCCCTGGCATTTGCACTCTAAGTTCCCATACTGACCGACCTGGCCAATGCACCATTTTCCATATACATATGGATTAGATTCCTTTCGAACCTTATTAGCTCACTAGATTTATATATTTCCCACCTTCTGATCGAGTGAAATCGCTAGATTCCCTTTACTTTTTGAGAAATGAGCGTTTCCGTTCTCCTTGGCCCTACTTGCACTATTAGTGCGAAATGCCGGCCAGACTGGCCGATGCACCATTTTCTCTACACATGTGCGTTAGTTACCTTTCAAACCCTTACGTTCACTAGATGAATTTATTTCCTACCTTCTATTTGAGTGAGACCACTAGATTCTGTGTACTATGCGAGATCTGAGCGCTTCTGTTCTCCCTGGCATTTGCACTCTAAGTTCCCATACTGACCGACCTGGCCAATGCACCATTTTCCATATACATATGCATTAGATTCCTTTCGAACCTTTTTAGCTCACTAGATTTATATATTTTCCACCTTCTGATCGAGTGAGACCGCTAGATTCCCTTTACTTTTTGAGAAATGAGCGTCTCCGTTCTCCTTGGCCCTACTTGCACTATAAGTGCGAAATGCCGGCCAGACTGGCCGATGCACCATTTTCTCTACACATGTGCGTTAGTTACCTTTCAAACCCTTACGTTCACTAGATGAATTTATTTCCTACCTTCTATTTGAGTGAGACCACTAGATTCCGTGTACTATGCGAGATCTGAGCGCTTCTATTCTCCCTGGCATTTGCACTCTAAGTTCCCATACTGACCGACCTGGCCAATGCACCACTTTCCATATACATATGCATTAGATTCCTTTCAAACCTTATTAGCTCACTAGATTTATATATTTTCCACCTTCTGATCGAGTGAGACCGCTAGATTCCCTTTACTTTTTGAGAAATGAGCGTCTCCGTTCTCCTTGGCCCTACTTGCACTATAAGTGCGAAATGCCGGCCAGACTGGCCGATGCACCATTTTCTCTACACATGTGCGTTAGTTACCTTTCAAACCCTTACGTTCACTAGATGAATTTATTTCCTACCTTCTATTTGAGTGAGACCACTAGATTCCGTGTACTATGCGAGATCTGAGCGCTTCCGTTCTCCCTGGCATTTGCACTCTAAGTTCCCATACTGACCGACCTGGCCAATGCACCATTTTCCATATACATATGCATTAGATTCCTTTCGAACCTTATTAGCTCACTAGATTTATATATTTTCCACCTTCTGATCGAGTGAAACCGCTAGATTTCATTTACTTTTTGAGAAATGAGCGTTTCCGTTCTCCTTGGCCCTACTTGCACTATAAGTGCGAAATCCCGGCCAGACTGGCCGATGCACCATTTTCTCTACAAATGTGCGTTAGTTACCTTTCAAACCCTTACGTTCACTAGATGAATTTATTTCCTACCTTCTATTTGAGTGAGACCACTAGATTCTGTGTACTATGCGAGATCTGAGCGCTTCCGTTCTCCCTGGCATTTGCACTCTAAGTTCCTATACTGACCGACCTGGCCAATGCACCATTTTCCATATACATATGCATTAGAATCCTTTCAAACCTTATTAGCTCACTAGGTTTATATATTTCCCACCTTCTGATCGAGTGAGACCGCTAGATTCCCTTTACTTTTTGAGAAATGAGCGTTTCCGTTCTCCTTGGCCCTACTTGCACTATAAGTGCGAAATGCCGGCCAGACTGGCCGATGCACCATTTTCTCTACACATGTGCGTTAGTTACCTTTCAAACCCTTACGTTCACTAGATGAATTTATTTCCTACCTTCTATTTGAGTGAGACCACTAGGTTGTCAGATTATTATAGCTGATGCATGTTTGTAGGCTATAGTGGGGTAGCACATATGGGGTACAGTTTGCTAGGGTTGTATTTGTACCCAACTCTGACTTAGTCAATTCATTCCCGTTCAGTTAGTTTCACATGGTATAGAGCGGGTCCCTCCTAAGGACCGTTCTTTGGGCCCACCCACGATTTTTTTTTTTTTTTTCCTGCCCGGAGCGCGCCCTATTCTCCCCGAGGCGCGCTCCCCCTAGTGCGCGTCGAGCTGCCCTTGTGGCGCCCCGAGAGTCGCGCGCGCGACTCATTTTTTTTCGCGCGCGCGGCCCTGGCCCCACTTCGCGCGGCCCTTACAGCCGCGCCGCGCCGCCCTCTCGGCTCTGCCGCGCCGCGCCGCCCTCAAGACGGCCGCGCGGCCTCTTTGTCGCTGCAGCAGGCCCCCCCCGCTGCACCTCTGTCGGCCCCGCAGCCGCCTTACCTGACGGCCGCCGCCTCACCTGACGGCCCGCCGCCTCGACTTCTGGCCCGCCACCTCACCAGACGGCCCCCCCCCGCCTCACCTGACGGCCCACCGTCTCACCTGCTGGCCCGCCACCTTACCTGACGGCCCCGCCGCCTCACCTGACGGCCCGCCGCCACCTTACCTGACGGCCCCGCCGCCTCACCTGACGGCCCGCCGCCTCACCTACTGGCCCGCCACCTGACCTGACGGCCCCGCCGCCTCACCTGACGGCCCGCCGCCTGACCTGCTGGCCCGCCACCTCACCTGACGGCCCGCCGCCTCACCCACTGGCCCGCCACCTGACCTGACGGCCCCGCCGCCTCACCTGCTGGCCCGCCACCTGACCTGACGGCCCCGCCGCCTCACCTGACGGCTCGCCACCTCCTCTGCTGGCCCGCCACCTGACGGCTCCGCCGTCCCCTGTCCCGGCCCCGCCGCTGCACCCTGACGGCCCCGCCGTCACCTGTCCCGGCCCCGCAGCTGCACCCTGACGGCCCCGCCGAGCCGCCCAGCAGCAGCCGAGTCGCCCAGCCGCAGCCGAACCGCCCAGCAGCAGCTAAGCCGCCCAGCAGCAGCCGAGCCGCCCAGCAGCAGCCGAGCCGCCCAGCAGCAGCTGAGCCGCCTAGCAGCTGAGCCGCCCAGCAGCAGCCGAGCCGCCCAGCAGCAGCTGAGCCGCCCAGCAGCAGCCGCGCCGCCCAGCAGCAGCCGAGCCGCCCAGCAGCAGCAGAGCCGCCCGGTACCCGAGCTACCCGAGCCGCCCGAGCCGCCCGAGCCGCCCGACCCAGCCCGAGCTGCCTGCTGCTGTCCTGCCCGACTCTCCTAGCCCGGTGAGACTTTCAGCTGCTACCATGGCCACCCCCAATGTTCTTACTTTTGACGCTGAGGGGAGGGCCATTGACTTTGCCGTCTGGATTGAAGACCTGCAGCTGTACTTACTGTGTGATGCGATAGATGAGGTCTCTCTCTTTGACTTTGTCTCTGGCGCTGTCCCTGCCCCGCCTGCTGATGCTGCCTCTGCTGCTCGCTCCAAGTGGGCGACTCGCGATGCTGCTGCACGTCTTGCTGTGCGTCGCCACCTCCCTTCCTCTGAGCGTGCCCACTTTAGTCAGTGCAAGACCGCTCAGGCCTTGTACGACGCTGTAGTTGCACGCTACTCCTCCCCTTCCTCCGCTACCCTTAGCCGCCTCATGCTACCGTTTCTCTTCCCTGACCTCGCTTCCTTTCCCACTGTTGCTGACTTATTCACCCACCTCCGCGCTAGTGACACCCGCTACCGTGCTGCCCTTCCTGCTGAGTTCCGCGCTGCGAACCCTCCTCCCATGTACATCACTCTCTACTTTCTCGTCACCCGTCTCCCTGAGTCCCTTCGTGTCGTTAGGGACCAGTTTCTCTCTGTCTGTCCCACCACTCTCACTGTCGACCTCCTTGAGGAGTCCCTGCTAGCGGCTGAGAAGAGTATTGTCGCTGTAGGGGCCTCTCGGGGTGACCCTCGCACCCCCATCTTTGAGGGGTGTGGTCCTTCCCCCCTGCTGCCCTCTGTCGCCTCTGCCGCTGCGGCCGACCTCGCTGGTTTTGAGTCGGTCGGCGCAGCGTCTGCCCCCAGCGGCAGACGCCGCTCTGGCAAAGGCAAGGGGGGCAAGGGGGCGGGTGGAGCTAGAGGGGGCGGTGGAGGAGGCGCTGGGGGTGGAGGGGGGAGTGGGAGTGGCGGTGGGGGTGGTGGCGGGAGTGGAGGTACTAGTGGTGGCGGTGGAGGCGGAGGTGGCGGCGGAGGTGGTAGCGGAGGAGGCGGTGGGAGCCGTGGGAGCGACGGTCCTGGTGGGGGAGGTGGCGGTGGAGACGGGGGTGGCGGTGGAGGCGGGGGTGGCGGTGGAGGCGGGGGTCGGAGTGGCTCGTCCCAGCGGAGCAGCTCTGGGGGTGGTCAGCGCCAGCAGCAGCAGCAGCAGCAGCAGCAGCAGCAGCAGCCGCAGCAGCAGCAGCGCTCTCGCACCGTCCCCGACCCTCAGCAGCTCCGTGAATGGTACTTGCAGCGTCAGCGCGGTGGTGCACTTGGTCCCTGCCCCTACGTTCTTCGCACCGGTGACCGTGCGGGGGAGAGGTGTGGGGGCGCCCACACAGCCCGTCGCTGCTTTGGCCGCCTGACCGACGCCTGGCGTCAGCAGTTTCCGGAGGCCGCTGAGATCCCCCGCTGGGGAGAGCTGTCTAGGGCTGGAGTAGCTATTTATGATCTTGACTTTGATGCTATTCTCTCTGCTATGTATGCTGTGACTGGCAGTGATGAGGATGACTGTTACCGGTGTTTCCCGCCCGACCCGGGCATTGGTACTGCCGCGTCAGGTACTAGTGAGGCTGCAGCTCTAGGTGCCAGTGCGTCTGTGCTCTCAGGTGCTGGTGAGTCCGCGCTCTCAGGTACTGTGTCGGCTTCGGCCTCTCACACCTTCACCCTTGACTCTGGAGCGTCTCGCTCCTTCTTTAGGGACCGCACCACTCTCACGCCGCTGAGTCGGCCGGTTGCGGTGTCCCTGGCTGACCCCTCTGGGGGACCTGTCCTGTCTCGCTTCTCCACTGTCCTCCCGTGTCCAGCGGCCCCCTCTGGCACCCTGACTGGTCTCTACCTTCCCTCGTTCTCGACGAACTTGGTGAGTGGTGCTGACCTCCAGGATGCAGGTGTCCACCAGTTCACCCCTGCTCGTCAGCGGGTGACCCACTGTACGGAGGCGGATACAGGTCGTCACCTGGCTATGTTTACACGTCGGCCAGGGTCGAGCCTGTACACACTGACCACTGCTTCTCCTCCAGGTGCTGCGTCTGGTAGAGTCCCTTCGTCTGGTCAGGTGTTTGCTGCAGCGTCCAGGTCTGGTCCTGAGTCTGCCCCCTGTTCGTGTCGTCGTCTGTCTCACGAGACCCTCCTCTGGCACCACCGCCTTGGCCACCCCTCTCTGCTTCGGCTCAGAGGCATGGCCTCGCGGGTCCTTGTGTCTGGTCTTCCCCGGTCCCTCCCTCCCCTTCCTCCGGGCCCTGGCCCTGCCTGTGTCCCCTGTGTCGAGGGGCGCCAGCATGCTGCCCCTCACTCCTCCCAGTTTCCTCCGACAGAGGCCCCGTTGCAGACGCTTCACATGGACGTGTGGGGCCCAGCCCGCGTCCGTGGACAGGGTCAGGAGCGCTACTTCCTGCTGGTGGTTGACGACTACTCGCGTTACACCACAGTCTTCCCCTTGCGCAGCAAGGGTGAGGTCACTGAGGTGTTGATCGCCTGGATCCGCGCAGTTCGTCTTCAGCTTCGGAGGAGCTTTGGCTCTGACTTCCCTGTTTTGCGTCTGCACTCGGACAGAGGCGGAGAGTTCTCCTCTGGCCTCCTGAGTGCCTACTGTCGTGTGCGAGGCATCCGTCAGACCTTCACGCTTCCGGACTCACCACAGCAGAATGGGATTGCTGAGCGCCGCATTGGCATGGTCATGGACGTCGCTCGTACGTCCATGATGCATGCGGCTGCTCCCCATTTTCTGTGGCCGTTTGCGGTCAGGTACGCTGCGCACCAGATCAACCTCCACCCCAGGGTCTCTCGACCAGAGACCTCCCCAGCCCTGCTGTGGACGGGGAAGGTTGGCGATGCGTCGGCGTTCCGGGTCTGGGGATCTCGGGCGTTTGTTCGCGACCTGTCTGCGGACAAGCTGTCCCCTCGTGCTTCTCCCTGCGTCTTCCTGGGGTTCCCCCCCGACGCCCCTGGGTGGCAGTTTTACCACCCCACCTCTCGACGTGTTCTGTCCTCCCAGGACGTCACGTTCGACGAGTCGGTACCCTACTACCGCCTCTTCCCCTACCGCACTCCGTCCCTCCCCCCGCCCCCGCTCTTCTTGGTACCAGCCCCCCCCCCCGGTAGTCCCCCTCCCCTCTCAGGGTCCTGCCCCTTCAGGTGTGTCCCAGGTAGACGCGGTCGAGCCTGTCGAGGTCACTGGTGACTCTGGTGCTGCTGCGGGAGCTGAGCCTGAGGGTGCGGGGTCTAGGGGTGCTGAGCCTGGGGGTACTGTGCCTGGGGGTGCTGAGCCTGGAGGTGTCGAGCCTGGGGGTGCTGTTCCTGGGGGTGCTGAGCCTGGGGGTGCTGAGCCTGGGGGTGCTGAGCCTGGGGGTGCTGTGCCTGGGGGTGCTGAGCCTGGGGGTGCTGAGCCTGGGGGTGCTGTGCCTGGGGGTGCTGAGCCTGGGGGTGCTGAGCCTGGGGGTGCTTCGTCTCGCCGGGAGCCACTCTCCCCACAGGAGCTGCGTGAGTGGTTTACCAGACGCTGGAGGCGTGCTGCTGGTGCTGGTGGTTCTTCGCCTGCAGTGGGTACTGCTGCCGCGCGTCCCGACGGTGCTCGTACTGTGGGTGCTGGAGCTGCTCGGTCTGGGAGTTCTCCTGGAGCTGGTGCTGCTGAGGGTGTTGGCGCTGAGCCTGCCGCTGGTGGTCCGACTGACAGTGCTCCTGGTGCTGCTGCTAGGGGTTCTGGAGCTTCTGGAGGTGCTGCTGGAGGTGCTGCTGGCGTGGGTGCTCCTGACGGGGGGACTGGTGCTGTTCCTGCTGTTTCTGGTGTCGCCGTGCGGCCTCGACCGTACTTCGTTCCGCTCCTGCAGCAGGTTCTTGGTCTTGCTCCTCCTCCTCCTCCTCCCTTAGCCTGCACGAGGAGATCTGGCTGCGCCGTCCGCCTGGCTTCACTGGGACTTTCCCTCCTGGCACCCAGTGGAGCCTCCGACGGCCAGTCTACGGTCTCCGCCAGGCACCGCGTGAGTGGCACGACACACTGAGGACTACGCTTGCGGCTCTTGGGTTTGCTCCTTCTACTGCTGACCCGTCGCTGTTTCTTCGCACCGACACTTCCCTGCCGCCGTTCTACATCCTCGTGTACGTCGACGACTTGGTCTTTGCCACAGCGGACACTGCTGGACTCGCCTACGTGAAGTCCGAGCTGCTGAAGAGACACACGTGCACAGACCTGGGTGAACTGCGCAGCTACCTTGGCTTGCAGATCACTCGGGACAGAGCACGTCGCACCATTACCCTGACTCAGTCACACATGGTGCAGCAGGTCCTTCAGCGCTTCGGCTTCACGTACTCCTCGCCTCAGGCCACTCCTCTGCCTACTCGCCACTCACTCTCAGCTCTGCCTTCGGATGAGTCCGTAGAGTCGAGTGGTCCGTATGCAGAGCTTGTTGGCTGCCTCATGTACCTGATGACCTGCACACGACCTGACCTTGCATACCCTCTGAGCATTCTTGCACGCTATGTTGCTCCTGGGAGACACAGACCGGAGCACATGGCTGCAGCGAAGAGGGTATTGCGCTACCTGTGCAGTACGTCGGGCATGGGGCTAGTGCTTGGAGGGCGGAGTCCAGTGGTCCTTACCGGCCACGCGGACGCTTCTTGGGCTGACGACCAGGCTACGCAGCGGTCGTCACAGGGTTACACCTTCAGCCTTGGTTCCGGTTCTGTCTCGTGGCGGTCTACTCGCTCGTTTTCGGTTCTCGGCTCCAGTTGTGAGGCTGAGATCTACGCCGGGGCCATGGCTGCACAGGAGCTTCGCTGGCTCACCTACCTGCTGACCGACCTTGGAGAGCCGCCTCGTTCTCCTCCAGTGCTGTACGTAGACAACAAGGCCATGCTGGCCTTGTGTCGAGAGCAGCGCCTGGAGCACAGAACGAAGCACATTGCTCTCCGCTACTTCCTTGCTCGTGAGCTGCAGCAGCGTGGTCAGCTGCGACTTGCTTACGTGGCCTCTGAGGCCAACACTGCTGATGTGTTCACCAAGGCACTTGCGCCTTGTGACCATCAGCGCTTTTGTACCCAGCTGGGCCTTGTACCTGTCTTGCCTCACTTGCTCTCTTCTTGACTTTACTTGTACTTTGTCATATATATACCTGCTCCTGCTTGTCTAGTTTTATATATATGTCTGTACTCCTGCATGTGAACTGGCCTCTGGCCCTGCTCTTGTGCTCGGACTGTGTGGTGACTTTGTGATCCACCCTGAGCTTGCTTTGCTTTGCTTTGCTTGACTGGTCTTGTGACCCCTTGTTCTCCCCCACTTTGCCTATGGGGGTGTGTCAGATTATTATAGCTGATGCATGTTTGTAGGCTATAGTGGGGTAGCACATATGGGGTACAGTTTGCTAGGGTTGTATTTGTACCCAACTCTGACTTAGTCAATTCATTCCCGTTCAGTTAGTTTCACATAGATTCCATGTACTATGCGAGATCTAAGCGCTTCCGTTCTCCCTGGCATTTGCACTCTAAGTTCCCATACTGACCGACCTGGCCAATGCACCATTTTCCATATACATATGCATTAGATTCCTTTCGAACCTTATTAGCTCACTAGATTTATATATTTTACACCTTCTGATTGAGTGAGACCGCTAGATTCCCTTTACTTTTTGAGAAATGAGCGTCTCCGTTCTCCTTGGCCCTACTTGCACTATAAGTGCGAAATGCCGGCCAGACTGGCCGATGCACCATTTTCTCTACACATGTGCGTTAGTTACCTTTCAAACCCTTACGTTCACTAGATGAATTTATTTCCTACCTTCTATTTGAGTGAGACCACTAGATTCCGTGTACTATGCGAGATCTGAGCGCTTCCGTTCTCCGTGGCATTTGCACTCTAAGTTCCCATACTAACTGACCTGGCCAATGCACCATTTTCCATATACATATGCATTAGATTCCTTCCAAACCTTATTAGCTCACTAGATTTATATATTTCCCACCTTCTGATCGAGTGAAACCGCTAGATTCCCTTTACTTTTTGAGAAATGAGCGTTTCCGTTCTCCTTGGCCCTACTTGCACTATAAGTGCGAAATGCCGGCCAGACTGGCCGATGCACCATTTTCTCTACACATGTGCGTTAGTTACCTTTCAAACCCTTACGTTCACTAGATGAATTTATTTCCTACCTTCTATTTGAGTGAGACCACTAGATTCCGTGTACTATGCGAGATCTGAGCGCTTCCGTTCTCCCTGGCATTTGCACTCTAAGGTCCTATACTGACCGACCTGGCCAATGCACCATTTTCCATATACATATGCATTAGATTCCTTTCGAACCTTTTTAGCTCACTAGATTTATATATTTTCCACCTTCTGATCGAGTGAGACCGCTAGATTCCCTTTACTTTTTGAGAAATGAGCGTCTCCGTTCTCCTTGGCCCTACTTGCACTATAAGTGCGAAATGCCGGCCAGACTGGCCGATGCACCATTTTCTCTACACATGTGCGTTAGTTACCTTTCAAAACCTTACGTTCACTAGATGAATTTATTTCCTACCTTCTATTTGAGTGAGACCACTAGATTCCGTGTACTATGCGAGATCTGAGCGCTTCCGATCTCCCTGGCATTTGCACTCTAAGTTCCCATACTGACCGACCTGGCCAATGCACCATTTTCCATATACATATGCATTAGATTCCTTTCGAACCTTTATAGCTCACTAGATTTATATATTTCCCACCTTCTGATCGAGTGAAACCGCTAGATTCCCTTTACTTTTTGAGAAATGAGCGTTTCCGTTCTCCTTGGCCCTACTTGCACTATAAGTGCGAAATGCCGGCCAGACTGGCCGATGCACCATTTTCTCTACACATGTGCGTTAGTTACCTTTCAAACCCTTACGTTCACTAGATGAATTTATCTCCTACCTTCTATTTGAGTGAGACCACTAGATTCTGTGTACTATGCGAGATCTGAGCGCTTCCGTTCTCCCTGTCATTTGCACTCTAAGTTCCCATACTGAGCGACCTGGCCAATGCACCATTTTCCATATACATATGCATTAGATTCCTTTCGAACCTTATTAGCTCACTAGTTTTATATATTTTCCACCTTCTGATCGAGTGAGACCGCTAGATTCCCTTTACTTTTTGAGAAATGAGCGTCTCCGTTCTCCTTGGCCCTACTTGCACTATAAGTGCGAAATGCCGGCCAGACTGTGTCAGATTATTATAGTTGATGCATGTTTGTAGGCTATAGTGGGGTAGCACATATGGGGTACAGTTTGCTAGGGTTGTATTTGTACCCAACTCTGACTTAGTCAATTCATTCCTGTTCATTCCTTTCACATGGTATAGAGCGGGTTCCCTGTGGGAACTTCGCCTAGGGCCCACCGAAGCGCGCCCCGAGGCGCGCGATCCTTTTTTTTAGCGACCCCCCCGAGTCGCCCTTCCCCTGCGGCCCCGCCGCCCTTCGTTCGCGGCCCCGCCGTCCAGTCGCGGCCCCGCCCTTACGTCGCGGCCCCGCCCTTACGTCGCGGCCCCGCCACTAAGTCGCGGCCCCGCCACTAAGACGCGGCCCCGCCACCCAGTCGCGGCCCCGCCGCCTACTCGGACGCGGCCCCGCCGCCTGCTACGACGCGGCCTCCGCCGCCTGCAGACGCCGCGGCCTCCGCCGCCTGCTCAGCCGCGACCCCGCCGCCCGCTACGACGCGGCCTCCGCCGCCTGCTCAGCCGCGGCCCCGCCGCCCTCTACGACGCGGCCTCTGCCGCCTGCTCAGCCGCGGCCCTGCCGCCTCCTACGACGCGGCCCCGCAGCCTGCTCAGCCGCGGGTGCTTCCAGCGGCCCTCCGCTGCATCCTGACGGCCCGCCGCTGCACCCTGCGGCCCCGCCACTGCGCCTGTCCCGGCTCCGCCACTGCACCCTGACGGCCCCGCCGTCCCCTGTCCCGGCCCCGCCACTACACTGCAGCCGAGCCGCCCAGCAACAGCCGAGCCGCCCAACAGCAGCCGAGCCGCCCAGCAGCAGCCGAGCCGCCCAGCAGCAGCCGAGCCGCCCAGCAGCAGCCGAACCGCCCAGCAGCAGCCGAGCCGCCCAGCAGCAGCCGAGCCGCCCGGTACCTGAGCCGCCCGAGCCGCCCGAGCCGCCCGAGCCGCCCGAGTCGCCCGAGCCGCCCGAGCCGCCCGAGCCGCCCGAGCAGCCCGAGCCGCCTGCTGCTGACCTACCCGACTCTCCCATCCCGGTGAGACTTTCAGCTGCTGCCATGGCCACCCCCAATGTGCTCACTTTTGACGCTGAGGGGAGGGCCATTGACTTTGCCGTCTGGATCGAGGACCTGCAGCTGTACTTACTGTGTGATGCGGTAGATGAGGTCTCTCTCTTTGACTTTGTCTCTGGCGCTGTCCCTGCCCCGCCTGCTGATGCTGACTCTGCCGTTCGCTCCAAGTGGGCGACCCGCGATGCTGCTGCACGTCTTGCTGTGCGTCGCCACCTCCCTTCCTCTGAGCGTGCCCACTTTAGTCAGTGCAAGACCGCTCAGGCCTTGTACGACGCTGTAGTTGCGCGCTACTCCTCCCCTTCCTCCGCTACCCTTAGCCGCCTCATGCTACCGTTTCTCTTCCCTGACCTCGCTTCCTTTCCCACTGTCGCTGACCTCGTTACCCACCTCCGCGCTAGTGACACCCGCTACCGCGCTGCCCTTCCTGCTGAGTTCTCCTGGAGCTGGTCCTGCTGAGGACGTTGGCGCTGAGCCTGCGGTTGGTGGTCCGACTGACGGTGCTCCTGGTGCTGCTGCTGGAGGTTCTGGAGCTTCTGGTGGTTCTGCTGGAGGTGCTGCTGGAGTGGGTGCTCCGGCCGGAGCTGCTGGTTCTGTTCCTGCTGTTTCTGGCGTCGCCGCGCGGTCTCGACCGTACTTCGTTCCGCTCCTGGAGCAGGTTCTTGGTCTTGCTCCTCCTCCTCCTCCCTTAGAGGGTCCGCAGCCTGTCCGGTCACAGCCACAGCTAGAGCCTGCCTCCCCTTTGCCTGCTCCTTCTCCCTACGCTGGTCCGACTGGAGGCCTTACTGAGCGTCGTGAGCCTGCGTCTCGTCCTGCGTCGCCTGTTCGTCCTGAGCGCGCTAGTTGTCGCGGGTCGCGTCAGCGTCCTCCTCCTGTCCCTGGCACGCACCGGATGTCACTGCGTCCGTCCACTGCTCCTCTGCGTGCCCCTTTGCCTTCTCCTCCTGCTTCCTCTCTTCCTGCTCTTGCCGACCCGGAGTCGGACTCTCTTCGTGCTGCCAGTCCTACTGTCACGCGTCTCCTTGCTACTGCTGTCACTGACCCTTCCTTCGAGTCGTCTGCTGCGTTTGCCCTTGTCACTGAGCTTGTCGACTTTGCTGCGCGCTGTCGTCTAGACTACGCTGCTCGTCTTGTCGCTGAGTCAGAGTCCGCCTGTCCTCCGTCCGTCGGGGGTGAGTGTGCCCTTGGCACGGACGTCATAGAGGACAGGCAGGAGGAGTTCCAGTGTCTAGCCGCTGCTTCACCTCGTCTCGCGTCTGTACTGCTAGCCCCTGAGGGAGACCCGGATGCACTAGACATCCCGACTCCGCGTTCTTACGCGGAGGCCGTAGAGGGTCCCTACTCCTCTCAGTGGCAGGCAGCTATGGATGCAGAGATGGCTTCCTGGAAGTCCACAGGCACCTACGTTGACGCGGTTCCCCCTCCTGGGGCGAACATCGTCAGTGGCATGTGGATCTTCAGGGTGAAGCGGCCGCCGGGCTCGCCGCCTGTCTTCAAGGCGCGTTACGTGGCTCGTGGCTTCAGTCAGCGGCAGGGAGTTGACTACTTTCAGACCTTCTCTCCCACCCCGAAGATGACCACTCTTCGGGTGCTGCTGCACATTGCCGCTCAGCGCGACTACGAGCTTCACTCTCTCGACTTCAGCACTGCGTTCCTGCAGGGTAGCCTGCACGAGGAGATCTGGCTGCGCCGTCCGCCTGGCTTCACTGGGACTTTCCCTCCTGGCACCCAGTGGAGCCTCCGACGGCCAGTCTACGGTCTCCGCCAGGCACCGCGTGAGTGGCACGACACACTGAGGACTACGCTTGCGGCTCTTGGGTTTGCTCCTTCTACTGCTGACCCGTCGCTGTTTCTTCGCACCGACACTTCCCTGCCGCCGTTCTACATCCTCGTGTACGTCGACGACTTGGTCTTTGCCACAGCGGACACTGCTGGACTAGCCTACGTGAAGTCCGAGCTGCTGAAGAGACACACGTGCACAGACCTGGGTGAACTGCGCAGCTACCTTGGCTTGCAGATCACTCGGGACAGAGCACGCCGCACCATTACCCTGACTCAGTCACACATGGTGCAGCAGGTCCTTCAGCGCTTCGGCTTCACGTACTCCTCGCCTCAGGCCACTCCTCTGCCTACTCGCCACTCACTCTCAGCTCTGCCTTCGGATGAGTCCGTAGAGTCGAGTGGTCCGTATGCAGAGCTTGTTGGCTGCCTCATGTACCTGATGACCTGCACACGACCTGACCTTGCATACCCTCTGAGCATCCTTGCACGCTATGTTGCTCCTGGGAGACACCGACCAGAGCACATGGCTGCAGCGAAGAGGGTATTGCGCTACCTGTGCAGTACGTCGGGCATGGGGCTAGTGCTTGGAGGGCGGAGTCCAGTGGTCCTTACTGGGCACGCAGACGCTTCTTGGGCTGACGACCAGGCTACGCAGCGGTCGTCACAGGGTTACACCTTCAGCCTTGGTTCCGGCTCTGTCTCGTGGCGGTCTACTCGCTCGTCTTCGGTTCTCGGCTCCAGTTGTGAGGCTGAGATCTACGCCGGGGCCATGGCTGCACAGGAGCTTCGCTGGCTCACCTACCTGCTGACTGACCTTGGAGAGCTGCCTCGTTCTCCTCCAGTGCTGTACGTAGACAACAAGGCCATGTTGGCCTTGTGTCGAGAGCAGCGCTTGGAGCACAGAACGAAGCACATTGCTCTCCGCTACTTCCTTGCTCGTGAGCTGCAGCAGCGTGGTCAGTTGCGACTTGCTTACGTGGCCTCTGAGGCCAACACTGCTGATGTGTTCACCAAGGCACTTGCGCCTTGCGACCATCAGCGCTTTTGTACCCACCTGGGTCTTGTACCTGTCTTGCCTCACTTGCTCTCTTCTTGACTTTGCTTGTACTTTGACATATATATACCTGCTCTTGCTTGTCTAGTTTTATATATATGTCTGTACTCTTGCATGTGAACTGGCCTCTGGCCTTGCTCTTGTGCTCGGACTGTGTGGTGACTTTGTGATCCACCCTAAGCTTGCTTTGCTTTACTTGACTGGTCTTGTGACCCCTTGTTCTCCCCCACTTTGCCTATGGGGGTGTGTCAGATTATTATAGCTGATGCATGTTTGTAGGCTATAGTGGGGTAGCACATATGGGGTACAGTTTGCTAGGGTTGTATTTGTACCCAACTCTGACTTAGTCAATTCATTCCTGTTCATTCCTTTCACAGACTGGCCGATGCACCATTTTCTCTACACATGTGCATTAGTTACCTTTCAAACCCTTACGTTCACTAGATGAATTTATTTCCTACCTTCTATTTGAGTGAGACCACTAGATTCCGTGTACTATGCGAGATCTGAGCGCTTCCATTCTCCCTGGCATTTGCACTCTAAGTTCCCATACTGACCGACCTGGCCAATGCACCACTTTCCATATACATATGCATTAGATTCCTTTCGAACCTTATTAGCTCACTAGATTTATATATTTTCCACCTTCTGATCGAGTGAGACCGCTAGATTCCCTTTACTTTTTGAGAAATGAGCGTCTCCGTTCTCCTTGGCCCTACTTGCACTATAAGTGCGAAATGCCGGCCAGACTGGCCGATGCACCATTTTCTCTACACATGTGCGTTAGTTACCTTTTAAACCCTTTCGTTCACTAGATGAATTTATTTCCTACCTTCTATTTGAGTGAGACCACTAGATTCCGTGTACTATGCGAGATCTGAGCGCTTCCGTTCTCCCTGGCATTTGCACTCTAAGTTCCCATACTGACCGACCTGGCCAATGCACCACTTTCCATATACATATGCATTATATTCCTTTTGAACCTTATTAGCTCACTAGATTTATATATTTTCCACCTTCTAATCGAGTGAGACCGCTAGATTCCCTTTCCTTTTTGAGAAATGAGCGTTTCTGTTCTCCTTGGCCCTAGTTGCACTATAAGTGCGAAATGCCGGCCAGACTGGCCGATGCACAATTTTCTCTACACATGTGCGTTAGTTACCTTTCAAACCCTTACGTTCACTAGATGAATATATTTCCTACTTTCTATTTGAGTGATACCACTTGATTCCGTGTACTATGCGAGATCTGAGCGCTTCCGTTCTCCCTGGCATTTGCATTTTAAGTTCCGATACTGACCGACCTGGCCAATGCACCATTTTCTATATACATGTGCATTGAATACTATCAAACCTTTTTAGCTGACTAGATTTATATATTTCCCACCTTCTGATCGAGTGAGACCGTTAGATTCCCTCTCTTTTTTGAGAAACGAGCGTTTCCGTTCTCCCTGGCCCCACCTGCACTATGAGTGCGAAATGCCGGCCAGACTGGCCGATGCACCATTTTCTCTACACATGTGCGTTAGTTACCTTTCAATCCCTTACGTTCACTAGATGAATATATTTCCTACCTTATATTTGAGTGAGACCACTAGATTCCGTGTATTATGCGAGATCTGAGCGGTTCCGTTCTCCCAGGCATTTGCACTCTAAGTTCCCATACTGACCGACCTGGCCAATGCACCACTTTCCATATACATATGCATTAGATTCCTTCCGAACCTTATTAGCTCACTAGATTTATATATTTCCCACCTTTTGATCGAGTGAGACCGCTAGATTCCCTTTACTTTTTGAGAAATGAGCGTTTCCGTTCTCCTTGGCCCTACTTGCACTATAAGTGCGAAATGCCGGCCAGACTGGCCGATGCACCATTTTCTCTACACATGTGCGTTAGTTACCTTTCAAACCCTTACGTTCACTAGATGAATTTATTTCCTACCTTCTATTTGAGTGAGACCACTAGATTCCGTGTACTATGCGAGATCTGAGCGCTTCCGTTCTCCCTGGCATTTGCACTCTAAGTTCCCATACTGACCGACCTGGCCAATGCACCATTTTCCATATACATATGCATTAGATTCCTTTCGAACCTTATTAGCTCACTAGATTTATATATTTTCCACCTTGTGATTTAGTGAGACCGCTAGATTCCCTTTACTTTTTGAGAAATGAGCGTTTCCGTTCTTCTTGGCCCTACATGCACTATAAGTGCGAAATGCCGGCCAGACTGGCCGATGCATCATTTTCTCTACACATGTGCGTTAGTTACCTTTCAAACCCTTACGTTCACTAGATGAATATATTTCCTACTTTCTATTTGAGTGAGACCACTGGATTCCGTGTACTATGCGAGATCTGAGCGCTTCCGTTCTCCCTGGCATTTGCACTCTAAGTTCCCATACTGACCGACCTGGCCAATGCACCATTTTCCATATACATATGCATTAGATTCCTTTCGAACCTTATTAGCTCACTAGATTTATATATTTCCCACCTTCTGATTAAGTGAGACCGCTAGATTCCCTTTACTTTTTGAGAAATGAGCGTTTCCGTTCTCCTTGGCCCTACTTGCACTATGAGTGCGAAATGCCGGCCAGACTGGCCGATGCATCATTTTCTCTACACATGTGCATTAGTTACCTTTCAAACCCTTACGTTCACTAGATGAATTTATTCCCTACCTTCTATTTGAGTGAGACCACTAGATTCCGTGTACTATGCGAGATCTGAGCGCTTCCGTTCTCCCTGGCATTTGCACTCTAAGTTCCCATACTGACCGCCGTGGCCAATGCACCATTTCCATATACATATGCATTAGATTCCTTTCGAACCTTATTAGCTCACTAGATTTATATATTTCCCACCTTCTGATCGAGTGAGACCGCTAGATTCCCTCTACGTTTTGAGAAATGAGCGTTTCCGTTCTCCTTGGCCCTAGTTGCACTATAAGTGCGAAATGCCAGCCAGACTGGCCGATGCACAATTTTCTCTACACATGTGCGTTAGTTACCTTTCAAACCCTTATGTTCACTAGATGAATATATTTCCTACTTTCTATTTGAGTGATACCACTTGATTCCGTGTACTATGCGAGATCTGAGCGCTTCCATTCTCCCTGGCATTTGCATTTTAAGTTCCGATACTGACCGACCTGGCCAATGCACCACTTTCTATATACATATGCATTAGATTCCTTTCGAACCTTATTAGCTCTCTAGATTTATATATTTCCCACCTTCTGATCGAGTGAGACCGCTAGATTCCCTTTACTTTTTGAGAAATGAGCGTTTCCGTTCTCCTTGGCCCTACTTGCACTATAAGTGCGAAATGCCGGCCAGACTGGCCGATGCACCATTTTCTCTACACATGTGCGTTAGTTACCTTTCAAACCCTTACGTTCACTAGATGAGTTTATTTCCTACCTTCTATTTGAGTGAGACCACGAGATTCCGTGTACTATGCGAGATTTGAGCGCTTCCATTCTCCCAGGCATTTGCACTCTATGTTCCCATATTGACCGACCTGGCCAATGCACCATTTTCCATATACATATGCATTAGATTCCTTTCGAACCTTATTAGCTCACTAGATTTATATATTTCCCACCTTCTGATCGAGTGAGACCGCTAGATTCCATATACTTTTTGAGAAATGAGCGTTTCTGTTCTCCTTGGCCCTACTTGCACCATAAGTGCGAAATGCCGGCCAGACTGGCCGATGCACCATTTTCTCTACACATGTGCGTTAGTTACCTTTCAAACCCTTACTTTCACTAGATGAATTTATTTCCTACCTTCTATTTGAGTGAGACCACTAGATTCCGTGTACTATGCGAGATCTGAGCGCTTCCGTTCTCCCTTGCATTTGCACTGTAAGTTCCCATACTGACCGACCTAGCCAATGCACCATTTTCCATATACATATGCATTAGATTCCTTTCGAACCTTATTAGCTCACTAGATTTATATATTTCCCACCTTCTGATCGAGTGAGACCACTAGATTCCCTTTATTTTTTGAGAAATGAGCGTTTCTGTTCTCCTTGGCCCTAGTTGCACTATAAGTGCGAAATGCGGGCCAGACTGGCCGATGCACCATTTTCTCTACACATGTGCGTTAGTTACCTTTCAAACCCTTACGTTCACTAGATGAATTTATTTCCTACCTTCTATTTGAATGAGACCACTAGATTCCGTGTACTATGCGAGATCTGAGCGCTTCCGTTCTCCCTTGCATTTGCACTCTAAGTTCCCATACTGACCGACCTGGCCAATGCACCATTTTCTCTATACATATGCATTAGATTCGTTTCGAACCTTATTAGCTCACTAGATTTATATATTTCCCACCTTCTGATTGAGTGAGACCGCTAGATTCCCTTTACTTTTTGAGAAATGAGCGTTTCCGTTCTCCTTGGCCCTACTTGCACTATAAGTGCGAAATGCCGGCCAGACTGGCCGATGCATCATTTTCTCTACACATGTGCGTTAGTTACCTTTCAAACCCTTACGTTCACTAGATGAATTTATTTCCTACCTTCTATTTGAGTGAGACCACTAGATTCCGTGTATTATGCGAGATCTGAGCGGTTCCGTTCTCCCAGGCATTTGCACTCTAAGTTCCCATACTGACCGACCTGGCCAATGCACCACTTTCCATATACATATGCATTCGATTCCTTCTGAACCTTATTAGCTCACTAGATTCATATATTTCCCACCTTCTGATCGAGTGAGACCGCTAGATTCCCTTTACTTTTTGAGAAATGAGCGTTTCTGTTCTCCTTGGCCCTGCTTGCACTATAAGTGCGAAATGCCGGCCAGACTGGCCGATGCACAATTTTCTCTACACATGTGCGTTAGTTACCTTTCAAACCCTTACGTTCACTAGATGAATTTATTTCCTACCTTCTATTTGAGTGAGACCACTAGATTCCGTGTACTATGCGAGATCTGAGCGCTTCCGTTCTCCCTGGCGTTTGCACTCTAAGTTCCCATACTGACTGACCTGGCCAATGCACCATTTTCCATATACATATGCATTAGATTCCTTTCAAACCTTATTAGCTCACTAGATTTATATATTTTCCACCTTTTGATCGAGTGAGACCACTAGATTCCCTTTACTTTTTGAGAAATGAGCGTTTCCGTTCTCCTTGGCCCTACTTGCACTATAAGTGCGAAATGCCGGCCAGACTGGCCGATGCACCATTTTCTCTACACATGTGCGTTAGTTACCTTTCAAACCCTTACGTTCACTAAATGAATTTATTTCCTACCTTCTATTTGAGTTAGACCACTAGATTCCGTGTACTATGCGAGATCTGAGCGCTTCTGTTCTCCCTGGCATTTGCACTCTAAGTTCCCATACTGACTGACCTGGCCAATGCACCATTTTCCATATAAATATGCATTAGATTCCTTTCAAACCTTATTAGCTCACTAGATTTATATATTTCCCACTTTCTGATCGAGTGAGACCGCTAGATTCCCTCTACTTTTTGAGAAATGAGCGTTTCCGTTCTCATTGGCCCTAGTTGCACTATAAGTGCAAAATGCCGGCCAGACTGGCCGATGCACAATTTTCTCTACACATGTGCGTTAGTTACCTTTCAAAACCTTACGTTCACTAGATGAATTTATTTCCTACCTTCTATTTGAGTGAGACCACTAGATTCCGTGTACTATGCGAGATCTGAGCGCTTCCGTTCTCCCTTGCATTTGCACTCTAAGTTCCCATACTGACCGACCTGGCCAATGCACCATTTTCCATATACATATGCATTAGATTCCTTTCGAACCTTATTAGCTCACTAGATTTATATATTTCCCACCTTCTGATCGAAAGAGATCACTAGATTCCCTTTACTTTTTGAGAAATGAGCGTTTCCGTTCTCCTTGGCCCTACTTGCACTATAAGTGCGAAATGCCGGCCAGACTGGCCGATGCACCATTTTCTCTACACATGTGCGTTAGTTACCTTTCAAACCCTTACGTTCACTAGATGAATTTATTTCCTACCTTCTATTTAAGTGAGACCACTAGATTGCGTGTACTATGCGAGATTTGAGCGCTTCCGTTCTCCCTTGCATTTGCACTCTAAGTTCCCATACTGACCGACCTGGCCAATGCACCATTTTCCATATACATATGCATTAGATTCCTTTCGAACCTTATTAGCTCACTAGATTTATATATTTCCCACCTTCTGATCGAGTGAGACCACTAGATTTCCTTTACTTTTTGAGAAATGAGCGTTTCCGTTCTCCTTGGCCCTACTTGCACTATAAGTGCGAAATGCCGGCCAGACTAGCCGATGCACCATTTTCTCTACACATGTGCGTTAGTTACCTTTCAAACCCTTACGTTCACTAGATGAATTTATTTCCTATCTTCTATTTGAGTGAGACCACTAGATTCCGTGTACTATGCGAGATCTGAGCTCTTCCGTTCTCACTTGCATTTGCCCTCAAAGTTCCCATACTGACCAACCTGGCCAATGCACCATTTTCCATATACATATGCATTAGATTCCTTTCCAACCTTATTAGCTCACTAGATTTATATATTTCCCACCTTCTGATCGAGTGAGACCACTAGATTCCCTTTACTTTTTGAGAAATGAGCGTTTCTGTTCTCCTTGGCCCTAGTTGCACTATAAGTGCGAAATGCCGGCCAGACTGGCCGATGCACCATTTTCTCTACACATGTGCGTTAGTTACCTTTCAAACCCTTACGTTCACTAGATGAATTTATTTCCTACCTTCTATTTGAGTGAGACCACTAGATTCCGTGTACTATGCGAGATCTGAGCGCTTCCGTTCTCCCTTGCATTTGCACTGTAAGTTCCCATACTGACCGACCCGGCCAATGCACCATTTTCCATATACATATGCATTAGATTCCTTTCGAACCTTATTAGCTCACTAGATTTATATATTTCCCACCTTCTGATCGAGTGAGACCACTAGATTCCCTTTTCTTTTGAGAAATGAGCGTTTCCGTTCTCCTTGGCCCTACTTGCACTATAAGTGCGAAATGCCGGCCAGACTGGCCGATGCACCATTTTCTCTACACATGTGCGTTAGTTACCTTTCAAACCCTTACGTTCACTAGATGAATTTATTTCCTACCTTCTATTTGAGTGAGACCACTAGATTCCGTGTACTATGCGAGATCTGAGCGCTTCCGTTCTCCCTTGCATTTGCACTCTAAGTTCCCATACTAACCGACCTGGCCAATGCACCATTTTCCATATACATATGCATTAGATTCCTTTCGAACCTTATTAGCTAACTAGATTTATATACTTCCTACCTTCTGGTCGAGTGAGACCACTAGATTCCCTTTACTTTTTGAGAAATGAGCGTTTCCGTTCTCCTTGGCCCTACTTGCACTATAAGTGCGAAATGCCGGCCAGACTGGCCGATGCACCATTTTCTCTACACATGTGCGTTAGTTACCTTTCAAACCCTTACGTTCACTGGATGAATTTATTTCCTACCTTCTATTTGAGTTCCACTAGATTCTGTGTACTATGCGAGATCTGAGCGCTTCCGTTCTCCCTGGCATTTGCACTCTAAGTTCCCATACTGACCGACCTGGCCAATGCACCATTTTCCATATAAATATGCATTAGATTCCTTTCGAACCTTATTAACTCACTAGATTTATATATTTCCCACCTTCTGATTGAGTGAGACCGCTAGATTCCCTATACTTTTTGTGAAATGAGCGTTTCCATTCTCCTTGGCCCTACTTGCACTATAAGTGCGAAATGCCGGCCAGACCGGCCGATGCACCATTTTCTCTACACATGTGCGTTAGTTACCTTTCAAACCCTTACGTTCACTAGATGAATTTATTTCCTACCTTCTATTTGAGTGAGACCACTAGATTCCGTGAACTATGCGAGATCTGAGCGCTTCCGTTCTCCCTAGCATTTGCACTCTAAGTTCCCATACTGACCGACCTGGCCAATGCACCATTTTCCATATACATATGCATTAGATTCCTTTCGAACCTTATTAGCTCACTAGATTTATATATTTCCCATCTTCTGATCGAGTGAGACCGCTAGATTCCCTCTACTTTTTGAGAAATGAGCGTTTCCGTTCTCCTTGGCCCTAGTTGCACTATAAGTGCGAAATGCCGGCCAGACTGGCCGATGCACAATTTTCTCTACACATGTGCGTTAGTTACCTTTCAAACTCTTACGTTCACTAGATGAATATATTTCCTACTTTCTATTTGAGTGAGACCACTTGATTCCGTGTACTATGCGAGATCTGAGCGCTTCCGTTCTCCCTGGCATTTGCATTTTAAGTTCCGATACTGACCGACCTGGCCAATGCACCATTTTCTATATACATGTGCATTGAATACTATCAAACCTTTTTAGCTGACTAGATTTATATATTTCCCACCTTTTGATCGAGTGAGACCGTTAGATTCCCTCTCTTTTTTGAGAAACGAGCGTTTCCGTTCTCCCTGGCCCCACCTGCACTATGAGTGCGAAATGCCGGCCAGACTGGCCGATGCACCATGTTCTCTACACATGTGCGTTAGTTACCTTTCAATCCCTTACGTTCACTAGATGAATATATTTCCTACCTTATATTTGAGTGAGACCACTAGATTCCGTGTATTATGCGAGATCTGAGCGGTTCCGTTCTCCCAGGCATTTGCACTCTAAGTTCCCATACTGACCGACCTGGCCAATGCACCACTTTCCATATACATATGCATTAGATTCCTTCCGAACCTTATTAGCTCACTAGATTTATATATTTCCCACCTTTTGATCGAGTGAGACCGCTAGATTCCCTTTACTTTTTGAGAAATGAGCGTTTCCGTTCTCCTTGGCCCTACTTGCACTATAAGTGCGAAATGCCGGCCAGACTGGCCGATGCACCATTTTCTCTACACATGTGCGTTAGTTACCTTTCAAACCCGTACGTTCACTAGATGAATTTATTTCCTACCTTCTATTTGAGTGAGACCACTAGATTCCGTGTACTATGCGAGATCTGAGCGCTTCCGTTCTCCCTGGCATTTGCACTCTAAGTTCCCATACTGACCGACCTGGCCAATGCACCATTTTCCATATACATATGCATTAGATTCCTTTCGAACCTTATTAGCTCACTAGATTTATATATTTCCTACCTTGTGATTTAGTGAGACCGCTAGATTCCCTTTACTTTTTGAGAAATGAGCGTTTCCGTTCTTCTTGGCCCTACATGCACTATAAGTGCGAAATGCCGGCCAGACTGGCCGATGCATCATTTTCTCTACACATGTGCGTTAGTTACCTTTCAAACCCTTACGTTCACTAGATGAATTTATTTCCTACCTTCTATTTGAGTGAGACCACTGGATTCCGTGTACTATGCGAGATCTGAGCGCTTCCGTTCTCCCTGGCATTTGCACTCTAAGTTCCCATACTGACCGACCTGGCCAATGCACCATTTTCCATATACATATGCATTAGATTCCTTTCGAACCTTATTAGCTAACTAGATTTATATATTTCCCACCTTTTGATTGAGTGAGACCGCTAGATTCCCTTTACTTTTTGAGAAATGAGCGTTTCCGTTCTCCTTGGCCCTACTTGCACTATAAGTGCGAAATGCCGGCCAGACTGGCCGATGCACCATTTTCTCTACACATGTGCGTTAGTTACCTTTCAAACCTGTACGTTCACTAGATGAATTTATTTCCTACCTTCTATTTGAGTGAGACCACTAGATTCCGTGTACTATGCGAGATCTGAGCGCTTCCGTTCTCCCTGGCATTTGCACTCTATGTTCCCATATTGACCGACCTGGCCAATGCACCATTTTCCATATACATATGCATTAGATTCCTTTCGAACCTTATTAGCTCACTAGATTTATATATTTCCCACCTTCTGATCGAGTGAGACCGCTAGATTCCATATACTTTTTGAGAAATGAGCGTTTCCGTTCTCCTTGGCCCTACTTGCACCATAAGTGCGAAATGCCGGCCAGACTGGCCGATGCACCATTTTCTCTACACATGTGCGTTAGTTACCTTTCAAACCCTTACGTTCACTAGATGAATTTATTTCCTACTTTCTATTTGAGTGAGACCACTAGATTCCGTGTACTATGCGAGATCTGAGCGCTTCCGTTCTCCCTTGCATTTGCACTGTAAGTTCCCATACTGACCGACCTGGCCAATGCACCATTTTCCATATAAATATGCATTAGATTCCTTTCGAACCTTATTAGCTCACTATATTTATATATTTCCCACCTTGTGATCGAGTGAGACCACTAGATTCCCTTTACTTTTTGAGAAATGAGCGTTTCTGTTCTCCTTGGCCCTAGTTGCACTATAAGTGCGAAATGCCGGCCAGACTGGCCGATGCACCATTTTCTCTACACATGTGCGTTAGTTACCTTTCAAACCCTTACGTTCACTAGATGAATTTATTTCCTACCTTCTATTTGAGTGAGACCACTAGATTCCGTGTACTATGCGAGATCTGAGCGCTTCCGTTCTCCCTTGCATTTGCACTCTAAGTTCCCATACTGACCGACCTGGCCAATGCACCATTTTCTCTATACATATGCATTAGATTCGTTTCGAACCTTATTAGCTCACTAGATTTATATATTTCCCACCTTCTGATTGAGTGAGACCGCTAGATTCCCTTTACTTTTTGAGAAACGAGCGTTTCCGTTCTCTTTGGCCCTACTTGCACAATAAGTGCGAAATGCCGGCCAGACTGGCCGATGCATCATTTTCTCTACACATGTGCGTTAGTTACCTTTCAAACCCTTACGTTCACTAGATGAATTTATTTCCTACCTTATATTTGAGTGAGACCACTAGATTCCGTGTATTATGCGAGATCTGAGCGGTTCCGTTCTCCCAGGCATTTGCACTCTAAGTTCCCATACTGACCGACCTGGCCAATGCACCACTTTCCATATACATATGCATTCCATTCCTTTTGAACCTTATTAGCTCACTAGATTTATATATTTCCCACCTTCTGATCGAGTGAGACCGCTAGATTCCCTCTACTTTTTGAGAAATGAGCGTTTCCGTTCTCCTTGGCCCTAGTTGCACTATAAGTGCGAAATGCCGGCCAGACTGGCCGATGCACAATTTTCTCTACACATGTGCGTTAGTTACCTTTGAAACCCTTACGTTCACTAGATGAATATATTTCCTACTTTCTATTTGAGTGAGACCACTTGATTCCGTGTACTATGCGAGATCTGAGCGCTTCCGTTCTTCCTGGCATTTGCATTTTAAGTTCCGATACTGACCGACCTGGCCAATGCACCATTTTCTATATACATGTGCATTGAATACTATCAAACCTTTTTAGCTGAATAGATTTATATATTTCCCACCTTCTGATCGAGTGAGACCGTTAGATTCCCTCTCTTTTTTGAGAAACGAGCGTTTCCGTTCTCCCTGGCCCCACCTGCACTATGAGTGCGAAATGCCGGCCAGACTGGCCGATGCACCATTTTCTCTACACAGGTGCGTTAGTTACCTTTCAATCCCTTACGTTCACTAGATGAATATATTTCCTACCATATATTTGAGTGAGACCACTAGATTCCGTGTATTATGCGAGATCTGAGCGGTTCCGTTCTCCCAGGCATTTGCACTCTAAGTTCCCATACTGACCGACCTGGCCAATGCACCACTTTCCATATACATATGCATTAGATTCGTTCCGAACCTTATTAGCTCACTAGATTTATATATTTCCCACCTTTTGGTCGAGTGAGACCGCTAGATTCCCTTTACTTTTTGAGAAATGAGCGTTTCCGTTCTCCTTGGCCCTACTTGCACTATAAGTGCGAAATGCCGGCCAGACTGGCCGATGCACCATTTTCTCTACACATGTGCGTTAGTTACCTTTCAAACCCTTACGTTCACTAGATGAATTTTTTTCCTACCTTCTATTTGAGTGAGACCACTAGATTCCGTGTACTATGCGAGATCTGAGCGCTTCCGTTCTCCCTGGCATTTGCACTCTAAGTTCCCATACTGACCGACCTGGCCAATGCACCATTTTCCATATACATATGCATTAGATTCCTTTCGAACCTTATTAGCTCACTAGATTTATATATTTCCCACCTTGTGATTTAGTGAGACCGCTAGATTCCCTTTACTTTTTGAGAAATGAGCGTTTCCGTTCTCCTTGGCCCTACATGCACTATAAGTGCGAAATGCCGGCCAGACTGGCCGATGCATCATTTTCTCTACACATGTGCGTTAGTTACCTTTCAAACCCTTACGTTCACTAGATGAATTTATTTCCTACCTTCTATTTGAGTGAGACCACTGGATTCCGTGTACTATGCGAGATCTGAGCGCTTCCGTTCTCCCTGGCATTTGCACTCCAAGTTCCCATACTGACCGACCTGGCCAATGCACCATTTTCCATATACATATGCATTAGATTCCTTTCGAACCTTATTAGCTCACTAGATTTATATATTTCCCACCTTCTGATTGAGTGAGACCGCTAGATTCCCTTTACTTTTTGAGAAATGAGCGTTTCCGTTCTCCTTGGCCCTACTTGCACTATAAGTGCGAAATGCCGGCCAGACTGGCCGATGCATCATTTTCTCTACACATGTGCGTTAGTTACCTTTCAAACCCTTACGTTCACTAGATGAATTAATTTCCTACCTTCTATTTGAGTGAGACCACTAGATTCCGTGTACTATGCGAGATCTGAGCGCTTCCGTTCTCCCTGGCATTTGCACTCTAAGTTCCCATACTGACCGCCGTGGCCAATGCACCATTTCCATATACATATGCATTAGATTCCTTTCGAACCTTATTAGCTCACTAGATTTATATATTTCCCACCTTCTGATCGAGTGAGACCGCTAGATTCCCTCTACTTTTTGAGAAATGAGCGTTTCCGTTCTCCTTGGCCCTAGTTGCACTATAAGTGCGAAATGCCACCCAGACTGGCCGATGCACAATTTTCTCTACACATGTGCGTTAGTTACCTTTCAAACCCTTATGTTCACTAGATGAATATATTTCCTACTTTCTATTTGAGTGATACCACTTGATTCCGTGTACTATGCGAGATCTGAGCGCTTCCGTTCTCCCTGGCATTTGCATTTTAAGTTCCGATACTGACCGACCTGGCCAATGCACCACTTTCTATATACATATGCATTAGATTCCTTTCGAATCTTATTAGCTCTCTAGATTTATATATTTCCCACCTTCTGATCGAGTGAGACCGCTAGATTCCCTTTACTTTTTGAGAAATGAGCGTTTCCGTTCTCCTTGGCCCTACTTGCACTATAAGTGCGAAATGCCGGCCAGACTGGCCGATGCACCATTTTCTCTACACATGTGCGTTAGTTACCTTTCAAACCCTTACGTTCACTAGATGAGTTTATTTCCTACCTTCTATTTGAGTGAGACCACGAGATTCCGTGTACTATGCGAGATCTGAGCGCTTCCGTTCTCCCTGGCATTTGCACTCTATGTTCCCATATTGACCGACCTGGCCAATGCACCATTTTCCATATACATATGCATTAGATTCCTTTCGAACATTATTAGCTCACTAGATTTATATATTTCCCACCTTCTGATCGAGTGAGACCGCTAGATTCCATATACGTTTTGAGAAATGAGCGTTTCCGTTCTCCTTGGCCCTACTTGCACCATAAGTGCGAAATGCCGGCCAGACTGGCCGATCCACCATTTTCTCTACACATGTGCGTTAGTTACCTTTCAAACCCTTACGTTCACTAGATGAATATATTTCCTACCTTCTATTTGAGTGAGACCACTAGATTCCGTGTACTATGCGAGATCTGAGCGCTTCCGTTCTCCCTTGCATTTGCACTGTAAGTTCCCATACTGACCGACCTGGCCAATGCACCATTTTCCATATACATATGCATTAGATTCCTTTCGAACCTTATTAGCTCACTAGATTTATATATTTCCCACCTTCTAATTGAGTGAGACCGCTAGATTCCCTTTACTTTTTGAGAAATGAGCGTTTCCGTTCTCCTTGGCCCTACTTGCACTATAAGTGCGAAATGCCGGCCAGACTGGCCGATGCACCATTTTCTCTACACATGTGCGTTAGTTACCTTTCAAACCCTTACGTTCACTAGATGAATTTATTTCCTACCTTATATTTGAGTGAGACCACTAGATTCCGTGTATTATGCGAGATCTGAGCGGTTCCGTTCTCCCAGGCATTTGCACTCTAAGTTCCCATACTGACCGACCTGGCCAATGCACCACTTTCCATATACATATGCATTCGATTCCTTCTGAACCTTATTAGCTCACTAGATTTATATATTTCCCACCTTCTGATTGAGTGAGACCGCTAGATTCCCTTTACTTTTTGAGAAATGAGCGTTTCTGTTCTCCTTGGCCCTGCTTGCACTATAAGTGCGAAATGCCGGCCAGACTGGCCAATGCACAATTTTCTCTACACATGTGCGTTAGTTACCTTTCAAACCCTTACGTTCACTAGATGAATTTATTTCCTACCTTCTATTTGAGTGAGACCACTAGATTCCGTGTACTATGCGAGATCTGAGCGCTTCCGTTCTCCCTTGCATTTGCACTCTAAGTTCCCATACTGACCGACCTGGCCAATGCACCATTTTCCATATACATATGCATTAGATTCCTTTCGAACCTTATTAGCTCACTAGATTTATATATTTCCCACCTTCTGATCGAGTGAGACCACTAGATTCCCTTTTCTTTTGAGAAATGAGCGTTTCCGTTCTCCTTGGCCCTACTTGCACTATAAGTGCGAAATGCCGGCCAGACTGGCCGATGCACCATTTTCTCTACACATGTGCGTTAGTTACCTTTCAAACCCTTACGTTCACTAGATGAATTTATTTCCTACCTTCTATTTGAGTGAGACCACTAGATTCCGTGTACTATGTGAGATCTGAGCGCTTCCGTTCTCCCTTGCATTTGCACTCTAAGTTCCCATACTAACCGACCTGGCCAATGCACCATTTTCCATATACATATGCATTAGATTCCTTTCCAACCTTATTAGCTAACTAGATTTATATACTTCCCACCTTCTGGTCGAGTGAGACCACTAGATTCCCTTTACTTTTTGAGAAATGAGCGTTTCCGTTCTCCTTGGCCCTACTTGCACTATAAGTGCGAAATGCCGGCCAGACTGGCCGATGCACCATTTTCTCTACACATGTGCGTTAGTTACCTTTCAAACCCTTACGTTCACTGGATGAATTTATTTCCTTCCTTCTATTTGAGTTCCACTAGATTCTGTGTACTATGCGAGATCTGAGCGCTTCCGTTCTCCCTGGCATTTGCACTCTAAGTTCCCATACTGACCGACCTGGCCAATGCACCATTTTCCATATAAATATGCATTAGATTCCTTTCGAACCTTATTAGCTCACTAGATTTATATATTTCCCACCTTCTGATCGAGTGAGACCGCTGGATTCCCTTTACTTTTTGAGAAATGAGCGTTTCCGTTCTCCTTGGCCCTACTTGCACTATAAGTGCGAAATGCCGGCCAGACTGGCCGATGCACCATTTTCTATACACATGTGCGTTAGTTACCTTTCAAACCCTTACGTTCACTAGATGAATTTATTTCCTACCTTCTATTTGAGTGAGACCACTAGATTCCGTGTACTATGCGAGATCTGAGCGCTTCCGTTCTCCCTGGCATTTGCACTCTAAGTTCCCATACTGACCGACCTGGCCAATGCACCATTTTCCATATAAATATGCATTAGATTCCTTTCGAACCTTATTAGCTCACTAGATTTATATATTTCCCACCTTCTGATCGAGTGAGACCGCTGGATTCCCTTTACTTTTTGAGAAATGAGCGTTTCCGTTCTCCTTGGCCCTACTTGCACTATAAGTGCGAAATGCCGGCCAGACTGGCCGATGCACCATTTTCTCTACACATGTGCGTTAGTTACCTTTCAAACCCTTACGTTCACTGGATGAATTTATTTCCTACCTTCTATTTGAGTTCCACTAGATTCTGTGTACTATGCGAGATCTGAGCGCTTCCGTTCTCCCTGGCATTTGCACTCTAAGTTCCCATACTGACCGACCTGGCCAATGCACCATTTTCCATATAAATATGCATTAGATTCCTTTCGATCCTTATTAGCTCACTAGATTTATATATTTCCCACCTTCTGATCGAGTGAGACCGCTAGATTCCCTTTACTTTTTGAGAAATGAGCGTTTCCGTTCTCCTTGGCCCTACTTGCACTATAAGTGCGAAATGCCGGCCAGACTGGCCGATGCACCATTTTCTATACACATGTGCGTTAGTTACCTTTCAAACCCTTACGTTCACTAGATGAATTTATTTCCTACCTTCTATTTGAGTGAGACCACTAGATTCCGTGTACTATGCGAGATCTGAGCGCTTCCGTTCTCCCTGGCATTTGCACTCTAAGTTCCCATACTGACCGACCTGGCCAATGCACCATTTTCCATATAAATATGCATTAGATTCCTTTCGAACCTTATTAGCTCACTAGATTTATATATTTCCCACCTTCTGATCGAGTGAGACCGCTGGATTCCCTTTACTTTTTAAGAAATGAGCGTTTCTGTTCTCCTTGGCCCTACTTGCACTATAAGTGCGAAATGCCGGCCAGACTGGCCGATGCACCATTTTCTATACACATGTGCGTTAGTTACCTTTCAAACCCTTACGTTCACTAGATGAATTGATTTCCTACCTTCTATTTGAGTGAGACCACTAGATTCCGTGTACTATGCGAGATCTGAGCGCTTCCGTTCTCCCTGGCATTTGCACTCTAAGTTCCCATACTGACCGACCTGGCCAATGCACCATTTTCCATATAAATATGCATTAGATTCCTTTCAAACCTTATTAGCTCACTAGATTTATATATTTCCCACCTTCTGGTCGAGTGAGACCACTAGATTCCCTTTACTTTTTGAGAAATGAGCGTTTCCATTCTCCTTGGCCCTACTTGCACTATAAGTGCGAAATGCCGCTGAGACTGGACGATGCACCATTTTCTCTACACATGTGCGTTAGCTACCTTTCAAACCCTTACGTTCACTAGATGAATTTATTTCCTACCTTCTTTTTGAGTGAGACCAGTAGATTCCATGTACTATGCGAGATCTGAGCGCTTCCGTTCTCTCTGGCATTTGCACTCTAAGTTCCCATACTGACCGACCTGGCCAATGCACCATTTTCCATATACATATGCATTAGATTCCTTTCGAACCTTATTAGCTCACTAGATTTATATATTTCCCACCTTCTGATTGAGTGAGACCGCTAGATTCCCTATACTTTTTGAGAAATGAGCGTTTCCGTTCTCCTTGGCCCTACTTGCACTATAAGTGCGAAATGCCGGCCAGACCGGCCGATGCACCATTTTCTCTACACATGTGCGTTAGTTACCTTTCAAACCCTTACGTTCACTAGATGAATTTATTTCCTACCTTCTATTTGAGTGAGACCACTAGATTCCGTGTATTATGCGAGATCTGAGCGCTTCCGTTCTCCCTGGCATTTGCACTCTAAGTTCCCATACTGACCGATCTGGCCAATGCACCATTTTCCATATACATATGCATTAGATTCCTTTCGAACCTTATTAGCTCACTAGATTTATATATTTCCCACCTTCTGATCGATTGAGACCGCTAGATTCCCTCTACTTTTTTAAAAATGAGTGTTTCCGTTCTCCTTGGCCCTAGTTGCACTATAAGTGCGAAATGCCGGCCAGACTGGCCGATGCACCATTTTCTCTACACATGTGCGTTAGTTACCTTTCAAACCCTTACGTTCACTAGATGAATTTATTTCCTACCTTCTATTTGAGTGAGACCACTAGTTTCCGTGTACTATGCGAGATCTGAGCGCTTCCGTTCTCCCAGGCATTTGCACTCTAAATTCCCATACTGACCGACCTGGCCAATGCACCATTTTCCATATACATATGCATTAGATTCCTTTCGAACCTTATTAACTCACTAGATTTATATATTTCCCACCTTCTGATCAAGTGAGACCGCTAGATTCCCTCTACTTTTTGAGAAATGAGCGTTTCCGTTCTCGTTGGCCCTAATTGCACTATAAGTGCGAAATGGCGGCCAGACTGGCCGATGCACAATTTTCTCTACACATGTACATTAGTTACCTTTCAAACCCTTACGTTCACTAGATGAATATATTTCCTACTTTTTTTTTGAGTGAGACCACTTGATTCCGTGTACTATGCGAGATCTGAGCGCTTGCGTTCTCCCTGGCATTTGCATTTTAAGTTCCGATACTGACCGACCTGGCCAATGCACCATTTTCTCTATACATGTGCGTTGAATACATTTCAAACCTTTTTAGCTGACTAGATTTATATTTTTCCCACCTTGTGATTGAGTGAGACCATTAGATCCCCTCTACTTTTTGAGAAACGAGCGTTTCCGTTCTCCCTGGCCCCACCTGCACTATGAGTGCGAAATGCCGGCCAGACTGGCCGATGCACCATTTTCTCTACACATGTGCGTTAGTTACCTTTCAAACCCTTACGTTCACTAGATGAATATATTTCATACCTTATATTTGAGTGAGACCACTAGATTCCGTGTATTATGCGAGATCTGAGCGGTTCCGTTCTCCCAGGCATTTGCACTCTAAGTTCCCATACTGACCGACCTGGCCAATGCACCACTTTTCATATACATATGCATTAGATTCCTTCCGAACCTTATTAGCTCACTAGATTTATATATTTCCCGCCTTCTGATCGAGTGAGACCGCTAGATTCCATTTCCTTTTTGAGAAATGAGCGTTTCCGTTCTCCTTGGCCCTACTTGCACTATAAGTGCGAAATGCCGGCCAGACTGGCCGATGCACCATTTTCTCTACACATGTGCGTTAGTTACCTTTCAAAAACTTACGTTCACTAGATGAATTTATTTCCTACCTTCTATTTGAGTGAGACCACTAGATTCCGTGTGCTGTGCGAGATCTGAGCGCTTCCATTCTCCTTGGCATTTGCACTCCAAGTTCCGATACTGACCGACCTGGCCAATGCACCATTTTCCATATACATATGCATTAGATTCCTTTCGAACCTTATTAGCTCACTAGATTTATATATTTCCCACCTTCTGATCAAGTGAGACCGCTAGATTCCCTTTCGTTTTGAG
This sequence comes from Closterium sp. NIES-65, assembly GCA_948144175.1. NCBI lineage: Eukaryota > Viridiplantae > Streptophyta > Zygnematophyceae > Desmidiales > Closteriaceae > Closterium > Closterium sp. NIES-65. The sequence continues at coordinate 98,644 of CANXME010002162.1, forward strand.
AAATGAGCGTTTCCGTTCTCCTTGGCCCTACTTGCACTATGAGTGCGAAATGCAGGCCAGACTGGCCGATGCACCATTTTCTCTACACATGTGCGTTAGTTACCTTTCAAACCCTTACGTTCACTAGATGAATATATTTCCTACTTTCTATTTGAGTGAGACCACTTGATTACATGTACTATGCGAGATCTGAGCGCTTTCGTTCTCCCTGGCATTTGCATTTTAAGTTCCGATACTGACCGACCTGGCCAGTGCACCATTTTCTCTATACATGTGCGTTGAATACATTTCAAACCTTTTTAGCTGACTAGATTTATATATTTCCCACCTTCAGATCGAGTGAGACCGTTAGATTCCCTCTACTTCTTGAGAAATGAGCGTTTCTGCTCTCCTTGGCCCTAGTTGCACTATAAGTGCGAAATGCTGGCCAGACTGGCCGATGCACAATTTTCTCTACAGATGTGCGTTAGTTACCTTTCAAACCCTTACGTTCACTAGATGAGTATATTTCCTACTTTCTATTTGAGTGAGACCACTTGATTCCGTGTACTATGGGAGATCTGAGCGCTTCCGTTCTCCCTGGCATTTGCATTTTAAGTTCCGATACTGACCGACCTGGCCAATGCACCATTTTCTCTATACATGTGCGTTGAATACCTTTCAAACCTTTTTAGCTGACTAGATTTATATATATCCCACCTTCTAATTGAGTGAGACCGTTAGATTCCCTCTACTTTTTGAGAAACGAGCGTTTCCGTTCTCCCTGGCCCCACCTGCACTATGATTGCGAAATGCCGGCCAGACTGGCCGATGCACCATTTTCTCTACACATGTGCGTTAGTTACCTTTCAAACCCTTACATTCACTAGATGAATTAATTTCCTACCTTATATTTGAGTGAGACCACTAGATTCCGTGTATGATGCGAGATCTGAGCGATTCCGTTCTCCCAGGCATTTGCACTCTAAGTTCTCATACTGACCGACCTGGCCAATGCACCACTTTCCATATACATATGCATTAGATTCCTTCCGAACCTTATTAGCTCACTAGATTTATATATTTCCCACCTTCTGATCGAGTGAAACCACTAGATTCCCTTTACTTTTTGAGAAATAAGCGTTTCCGTTCTCCTTGGCCCTACTTGCACTATAAGTGCGAAATGCCGGCCAGACTGGCCGATGCACAATTTTCTCTACACATGTGCGTTAGTTACCTTTCAAACCCTTACGTTCACTAGATGAGTATATTTCCTACTTTCTATTTGAGTGAGACCACTTGATTCCGTGTACTATGGGAGATCTGAGCGCTTTCGTTCTCCCTGGCATTTGCATTTTAAGTTCCGATACTGACCGACCTGGCCAGTGCACCATTTTCTCTATACATGTGCGTTGAATACCTTTCAAACCTTTTTAGCTGACTAGATTTATATATTTCCCACCTTCTAATTGAGTGAGACCCTTAGATTCCCTCTACTTTTTGAGAAACGAGCGTTTCCGTTCTCCCTGGCCCCACCTGCACTATGAGTGCGAAATGCCGGCCAGACTGGCCGATGCACAATTTTCTCTACACATGTGCGTTAGTTACCTTTCAAACCCTTTCGTTCACTAGATGAGTATATTTCCTACTTTCTATTTGAGTGAGACCACTTGATTCCGTGTACTATGGGAGATCTGAGCGCTTCCGTTCTCCCTGGCATTTGCATTTTAAGTTCCGATACTGACCGACCTGGCCAATGCACCATTTTCTCTATACATGTGCGTTGAATACCTTTCAAACCTTTTTAGCTGACTAGATTTATATATTTGTTACCTTCTAATTGAGTGAGACCGTTAGATTCCCTCTACTTTTTGAGAAACGACGTTTCCGTTCTCCCTGGCCCCACCTGCACTATGATTGCGAAATGCCGGCCAGACTGGCCGATGCACCATTTTCTCTACACATGTGCGTTAGTTACCTTTCAAACCCTTACATTCACTAGATGAATTAATTTCCTACCTTATATTTGAGTGAGACCACTAGATTCCGTGTATGATGCGAGATCTGAGCGATTCCGTTCTCCCAGGCATTTGCACTCTAAGTTCTCATACTGACCGACCTGGCCAATGCACCACTTTCCATATACATATGCATTAGATTCCTTCCGAACCTTATTAGCTCACTAGATTTATATATTTCGCACCTTCTGATCGAGTGAAACCACTAGATTCCCTTTACTTTTTGAGAAATGAGCGTTTCCGTTCTCCTTGGCCCTACTTGCACTATAAGTGCGAAATGCCGGCCAGACTGGCCGATGCACCATTTTCTCTACACATGTGAGTTAGTTACCTTTCAAACCCTTACGTTCACTAGATGAATTTATTTCCTACCTTCTATTTGAGTGAGACCACTAGATTCCGTGTACTATGCGAGATCTGAGCGCTTCCGTTCTCCTTGGCATTTGCACTCTAAGTTCCCATACTGACCGACCTGGCCAATGCACCATTTTCCATATACATATGCATTAGATTCCTTTCATACCTTATTAGCTCACTAGATTTATATATTTCCCACCTTCTGATCAAGTGAGACCCCTAGATTCCCTTTAGTTTTGAGAAATGAGCGTTTCTGTTCTCCTTGGCCCTACTTGCACTATGAGTGCGAAATGCAGGCCAGACTGGCCGATGCACCATTTTCTCTACACATGTGCGTTAGTTACCATTCAAACCGTTACGTACACTAGATGAATTTATTTCCTACCTTATATTTGAGTGAGACCACTAGATTCCGTGTACTATGCGAGATCTGAGCGCTTCCGTTCTCCCTGGCATTTGCACTCTAAGTTCCCATACTGACCGACCTGGCCAATGCACCATTTTCCATATACATATGCATTAGATTCCTTTCGAACCTTATTAGCTCACTAGATCTATATATTTCCCACCTTCTGATCAAGTGAGACCGCTAGATTCCCTTTAGTTTTGAGAAATGAGCGATTCCGTTCTCCTTGGCCCTACTTGCGCTATAAGTGCGAAATGCCAGCCAGACTGGCCGATGCACCATTTTCTCTACACATGTGCGTTGGTTACCTTTCAAACCCTTACGTTCACTAGATGAATATATTTCCTACTTTCTATTTGAGTGAGACCACTTGATTCTGTGTACTATGCGAGATCTGAGCGCTTTCGTTCTCCCTGGCATTTGCATTTCAAGTTCCGATACTGACCGACCTGGCCAATGCACCATTTTCTCTATACGTGTGCGTTGAATACATTTCAAACCTTTTTAGCTGACTAGATTTATATATTTCCCACCTTCTGATCGAGTGAGACCGTTAGATTCCCTCTACTTTTTGAGAAACGAGCGTTTCCGTTCTTCTGGCCCCACCTGCACTATGAGTGCGAAATGCCGGCCAGACTGGCCGATGCACCATTTTCTCTACACATGTGCGTTAGTTACCTTTCAAACCCTTACGTTCACTAGATGAATTTATTCCCTACCTTCTATTTGAGTGAGACCACTAGATTCCGTGTACTATGCGAGATCTGAGCGCTTCTGTTCTCCCTGGCATTTGCACTCTAAATTCCCATACTGACCGACCTGGCCAATGCACCATTTTCCATATACATATGCATTAGATTCTTTTCGAACCTTATTAGCTCACTAGATTTATATATTTCCCACCTTCTGATGGAGTGAGACCGCTAGATTCCCTTTACTTTTTGAGAAATGAGCGTTTCCGTTCTCCTTGGCCCTACTTACACTATAAGTGCGAAATGCCGGCCAGACTGGCCGATGCACCATTTTCTCTACACATGTGCGCTAGTTACCTCTCAAACCCTTACGTTCACTAGATGAATTTATTTCCTACTTTCTATTTGAGTGAGACCACTAGATTCTGTGTACTATGCAAGATCTGAGCGCTTCCGTTCTCCCTGGCATTTGCACTCTAAGTTCCCATACTGACCGACCTGGCCAATGCACCATTTTCCATATACATATGCATTAGATTCCTTTCAAACCTTATTAGCTCACTAGATTTATATATTTCCCACATTCTGATTGAGTGAGACCGGTAGATTCCCTCTACTTTTTGAGAAATGAGCGTTTCCGTTCTCCTTGGCCCTAGTTGCACTATAAGTGCGAAATGCCGGCCAGACTGGCCGATGCACCATTTTCTCTACACATGTGCATTAGTTACCTTTCAAACCCTTACGTTCACTAGATGAATCTATTTCCTACCTTCTATTTGAGTGAGATCACTAGATTCCGTGTACTATGCGAGATCTGAGCGCTTCCGTTCTCCCTAGCATTTTCACTCTAAGTTTCCATACTGACCGACCTGGCCAATGCACCATTTTCCATATACATATGCATTAGATTCCTTTCAAACCTTTTAAGCTCACTAGATTTATATATTTCCCACCTTCTGATCGAGTGAGACCGCTAGATTCCCTTCACTTTTTGAGAAATGAGCGTTTCCGTTCTCCTTGGCCCTACTTGCACTATAAGTGCGAAATGCCGGCCAGACTGGCCGATGCACCATTTTCTCTACACATGTGCGTTAGTTCCCTTTCAAACCCTTACGTTCACTAGATGAATTTATTTCCTACCTTCTATTTGAGTGAGACCACTAGATTTCGTGGACTATGCGAGATCTGAGCGCTTCCGTTCTCCCTGGCATTTGCACTCTAAGTTCCCCTACTGACCGACCTGGCCAATGCACCATTTTCCATATATATGCATTAGATTCCTTTCGAACCTTATTAGCTCACTAGATAAATATATTTCCCACCTTCTGATCGAGTGAGACCGCTAGATTCCCTTTACTTTTTGAGAAATGAGCGTTTCTGTTCTCCTTGGCCCTACTTGCACTATAAGTGCGAAATGCCGGCCAGATTGGCCGATGCACCATTTTCTCTACACATGTGCGTTAGTTATCTTTCAAACCCTTACGATCATTAGATGAGTATATTTCCTACTTTCTATTTGAGTGAGACCACTTTATTCCGTGTACTATGCGAGATCTGAGCGCTTCCGTTCTCCCTGGCATTTGCACTCTAAGTTCCCATACTGACCGACCTGGCCAATGCACCATTTTCTCTATACATATGCGTTGAATACATTTCAAACCTTTTTAGCTGACTAGATTTATATATTTCCCACCTTTTGATCGGGTGAGACCGTTAGATTTCCTCTGCTTTTTGAGAAACGTGCGTTTCCGTTCTCCCTAGCCCCACCTGCACTATGAATGCGAAATGCCGGCCAGACTGGCCGATGCACCATGTTCTCTACACATGTGCGTTATTTACCTTTCAAACCCTTACGTTCACTAGATGAATATATTTCCTACCTTATATTTGAGTGAGACCACTAGATTCCGTGTATTATGCGAGATCTAAGCGGTTCCGTTCTCCTAGGCATTTGCACTCTAAGTTCCCATACTGACCGACCTGGCCAATGCACCACTTTCCATAAACATATGCATTAGATTCCTTCCGAACCTTATTAGCTCACTATATTTATATATTTCCCACCTTCTGATCGAGTGAGACCGCTAGATTCCCTCTACTTTTTTAGAAATGAGCGTTTCCGTTCTCATTGGCCCTAATTGCACTATAAGTGCAAAATGCCGGCTTGACTGGCCGATGCACAATTTTCTCTACACATGTGCGTTAGTTACCTTTCAAACCCTTACGTTCACTAGATGAATATATTTCCTACCTTCTATTTGAGTGAGACCACTAGATTCCGTGTACTATGCGAGATCTGAGCGCTTCCGTTCTCCCTGGCATTTGCACTCTAAGTTCCCATACTGACCGACCTGGCCAATGCACCATTTTCCATATACATATGCATTAGATTCCTTTCGAACCTTATTAGCTCACTAGATTTATAAATTTCCCACCTTCTGATCGAGTGAGACCGCTAGATTCCCTCTACTTTTTGAGAAACGAGCGTTTCCGTTCTCCTTGGCCCTACTTGCACTATTAGTGCGAAATGCCGGCCAGACTGGCCGATGCACCATTTTCTCTACACATGTGCGTTAGTTGCCTTTCAAACCCTTACGTTCACTAGATGAATTTATTTCCTACCTTCTATTTGAGTGAGACCACTAGATTCCATGTACTATGCGAGATCTGCGCGCTTCCGTTCTCCCTGGCATTTGCACTCTTAGTTCCCATACTGACTGACCTGGCCAATGCACCATTTTCCATATACATATGCATTAGATTCCTTTCGAACCTTATTAGCTCACTATATTTATATTTTTCCCACCTTCTGATCGAGTGAGACCGCTAGATTCTCTTTACCTTTTGAGAAATGAGTGTTTGCGTTCTCCTTGGCCCTACTTGCACTATAAGTGCGAAATGCCGGCCAGACTGGCCGATGCACCATTTTCTCTACACATGTGCGTTAGTTACCTTTCAAACCTTAACGTTCACTAGATGAATTTATTTCCTACCTTCTATTTGAGTGAGACCACTAGATTGCGTGTACTATGCGAGATCTGAGCGCTTCCGTTCTCCCTGGCATTTGCACTCTAAGTTCCCATACTGACCGACCTGGCCAATGCACCATTTTCCATGTACATATGCATTAGATTCCTTTCGAACCTTATTTGCTCACTAGATTTATATATTTCCCACCTTCTGATCAAGTGAGACCGCTAGATTCCCTTTACTTTTTGAGAAATGAGCGTTTCTGTTCTCCTTGGCCCTAGTTGCACTATAAGTGCGAAATGCCGGCCAGACTGGCCAATGCACCATTTTCTCTACACATGTGGCTTAGTTACCTTTCAAAACCTTACGTTCAGTAGAAGGGTTTATTTCCTACCTTCTATTTGAGTGAGACCACTAGATTCCGTGTACGATGCGAGATCTGAGCGCTTCTGTTCTCCCTGGCATTTGCACTCTAAGTTCCCATACTGACCGACCTGGCCAATGCACCATTTTCCATATACATATGCATTAGATTCCTTTCGAACCTTATTAGCTCACTAGATTTATATATTTCCCACCTTCTGATCGAGTGAGACCGCTAGATTCCCTTTACTTTTTGAGAAATGAGGGTTTTCGTTCTCCTTGGCCCTACTTGCACTATAAGTGCGAAATGCCGGCCAGACTGGCCGATGCACCATTTTCTCTACACATGTGCGTTAGTTACCTTTCAAACCCTTACGTTCACTAGATGAATATATTTCCTACCTTCTATTTGAGTGAGACCACTAGATTCCATGTACTATGCGAGATCTGAGCGCTTCCGTTCTCCCTGGCATTGGCACTAAAAGTTCCCATACTGACCGACCTGGCCAATACACCATTTTCCATATACATATGCATTGGATTCCCTGTGAACCTTATTAGCTCACTAGATTTATATATTTCCCACCTTCTGATCGAGTGAGACCGCTAGATTCCCTTTACTTTTTGAGAAATGGGCGTTTCCGTTCTCCCTGGCCCCACCTGCACTATAAGTGCGAAATGCCGGCCAGACTGGCCGATGCACCATTTTCACTACACATGTGCGTTAGTTACCTTTCAAACCCTTACGTTCACTAGATGAATATATTTCCTACCTTATATTTGAGTGAGACCACTAGATTTTGTGTACTATGCAAGATCAGAGCGCTTCCGTTCTCTCTGGCATTTGCACTCTAAGTTCCCATACTGACCGACCTGGCCAATGCACCATTTTCTCTATACATGTGCGTTGAATACATTTCAAACGTTTTTAGCTGACTAGATTTATATATTTCCCACCTTCTGATCGAGTGAGACCGCTAGATTCCCTTTACTTTTTGAGAAATGAGCGTTTCCGTTCTCCTTGGCCCTACTTGCACTATAAGTGCGAAATGCCGGCCTGACTGGCCGATGCACCATTTTCTCTACACATGTGCGTTAGTTACCTTTCAAACCCTTACGTTCACTAGATGAATTTATTTCCTACCTTCTATTTGAGTGAGACCACTAGATTCCGTGTACTGTGCGTGATCTGAGCGCTTCCGTTCTCCCTGGCATTTGCACTCTAAGTTCCCATATTGACCGACCTGGCCAATGCACCATTTTCCATGTACATATGCATTAGATTCCTTTCGAACCTTTTTTGCTCACTAGATTTATATATTTCCCACCTTCTGATCGAATGAGACCGCTAGATTCCCTTTACTTTTTGAGAAATGAGCGTTTCCGTTCTCCTTGGCCCTACTTGCACTATAAGTGCGAAATGCCGGCCAGAGTGGCCGATGCACCATTTTCTCTACACATGTGCGTTAGTTACCTTTCAAACCCTTACGTTCACTAGATGAGATTATTTCCTACCTTCTATTTGAGTGAGACCACTAGATTCCGTGTACTATGCGAGATCTGAGCGCTTCCGTTCTCCCTGGCATTTGCACTCTAAGTTCCCATACTGACCGACCTGGCCAATGCACCATTTTCCATATTCATATGCATTAGATTCCTTTCAAACCTTATTAGCTCACTAGATTGATATATTTCCCACCTTCTGATTGAGTGAGACCGCTAGATTCCCTCTACTTTTTGAGAAATGAGCGTTTCCGTTCTTCTTGGCCCTAGTTGCACTATAAGTGCGAAATGCCGGCCAGACTGGCCGATTCACAATTTTCTCTACACATGTTCTTTAGTTACCTTTCAAACCCTTACGTTCACTAGATGAATATATTTTCTCCCTTATATTTGAGTGAGACCACTAGATTCCGTGTATTATGCGAGATCTGAGCGGTTCCGTCCTCCCAGGCATTTGCACTCTAAGTTCCCATACTGACCGACCTGGCCAATGCACCATTTTCTATATACATATTTATTAGATTCCTTTCGAACCTTATTAGCTCACTAGATTTATATATTTCCCACCTTCTGATTGAGTGAGACCGCTAGATTCCCTTTACTTTTTGAGAAATGAGCGTTTCCGTTCTCCTTGGCCCTACTTGCACTATAAGTGCGAAATGCCGGCCAGACTGGCCGATGCACCATTTTCTCTACACATGTGCGTAAGTTACCTTTCAAACCCTTACGTTCACTAGATGAATATAATTCCTACCTTATATTTGAGTGAGACCACTAGATTCCGTGTATTATGCGAGATCTGAGCGGTTCCGTTCTCCTAGGCATTTGCACTCTAAGTTCCCATACTGACCGACCTGGCCAATGCACCACTTTCCATATATATATATGCATTAGATTCCTTTCGAACCTTATTAGCTCACTAGATTTATATATTTCCCACCTTCTGATCGAGTGAGACCGCTAGATTCCCTTTACTTTTTGAGAGATGAGCGTTTCCGTTCTCCTTGGCCCTACTTGCACCATAAGTGAGAAATGCCGGCCAGACTGGCCGATGCACCATTTTCTCTACACATGTGCGTTAGTTACCTTTGAAACCCTTAGGTTCACTAGATGAATATATTTCCTACCTTATATTTGAGTGAGACCACTAGATTTCGTGTACTATGCGAGATCGGAGCGCTTCCGTTCTCCCAGGCATTTGCACTCTAAGTTCCCGTACTGACCGACCTGGCCAATGCACCATTTTCCATATACATATGCATTAGATTCCTTTCGAACCTTATTAGCTCACTAAATTTATATATTTCCCACCTTCTGATCGAGTGAGACCGCTAGATTCTCTTTACTTTTTGAGAAATGAGTGTTTCCGTTCTCCTTGGCCCTACTTGCACTATAAGTGTGAAATGCCGGCCAGACTGGCCGATGCACCATTTTCTCTACACTTGTGCGTTAGTTACCTTTCAAACCCTTACGTTCACTAGATGAATTGATTTCCTACCTTCTATTTGAGTGAGACCACTAGATTCCGTGTACTATGCGAGATCTGAGCGCTTCCGTTCTCCATGGCATTTGCACTCTAAGTTCCCATACTGACCAACCTGGCCAATGCACCATTTTCCATATACATATGGATTAGATCTCAGAATCCCAACCACTAGACCATTGGGATAAAAGGGCTTGTTTCAGTAGCGGGTTAGTGCGCCCATAACCCCCCAGGCAAATGTGCCTGTAACCCTTCCATAGGATCGATCGGGGATCACCAGTGGACCTCTGACACCCCCCCGCACTGGGATGCCCGAAGTGCATACACCGGGATTCGAACCCCAGACCTTCGCTCTGGATACCATCTCAGAATCCCAACCACTAGACCATTGGGATAAAAGGGCTTGTTTCAGTAGCGGGTTAGTGCGCCCATAACCCCCCAGGCAAATGTGCCTGTAACCCTTCCCTAGGATCGATCGGGGATCACCAGTGGACCTCTGACATTAGATTCCTTCGAACCTTAGTAGCTCACTAGATTTATATATTTCCCACCTTCTGATCGAGTGAGACCGCTAAATTCCCTCTACTTTTTGAGAAATGAGCGTTTTCGTTCTCCTTGGCCCTAGTTGCACTATAAGTGCGAAATGCCGGCCAGACTGGCCGATGCACAATTTTCTCTACACATGTGCGTTAGTTACCTTTCAAACCCTTACGTTCACTAGATGAATATATTTCCTACTTTTTATTTGAGTGATACCACTTGATTCCGTGTACTATGCGAGATCTGAGCGCTTCCGTTCTCCCTGGCATTTGCATTTTAAGTTCCGATACTGACCGACCTGGCCAATGCACCATTTTCTCTATACATGTGCGTTGAATACATTTCAAGCCTTTTTAGCTGACTAGATTTATATATTTCCCACCTTCTGATCGAGTGAGACCGTTAGATTCCCTCTACTTTTTGAGAAACGAGCGTTTCCGTTCTCCCTGGCCCCACCTGCACTATGAGTGCGAAATGCCGGCCAGACTGGCCGATGCACCGTTTTCTCTACACATGTGCGTTAGTTACCTTTCAAACCCTTACGTTCACTAGATGAATATATTCCCTACCTTATATTTGAGTGAGACCACTAGATTTGGTGTATTATGCGAGATCTGAGCGGTTCCGTTCTCCCAGGCATTTGCACTCTAAGTTCCCATACTGACCGACTTGGCCAATGCACCACTTTCCATATACATATGCATTAGATTCCTTCCGAACCTTATTAGCTCACTAGATTTATATATTTCCCACCTTCTGATCGAGTGAGACCGCTAGATTCCCTTTACTTTTTGAGAAATGAGGGTTTCCGTTCTCCTTGGCCCTACTTGCACTATAAGTGCGAAATGCCGGCCAGACTGGCCGATGCACCATTTTCTCTACACATGTGCGTTAGTTACCTTTCAAACCCTTACGTTCACCAGATGAATTTATTTCCTACCTTCTATTTGAGTGAGACCACTAGATTCCGTGTACTGTGCGAGATCTGATCGATTCCGTTCTCCCTGGCATTTGCACTCTAAGTTCCCATACTGACCGACCTGGCCAATGCACCACTTTCCATATACATATGCATTAGATTCCTTCCGAACCTTATTATCTCACTATATTTATATATTTCCCACCTTCTGATTGAGTGAGACCGCTAGATTCTTTTTACTTTTTGAAAATAAGCGTTTCCGTTCTCCTTGGCCCTACTTGCACTATAAGTGCGAAATGCCGGCCAGACTGGCCGATGCACCATTTTCTCTACACATGTGCGTTAGTTACCATTCAAACCCTTACGTTCACTAGATGAATTTATTTCCTACCTTCTATTTGAGTGAGATCACTAGATTTTGTGTACTGTGCGAGATCTGAGCGCTTCCGTTCTCCCTGGCATTTGCACTCTAAGTTCCCATACTGACCGACCTGGCCAATGCACCATTTTCCATATACATATGCATTAGATTCCTTTCGAACCTTATTAGCTCACTAGATTTATATATTTCCCACCTTTTGATCGAGTGAGACCGCAAGATTCCCTCTACTTTTTGAGAAATGAGCGTTTCCGTTCTCCTTGGCCCTAGTTGCACTATAAGTGCGAAATGCCGGCCAGACTGGCCGATGCACAATTTTCTCTACACATGTGCATAAGTTACCTTTCAAACCCTTACGTTCACTAGATGAATAATTTTCCTACCTTCTATTTGAGTGAGACCACTAGATTCCATGTACTATGCGAGATCTGAGCGCTTCCGTTCTCCCTAGCATTTGCACTCTAAGTTCACATACTGACCGACCTGGCCAATGCACCATTTTCCATATACATATACATTAGATTCCTTTCGAACCTTATTTGGTCACTAGATTTATATATCTCCCACCTTTTGATCGATTGAGACCACAAGATTCCCTCTACTTTTTGAGAAATGAGCGTTTCCGTTCTCCTTGGCCCTAGTTGCACTATAAGTGCGAAATGCCGGCTAGACTGGCCGATGCACAATTTTCTCTACACATGTGCATAAGTTACATTTCAAACCCTTACGTTCACTAGATGAATATATTTCCTACTTTCTATTTGAGTGAGACCACTTGATTCTGTGTACTATGCGAGATCTGAGCGCTTCCGTTCTCCCTGGCATTTGCATTTTTAGTTGCGGTACAGACCGACCTGGCCAATGCACCATTTTCTCTATACATATGAGTTGAATACATTTCAAAACTTTTTAGCTTACTAGATTTATATGTTTCCCACCTTCTGATCGAGTGAGACCGTTAGATTCCCTCTACTTTTTGAGAATCGAGCGTTTCCGTTCTCCCTAGCCCCACCTGCACTATGAGTGCGAAATGCCGGCCAGACTGGTCGATGCACCATTTTCTCTACACATGTGCGTTAGGTACCTTTCAAACCCTTATGTTCACTAGATGAATATATTTCCTACTTTCTATTTGAGTGAGACCACTAGATTCCGTGTACTATGCGAGATTTGAGCGCTTCCGTTCTCCCTGGCATTAGCATTTTAAGTTCCGATACTGACCGACCTGGCCAATGCACCACATTCCATATACATATGCATTAGATTCCTTCCGAACCTTATTAGCTCACTAGATTTATATATTTCCCACCTTTTGATCGAGTGAGACCGCTAGATTCCCTTTACTTTTCGAGAAATGAGCGTTTCCGTTCTCCTTGGCCCTACTTGCACTATAAGTGCGAAATGCCGGCCAGACTGGCCGATGCACCATTTTCTCTACACATGTGCGTTAGTTACCTTTCAAACCATTACGTTCACTCGATTAATATATTTCCTACCTTATATTTGAGTGAGACCACTAGATTCTGTGTACTATGCGAGATCTCAGCGGTTCTGTTCTCTTAGGCATTTGCACTTTAAGTTCCCATACTGACTGACCTCGCCAATGCACCATTTTCCATATACATGTGCATAAGTTACCTTTCAAACCCTTACGTTAACTCGATTAATATATTTCCTACCTTATATTTGAGTGAGACCACTAGATTCTGTGTACTATGCGAGATTTGAGCGGTTCCGTTCTCCCAGGCATTTGCACTCTAAGTTCCCATACTGACCGACCTGGCCAATGCACCACTTTCCATATGCATATGCATTAGATTCCTTCTGAACCTTATTAGCTCATTAGATTTATATATTTCCCACCTTCTGATCGAGTGAGGCCGCTAGATTCCCTGTAATTTTTGAGAAATGAGCGTTTCCGTTCTCCTTGGCCCTACTTGCACTATAAGTGCGAAATGCCGGCCAGACTGGCCGATGCACCATTTTCTCTACACATGTGCGTTAGTTACCTTTCAAATCCTTACATTCACTAGATGAATTTTTTTCCTACCTTCTATTTGAGTGAGACCACTAGATTCCGTGTACTATGCAAGATATGAGCGCTTCCGTTCTCCCTGGCATTTGCACTCTAAGTTCCCATACTGACCGACCTGGCCAATGCACCATTTTCCATATACATATGCATTAGATTCCTTTCAAACCTTATTAGCTCACTAGATTTATATATTTCCCACCTTCTGATAGAGTGAGACCGCTAGATTCCCTTTACTTTTTGAGAAATGAGCGTTTCCGTTCTCCTTGGGCCTACTTGCACCATAAGTGCGAAATGCTGGCCAGACTGGCCGATGCACCATTTTCTCTACACATGTGCGTTAGTTACCTTTCAAACCCTTACGTTCACTAGATGAATTTATTTTCTACCTTCTATTTGAGTGAGACCACTAGATTCCGTGTACTATGCAAGATATGAGCGCTTCCGTTCTTCTGGCATTTGCACTCTAAGTTCCCATACTGACCGACCTGGCCAATGCACCACTTTCCATATACATATGCATTAGATTCCTCTCAAACCTTATTAGCTCACTAGATTTATATATTTCCCAACTTCTGATCGAGTGAGACCGCTAGATTCCCTCTACTTTTTGAGAAATGAGCGTTTCCGTTCTCCTTGGCCCTAGTTGCACTATAAGTGCGAAATGCCGGCCAGACTGGCGGATGCACAATTTTCTCTACACATGTGCGTTAGTTACCTTTCAGACCCTTACGTTCACTAGATGAATATATTTCCTACTTTCTATTTGAGTGAGACCACTTGATTCCTTGTACTATGCGAGATCTGAGCGCTTCCGTTCTCCCTGGCATTTGCACTTTAAGTTCCCATACTGACCGACCTGGCCAATGCACCATTTTCCATATACATATGCATTAGATTCCTTTCGAACCTTATTAGCTCACTAGATTTATATATTTCCCACCTTCTGATCGAGTGAGACCGCTAGATTGGCTCTATTTTTTGAGAAATGAGCTTTTCCGTTCTCCTTGGCCCTAGTTGCACTATAAGTGCGAAATGCCGGCCAGACTGGCCGATGCACAATTTTCTCTACACATGTGCGTTAGTTACCTTTCAAACTCTTACGTTCACTAGATGAATATATTGTCGAGAGAATAAGTGAGTTAAGAGGTGGGGCCTAGGCTTAGTAGCCTAGGCCCGAACTTAGGTATCGAGCGGGTTTTTACCTAGGCAAGGTGTCGAGTGAGTTGAGAAGGGAAATTGGAGAATGAAGATGGTTTCACTATAGGTTCAAGGGTACATATAGCATAGAAACCAAATAAGGTGCACCACCACCAACAGTTTACATAACTACACTTACTACAACTACAAGCAGTTATAAAACATGACAAAATATTTCGACACGCCCCCATAATGCTTGTAGGTAGATGGGTAGTTACAGCATAGCAAGCAACAGCAGGTACCCCTTCCGTCTCCTCACCCTCCTCCTTCCCCTCCCCCACACTGCTGCAGGAGCAGCAGAGAAGGGGGGGAAGAGAGGAGAGGTGGAGGGACGGCTGCATGTTGCCTCACACCCGCCACCCCGTTACCACTCCCCCTGCTCCCCCACATCCTCACACCTTCCCCCCCCAGCGGCAGCTGCAGCGGTGGGACTGAAAGAAGGAGGAGGGGAAGGGAGAGAGGTGACGCCACACTCCAACACCCTCCACCCCCATATCCTCCTCCCCACGGATGCGGGGAGACAAAGGAGGAGGGGGTGGGAAGGAAGAAAGCCGCAGAGCGGCGAAAAGGCGTCGGTGCAGATGGGTCAGGGGCGGCTCCAGGGAGTGCAGGGGCGGAAAGGCCCGTCGCGGGCCAGTGCCACGGGGCGCACGACGGGTAGAAGAAGAAAACAGGCCCGATCGTGCGCCTAGGGGCGCACGACGAGCAGGGCACCATTGATGCCACGGGGCGCACGATGGGCAGATGAAGGGCACCGTCGCGTGCCACAGGGCGCGCGACGGGCAGAGAAGGAGCCACACTCCCGTGGGCGGGACTTATTAAGAATCGTCACGCGCCCTAGGCGCGCGATCGAAAACTCATCGCGGAAGCGTAAGGCGGGCACACAGGCCAAGTCGTAAAAATGCTCCGATTCCATGTCGAGAGAATAAGTGAGTTAAGAGGTGGGGCCTAGGCTTAGTAGCCTAGGCCCGAACTTAGGTATCGAGCGGGTTTTTACCTAGGCAAGGTGTCGAGTGAGTTGAGAAGGGAAATTGGAGAATGAAAATGGTTTCACTATAGGTTCAAGGGTACATATAGCATAGAAACCAAATAAGGTGCACCACCACCAACAGTTTACATAACTACACTAACTACAACTACAAGCAGTTATAAAACAGGACAAAATATTTCGACATATATTTCCTACTTTCTATTTGAGTGAGACCACTTGATTCCATGTACTATGCGAGATCTGAGCGCTTCCGTTCTCCCTGGCATTTGCATTTTAAGTTCCGATACAGACCGACCTGGCCAATGCACCATTTTCTCTATACATGTGCGTTGAATACATATCAAACCATTTTAGCTGACTAGATTTATATATTTCCCACCTTCTGATCGAGTGAGACCGTTAGATTCCCTCTACTTTTTGAGAAACGAGCGTTTCCGTTCTCCCTGTCCCCACCTGCACTATGAGTGCGAAATGCCGGCCAGACTGGCCGATGCACCATTTTCTCTACACATGTGCGTTAGTTACCTTTCAAATCCTTACGTTCACTAGATGAATTTATTTCCTACCTTCTATTTGAGTGAGAATACTAGATTCCGTGTATTATGCAAGATCTGAGCGGTTCCGTTCTCCCTGGCATTTGCACTCTAAGTTCCCATACTGACCGACCTGGCGAATGCACCACTTTCCATATACATATGCATTAGATTCCTTTCGAACCTTATTAGCTCACTAGATTTATATATTTCCCACCTTCTGATCGAGTGAGACCGCTAGATTCCCTTTACTTTTTGAGAAATGAGCGTTTCCGTTCTCCTTGGCCCTACTTCCACCATAAGTGCGAAATGCCGGCCAGACTCGCCGATGCACCATTTTCTCTACACATGTGCGTTAGTTACCTTTCAAACCCTTACGTTCACTAGATGAATTTTTTTCCTACCTTCTATTTGAGTGAGACCACTAGATTCCGTGTACTATGCGAGATCTAAGCGCTTCCGTTCTCCCAGGCATTTGCACTCTCAGTTCCCATACTGACCGACCTGGCCAATGCACCATTTTCCATATACATATGCATTAGATTCCTTTCGAACCTTATTAGCTCACTAGATTTATATATTTCCCACCTTCTGATCGAGTGAGACCGCTAGATTCCCTCTACTTTCTGAGAAATGAGCGTTTCCGTTCTCCTAGGCCCTAGTTGCACTATAAGTGCGAAATGCCGGCCAGACTGGCCGATGCACAATTTTCTCTACACATGTGCGTTAGTTACCTTTCAAACCCTTACGTTCACTAGATGAATATATTTCCTACTTTCTATTTGAGTGAGACCACTCGATTCCGTGTACTATGCGAGATCTGAGCGCTTCCGTTCTCCCTGGCATTTGCACTCTAAGTTCCCATACTGTCCGACCTGGCCAATGCACCATTTTCCATATACATATGCATTAGATTCCTTTCGAACCTTATTAGCTCACTAGATTTATATATTTCCCACCTTCTGATCGAGTGAGACCGCTAGATTCCCTTTACTTTTTGAGAAATGAGCGTTTCCGTTCTCCTTGGCCCTACTTGCACTATAAGTGCGAAATGCCGGCCAGACTGGCCGATGCACCATTTTCTCTACACATGTGCGTTAGTTACCTTTCAAACCCTTACGTTCACTAGATGAATATATTTCCTACCTTATATTTGAGTGAGACCACTAGATTCCGTGTATTATGCGAGATCTGAGCGGTTCCGTTCTCCCAGGCATTTGCACTCTAAGTTCCCATACTGACCGACCTGGCCAATGCACCACTTTCCATATACATATGCATTAGATTCCTTCCGAACCTTATTAGCTCACTAGATTTATATATTTCCCACCTTTTGATCGAGTGAGACCGCTAGATTCCCTTTACTTTTTGAGAAATGAGCGTTTCCGTTCTCCTTGGCCCTACTTGCACTATAAGTGCGAAATGCCGGCCAGACTGGCCGATGCACCATTTTCTCTACACATGTGCGTTAGTTACCTTTCAAACCATTACGTTCACTCGATTAATATATTTCCTACCTTATATTTGAGTGAGACCACTAGATTCTTTATACTATGCGAGATCTCAGCGGTTCTGTTCTCACGGGCATTTGCACTTTAAGTTCCCATACTGACCGACCTCGCCAATGCACCATTTTCCATATACATGTGCATAAGTTACCTTTCAAACCCTTACGTTTACTCGATTAATATATTTCCTACCTTAAATTTGAGTGAGACCACTAGATTCTGTGTTGTCAGAACACATAGCTTACTTGTTTGTGTAGGCTATAGTGGGGTATCCCATAGGGGGTACAACACAATTAGGGTTTCCTATTTGTACTCACTTCGTTCATACTCATTTCATTCTCGTTCAATTCTTCTCATGGAATCAGAGCAGGTCCCCTCCTAGGGACTGTTCCTAGGGCCCACCGAAGCGCGCCCCGAGGCGCGAGTTCTTTTTTTTTAGCGACCCTGCGTGTCGCCCGTACCGTCGCGCTCCCGCCGCTCCCTCCTCTTACGGCCGCCCGCCCTAGTGCCCTGACGGCCGCCCGCCCTAGCGCCCTGACGGCGGCCCGCCCTAGCGCCCTGACGGCCGCCCGCCGTAGCGCCCGAGCGCCAACCGCCCTAGCGCCCTGACGGCCGCCCGCCCTAGCGCCCTGACGGCCGCCCGCCCCAGCGCTCGAGCGCCGCCCGCCCTAGCGCCCGAGCGCCGCCCGCCCAAGCGCCCGAGCGCCGCCCGCCTTAGCGCCCGAGCGCCGCCCGCCCTAGAGCCCTGACGGCCGCCCGCCCTAGCGCCCGAGCGCCGCTCGCCCTAGCGCCCTGACGGCCGCCCGCCCTAGCGCTCGTGCGCCCCTCGCCCAAGCGCCCTGACGGCCGGCCGCCCGCCCTAGCGCCTGAGCGCCGACCGCCCTTTCGCCCTTTCGGCCGCCCGCCCGAACGCCTGAGCGCCGCCCGCCGTCGCCCCAACGCCCTAGCGCCCGACGCCCGCGAGCCGCCCGTCGCAGCCGCCCGTGAGCTCCCTGAGCTGCCCGCGCCGCCGTCCCTGAGCCGCCTGTGCAGCCGCCCGCGAGCCACCAGTGAGCCGCCCGTCGCGACACCAGCGCCGCACAAGCCGCCCGTACAGCCTAGCAGCCCGAGCCGCCCAAGCCGCCCGCGCCGCCCCAGCAACCCGAGCCGCCCGAGCTGCCCGAGCCGCCCGAGCCGCGCGAGCCGCCCGAGCCGCCCCAGCCGCCCGAGCCGCCCGAGCCGCCCGAGCCGCCCGAGCCGCCCGCGCCGCCCCAGCAACCCGAGCCGCCCGAGCCGTGCCGCTGTTCCTGAGCTGTGTTCCTCTGCTGCTGCACTACCCGACTCTCCCAGCCCGGTGAGACTTTCAGCTGCTGCCATGGCCACCCCCAATGTCCTTACTTTTGACGCTGAGGGGAGGGCCATTGACTTTACCGTCTGGATTGAAGACCTGCAGCTGTACTTACTATGTGATGCGATAGATGAGGTCTCTCTCTTTGACTTTGTCTCTGGCGCTGTCCCTGCCCCACCTGCTGATGCTGACTCTGCCGTTCGCTCCAAGTGGGCGACCCGCGATGCTGCTGCACGTCTTGCTGTGCGTCGCCACCTCCCTTCCTCTGAGCGTGCCCACTTTAGTCAGTGCAAGACCGCTCAGGCCTTGTACGACGCTGTAGTTGCACGCTACTCCTCCCCTTCCTCCGCTACCCTTAGCCGCCTCATGCTACCGTTTCTCTTCCCTGACCTCGCCTCCTTTCCCACTGTTGCTGACCTCGTTACCCACCTCCGTGCTAGTGACACCCGCTACCGCGCTGCCCTTTCTGCTGAGTTCCGCGCTGCAAACCCTCCTCCCATGTACATCACTCTCTACTTTCTCGTCACCCGTCTCCCTGAGTCCCTTCGTGCCGTTAGGGACCAGTTTCTCTCTGTCTGTCCCACCACTCTCACTGTCGATCTCCTTGAGGAGTCCCTGCTAGCGGCTGAGAAGAGTATTGTCGCTGTAGGGGCCTCTCGGGGTGACCCTCGCACCCCCATCTTTGAGGGGTGTGGTCCTTCCCCCCTGCTGCCCTCTGTCGCCTCTGCCGCTGCGGCCGACCTCACTGGTTTTGAGTCGGTCGGCGCGGTGTTTGCCCCCAGCGGCAGACGCCGCTCTGGCAAGGGCAAAGGGGGCAAGGGAGCGGGTGGAGCTAGAGGGGGCGGTGGAGGAGGCGGTGGGGGTGGCGGGGGGAGTGGGGGTGGCGGTGGGGGTGGTGGCGGGAGTGGAGGTACTGTTGGCGACGGTGGAGGCGGAGGTGGCAGCGGAGGTGGTAGCGGAGGAGGCGGTGGGAGCGGTGGGAGCGACGGTCCTGGTGGGGGAGGTGGCGGTGGAGACGGGGGTGGCGGTGGAGGCGGGGGTGGCGGTGGAGGCGGGGGTCGGAGTGGCTCGTCCCAGCGGAGCAGCTCTGGGGGTGGTCAGCGCCAGCAGCAGCAGCAGCAGCAGCCGCAGCAGCAGCCACAGCAGCAGCAGCGCTCTCGCACCGTCCCCGGCCCTCAGCAGCTCCGTGAGTGGTACTTGCAGCGTCAGCGTGGTGGTGCGCTTGGTCCCTGCCCCTACGTTTTTCGCACAGGTGACCGTGCAGGGGAGAGGTGTGGAGGCGCCCACACAGCCCGCCGCTGCTTTGGCCGCCTGACCGACGCCTGGCGTCAGCAGTTTCCGGAGGCCGCTGAGATCCCCCGCTGGGGAGAGCTGTCTAGGGCTGGTGTAGCTATTTATGATCTTGATTTTGATGCTATTCTCTCTGCTATGTATGCTGTGACTGGTAGTGATGAGGATGACTGTTACCGGTGTTTCCCGCCCGACCCGGGCATTGGTACTGCCGCGTCAGGTACTAGTGAGGCTGCTGCTCTAGGTGCCAGTGCGTCTGTGCTCTCAGGTGCTGGTGAGTCTGCCCTCTCAGGTACTGTGTCGGCTTCGGCCTCTCACACCTTCACCCTTGACTCTGGAGCGTCTCGCTCCTTCTTTAGGGACCGCACCACTCTCACGCCGCTGAGTCGGCCGGTTGCGGTGTCCCTGGCTGACCCCTCTGGGGGGCCTGTCCTGTCTCGCTTCTCCACTGTCCTCCCGTGTCCGGCGGCCCCCTCTGGCACCCTGACTGGTCTCTACCTCCCCTCGTTCTCGACGAACTTGGTGAGTGGTGCTGACCTCCAGGATGTGGTTGTCCACCAGTTCACCCCTGCTCGTCAGCGGGTGACCCACTGCACGGAGGCGGATACAGGTCGCCACCTGGCTACGTTTACACGTCGGCCAGGGTCGAGCCTGTACACACTGACCACTGCTTCTCCTCCAGGTGCTGAGTCTGGTAGGGTCCCTTCGTCTGGTCAGGTGTTTGCTGCAGCGTCCAGGTCTGGTCCTGAGTCTGCCCCCTGCTCGTGTCGTCGTCTGTCTCACGAGACCCTCCTCTGGCACCACCGCCTTGGCCACCCCTCTCTGCTTCGGCTCAGAGGCATGGCCTCGCGAGTCCTTGTGTCTGGTCTTCCCCGGTCTCTCCCTCCCCTTCCTCCGGGCCCTGGCCCCACCTGTGTCCCCTGTGTCGAGGGGCGCCAGCGTGCTGCCCCTCACTCCTCCCAGTTTCCTCCGACAGAGGCCCCGTTGCAGACGCTTCACATGGACGTGTGGGGCCCAGCCCGCGTCCATGGACAGGGTCAGGAGCGCTACTTCCTGCTGGTGGTTGACGACTACTCGCGTTACACCACAGTCTTCCCCTTGCGCAGCAAGGGTGAGGTCACTGAGGTGTTGATCGACTGGATCTGCGCAGCTCGTCTCCAGCTTCGGAGGAGCTTTGGCTCTGACTTCCCTGTTTTACGTCTGCTCTCGGACAGAGGCGGAGAGTTCTCCTCTGGCCTCCTGAGTGCCTACTGTCGTGCGCGAGGCATCCGTCAGACCTTCACGCTTCCGGACTCACCATAGCAGAATGGGATTGCTGAGCGCCGCATTGGCATGGTCATGGACGTCGCTCGTACGTCCATGATGCATGCGGCTGCTCCCCATTTTCTGTGGCCGTTTGCGGTCAGTTACGCTGCGCACCAGATCAACCTCCACCCCAGGGTCTCTCGACCGGAGACCTCCCCAGCCCTGCTGTGGACGGGGAAGGTTGGCGATGCGTCGGCGTTCCGGGTCTAGGGATCTCGGGCGTTTGTTCGCGACCTGTCTGCGGACAAGCTGTCCCCTCGTGCTTCTCCCTGCGTCTTCCTGGGGTTCCCCCCCGACGCCCCTGGGTGGCAGTTTTACCACCCCACCTCTCGACGTGTTCTGTCCTCCCAGGAGGTCACGTTCGACGAGTCGGTACCCTACTACCGCCTCTTCCCCTACCGCACTCCGTCCCTCCCCCCACCCCCGCTCTTCTTGGTACCAGGTCCCCCCCCGGTAGTCCCCCTCCCCCCTCAGGGTCCTGCCCCTTCAGGTGTGTCCCAGGTAGACGCGGTCGAGCCTGTCGAGGTCACTGGTGACTCTGGTGCTGCTGCGGGAGCTGAGCCTGGGGGTGCGGGGTCTAGGGGTGCTGAGCCTGGGGGTACTGTGCCTGGGGGTGCTGAGCCTGGAGGTGTCGAGCCTGGGGGTGCTGTTCCTGGGGGTGCTGAGCCTGGGGGTGCTGAGCCTGGGGGTGCTGAGCCTGGGGGTGCTGTGCCTGGGGGTGCTGAGCCTGGAGGTGCCGGGTCTGGGGGTGCTGAGCCTGGGGGTGCTGAGCTTGGGGGTGCTGTGCCTGGGGGTGCTGAGCCTGGAGGTGCCGAGTCTGGGGGTGCTGTGCCTGGGGGTGTTGAGCCTGGAGGTGCTGCGCCTGGGGGTGCTGTGCCTGAGGTTGCTGAGCCTGGGGGTGCTGTGCCTGGGGGTGCCGTGTCTAGGGGTTCTGAGCCTGGAGGTGCTGTGCCTGGGGGTGCTTCGTCTCACCAAGAGCCACTCTTCCCACAGGAGCTGCGTGAGTGGTTTGCCAGGCGCTGGAGGCGTGCTGCTGGTGCGGGTGGTTCTTCGACTGCAGAGGGTACTGCTGCCGCGCGTCCCGCCGGTGCTCGTACTGTGGGTGCTGGAGCTGCTGGGTCTGAGAGTTCTCCTGGAGCTGGTCCTGCTGAGGGTGTTGGCGCTGAGCCTGCCGTTGGCGGTCCGACTGACAGTGCTCCTGGTGCTGCGGCTGGGGGTTCTGGAGCTTCTGGTGGTGCTGTTAGAGGTGCTGCTGGAGTGGGTGCTCCTGCCGGGGCTACTGGTGCTGTTCCTGCTGTTTCTAGCGTCGCCGTGCGGCCCCGACCGTACTTCGTTCCGCTCCTGCAGCAGGTTCTTGGTCTTACACCTCCTCCTCCTCCCTTAGAGGGTCCGCAGCCTGTCCGGTCACAGCCACAGCTACAGCCTGCCTCCCCTTTGCCTGCTCCTTCTCCCTACGCTGGTCCGACTGGAGGTCTTACTGAGCGTCGTGAGCCTGCGTCTCGTCCTGTGTCGCCTGTTCGTACTGAGCGCGCTAGTGGTCGCGGGTCGCGTCAGCGTCCTCCTCCTGTCCCTGGCACGCACCGGATGTCACTGCGTCCGTCCACTGCTCCTCTGCGTGCCCCTTTGCCTTCTCCTCTTGCTTCCTCTCTTCCTGCTCTTGCCGACCCGGAGTCGGACTCTCTTCGTGCTGCCAGTCCTACTGTCACGCGTCTCCTGGCTACTGCTGTCACTGACCCCTCCTTTGAGTCGTCTGCTGCGTCTGCCCTTGTCACTGAGCTTGTCGACTTTGCTGCGCGCTGTCGTCTAGACTACGCTGCTCGTCTTGTCACTGAGTCTGAGTCCGCCTGTCCTCCGTCCGTCGGGGGTGAGTGTGCCCTTGGCACGGACGTCCTTGAGGACAGGCAGGAGGAGTTCTAGTGTCTGGCCGCCGCTTCACCTCGTCTCGCGTCTGTACTGCTAGCCCCTGAGGGAGACCCGGATGCACCAGACATCCCGACTCCGCGCTCTTACGCGGAGGCGATAGAGGGTCCCTACTCCTCTCAGTGGCAGGCAGCTATGGATGCAGAGATGGCTTCCTGGAAGTCCACAGGCACCTACGTTGACGCTGTTCCCCCTCCTGGGGCGAACATCGTCAGTGGCATGTGGATTTTCAGGGTGAAGCGGCCGCCGGGTTCTCCGCCTGTCTTCAAGGCGCGTTACGTGGCTCGTGGCTTCAGTCAGCGGCAGGGGGTTGACTACTTTCAGACCTTCTCCCCCACCCCGAAGATGACCACTCTTCGGGTTCTGCTGCACGTTGCTGCTCACCGTGACTACGAGCTGCACTCTCTCGACTTCAG
This sequence comes from Closterium sp. NIES-65, assembly GCA_948144175.1. NCBI lineage: Eukaryota > Viridiplantae > Streptophyta > Zygnematophyceae > Desmidiales > Closteriaceae > Closterium > Closterium sp. NIES-65. Next base: position 122,775 of record CANXME010002162.1, read on the forward strand.
CACAGCTTTCTTGCAGGGCAGCCTGCACGAGGAGATCTGGCTGCGTCGCCCACCTGGCTTCACTGGGTCTTTCCCTCCTGGTACCCAGTGGAGTCTCCGGCGTCCAGTCTACGGTCTCCGCCAGGCGCCACGTGAGTGGCACGACACACTGAGGACTACGCTCGCAGCACTTGGGTTTGCTCCTTCCACTGCCGACCCGTCGCTGTTTCTGCGCACCGACACCTCTCTGCCGCCGTTCTACATCCTCGTGTACGTCGACGACTTGGTCTTTGCCACAGCTGACACTGCTGGACTCGCCTACGTGAAGTCCGAGCTGCAGAAGAGACACACGTGCACTGACCTGGGTGAACTGCGCAGCTACCTTGGCTTGCAGATCACCCGGGACAGAGCACGCCGCACCATTACCCTGACTCAGTCACACATGGTGCAGCATGTCCTTCAGCGCTTCGGCTTCACGTACTCCTCGCCTCAGGCCACTCCTCTGCCTACTCCCCACTCGCTCTCAGCTCTGCCTTCGGATGAGTCCGTAGAGTCGAGTGGCCCGTTTGCAGAGCTTGTTGGCTGCCTCATGTACTTGATGACCTGCACACGACCTGACCTCGCATACCCTCTTAGCATTCTCGCACACTTTGTTGCTCCTGGGAGACACCGACCAGAGCACATGGCTGCAGCGAAGAGGGTGTTGCGCTACTTGTGCAGTACGTCGGGCATGGGGCTAGTGCTTGGAGGGCGCAGTCCAGTGGTCCTCACTGGGCACGCAGACGCTTCTTGGGCTGACGACCAGGCTACGCAGCGGTCGTCACAGGGTTACACCTTCAGCCTTGGTTCCGGCTCTGTCTCGTGGCGGGCTACCCGCTCCTCTTCTGTTCTCGGCTCCAGTTGTGAGGCTGAGATCTACGCGTGGGCTATGGCTGCACAGGAGTTACGCTGGCTCACCTACCTGCTGACCGACCTTGGAGAGCAGCCTCGTTCTCCTCCAGTCCTGTACGTAGACAACAAGGCCATGCTGGCCTTGTGTCGAGAGCAGCGACTGGAGCACAGAACGAAGCACATTGCTCTTCGCTACTTTCTTGCTCGTGAGCTACAGCAGCGTGGACAGCTGCGACTTGCGTACGTGGCCTCTGAGGCCAACACTGCTGATGTCTTCACCAAGGCACTTGCGCCTTGTGATCATCAGCGTTGTTGCACGCAGTTGGGTCTTGTGCCTGTCTTGCCTCACTTGCTCTCCTCTTGACCTTGCTTGTACCTTCGCATATATATACTCTTGCACTTGCTTGCTTGACTCTTGTATACCTCTATATATGATCTTGCATGTGAACTGGCCTTGTGGCCTTTGAACTTTGTGATCCACCCTGAGCTTTGCTTTGCTTTGCTTGACTGGTCTTGTGACCCCTTGTTCTCCCCCACTTTGCCTATGGGGGTGTGTCAGAACACATAGCTTACTTGTTTGTGTAGGCTATAGTGGGGTATCCCATAGAGGGTACAACACACTTAGGGTTTCCTATTTGTACTCACTTCGTTCAAACTCATTTCATTCTCGTTCAATTCTTCTCATGTGTACTATGCGAGATTTGAGCGGTTCCGTTCTCCTTGGCCTCCCTTGTACCCCTTGTAATCCCTGACATTTGCACTCTAAGTTCCCATACCGACCGACTTGGCTAATGCACCACTTTCTATATGCATATGCATTAGATTCCTTCTGAACCTTATTAGCTCACTAGATTTATATATTTCCAACCTTCTGATCGAGTGAGACCGCTAGATTCCCTGTAATTTTTGAGAAATGAGCGTTTCCGTTCTCCTTGGCCCTACTTGCACTATAAGTGCGAAATGCCGGCCAGACTGGCCGATGCACGATTTTCTCTACACATGTGCATTAGTTACCTTTCAAACCCTTACGTTCACTAGATGAATTTATTTCCTACCTTCTATTTGAGTGAGACCACTAGATTCCGTGTACTATGCAAGATATGGGGGCTTCCGTTCTCCCTGGCATTTGCACTCTAAGTTCCCATACTGACCGACCTGGCCAATGCACCATTTTCCATATAGATATGCATTAGATTCCTTTCGAACCTTATTAGCTCACTAGATTTATATATTTCCCACCTTTTGATCGAGTGAGACCGCTAGATTCCCTTTACTTTTTGAGAAATGAGCGTTTCCGTTCCCCTTGGCCCTACTTGCACCATAAGTGCGAAATGCCGGCCAGACTGGCCGATGCACCATTTTCTCTACACATGTGCGTTAGTTACCTTTCAAACCATTACGTTCACTCGATTAATATATTTCCTAACTTATATTTGAGTGAGACCACTAGATTCTGTGTACTATGCGAGATCTCAGCGGTTCTGTTCTCACGGGCATTTGCACTTTAAGTTCCCATACTGACCGACCTCGCCAATGCACTATTTTCCATATACATGTGCATAAGTTACCTTTCAAATCCTTATGTTTACTCGATTAATATATTTCCTACCTTATATTTGAGTGAGACCACTAGATTCTGTGTACTATGGGAGATTTGAGCGGTTCCATTCTCCCAGGCATTTTCACTCTAAGTTCCCATACTGACAGACCTGGCTAATGCACCACTTTCCATATGCATATGCATTAGATTCCTTCTGAACCTTATTAGCTCACTAGATTTATATATTTCCAACCTTCTGATCGAGTGAGACCGCTAGATTCCCTGTAATTTTTGAGAAATAAGCTTTTCCGTTCTCCTTGGCCCTAGTTGCACTATAAGTGCGAAATGCCGGCTAGACTGGCCGATGCACGATTTTCTCTACACATGTGCGTTAGTTACCTTTCAAATCCTTACATTCAATAGATGAATTTATTTCCTACCTTCTATTTGAGTGAGACCACTAGATTCCGTGTACTATGCAAGATATGGGGGCTTCCGTTCTCCCTGGCATTTGCACTCTAAGTTCCCATACTGACCGACCTGGCCAATGCACCACTTTCCATATACATATGCATTAGATTCCTTTCGAACCTTATTAGCTCACTAGATTTGTATATTTCCCACCTTCTGATCGAGTGAGACCGCTAGATTCTCTCTACTTTTTGAGAAATGAACGTTTCCGTTCTCCTTGGCCCTACTTCCACCATAAGTGCGAAATGCCGGCCAGACTGGCTGATGCACCATTTTCTCTACACATGTGCGTTAGTTACCTTTCAAACCCTTACGTTCACTAGATGAATTTATTTCTTACCTTCTATTTGAGTGAGACCACTAGATTCCGTTAACTATGCGAGATCTGAGCGCTTCCGTTCTCCCTGGCATTTGCATTTTAAGTTCCGATACTGACCGACCTGGCCAATGCACCATTTTCCATATACATATGCATTAGATTCCTTTCGAACCTTATTAGCTCACTAGATTTATATATTTCCCACCTTCTGCTAGAGTGAGACCGCTAGATTCCCTTTACTTTTTGAGAAATGAGCGTTTCCGTTCTCCTTGGCCCTACTTGCACTACAAGTGCGAAATGCCGGCCAGACTGGCCGATGCACCATTTTCTCTACACATGTGCGTTAGTTACCTTTCAAACCATTACGTTCACTTGATAAATATATTTCTTACCTTATATTTGAGTGAGACCACTAGATTGTGTGTACTATGCGAGATCTCAGCGGTTCTGTTCTCACAGGCATTTGCACTTTAAGTTCCCATACTGACCGACCTCGCCAATGCACCATTTTCCATATACATGTGCATAAGTTACCTTTCAAACCCTTACGTTTACTCGATTAATTTATTTCCTACCTTATATTTGAGTGAGACCACTAGATTCTGTGTACTATGCGAGATTTGAGCGGTTCCGTTCTTCCACGCATTTGCACTCTAAGTTCCCATACTGACCGACCTGGCCAATGTACCACTTTCCATATGCATATGCATTAGATTCCTTCTGAACCTTATGAGCTCACTAGATTGATATATTTCCAACCTTCTGATCGAGTGAGACCGCTAGATTCCCTGTAATTTTTGAGAAATGAGCGTTTCCGTTCTCCTTGGCCCTACTTGCACTATAAGTGCGAAATGCCGGCCAGACTGGCCGATGCACGATTTTCTCTACACATGTGCGTTAGTTACCTTTCAAATCCTTACATTCACTAGATGAATTTATTTCCTACCTTCTATTTGAGTGAGACCACTAGATCCGTGTACTATGCAAGATATGAGCGCTTCCGTTCTCCCTGGCATTTGCACTCTATGTTCCCATACTGACCGACCTGGCCAATGCACCATTTTCCATATACATATGCGTTATATTCCTTTCGAACCTTATTAGCTCACTAGATTTACATATTTCCCACCTTCTGATCGAGTGAGACTGCTAGATTCCCTTTACTTTATGAGAAACCAGCGTTTCCGTTCTCCCTGTCCCCACCTGCACTATGAGTGCGAAATGCCGGCCAGACTGGCCGATGCACCATTTTCTCTACACATGTGCATTAGTTACCTTTCAAACCCTTACGTTCACTAGATGAATATATTTTCTACCTTATATTTGAGTGAGACCATTAGATTCCGTCTATTATGCGAGATCTGAGCGGTTCCATCCTCCCAGGCATTTGCACTCTAAGTTCCCATACTGACCGACCTGGCCAATGCACCACTTTCGATATACATATGCATTAGATTCCTTCCGAACCTTATTAGCTCACTAGATTTATATATTTCCCACCTTTTGATCGAGTGAGACCGCTAGATTTCCTTCACTTTTTGAGAAATGAGAAATTCAACGCACATGTATAGAGAGAATGGTGCATTGGCCAGGTCGGTCAGTATCGGAACTTGAAATGCAAATGCCAGGGAGAACGGAAGCGCTCAGATCTCGCATAGTACACAGAATCAAGTAGTCTCACTCAAATAGAAAGTAGGAAATATATAGATCTAGTGAACGTAAGGGTTTGAAAGGTAACTAATGCACATGTGTAGAGAAAATTGTGCATCGGCCGGTCTGGCCGGCATTTCGCACTTATAGTGCAACTAGGGCCAAGGAGAACGGAAACGCTCATTTCTCAAAAAGTAGAGGGAATCTAGCGGTCTCACTCGATCAGAAGGTGGGAAATATATAAATCTAGTGAGCTAATAAGGTTCGAAAGGAATCTAACGCATATGTATATGGAAAATGGAGCATTGGCCAGGCCGGTCAGTATGGGAACTTAGAGTGCAAATGCCAGGGAGAACGGAAGCACTCAGATCTCGCATAGTACACGGAATCTAGTGGTCTTACTCAAATAGAAGGTAGGAAATAAACTCATCTAGTGAACGTAAGGGTTTGAAAGGTAACTAACGCACATGTGTAGAGAAAATAGTGCATCGGCCAGTTTGGCCGGCATTTCGCACTTATGGTGCAAGTAGGGCCAAGGAGAACGGAAACGCTCATTTCTCAAAAAGTAACGGGAATCTAGCGGTCTCACTCGATCAGAAGGTGGGAAATATATAAATCTAATGAGCTAATAAGGTTCGAAAGCAATGTAATGCATATGTATATGGAAAATGGTGCATTGGCCAGGTCGATCAGTAGGGGAACTTAGAGTGCAAATGCCAGGGAGAACGGAAGCGCTCAGATCTTGCATAGTACATGGAATCTAGTGGTCTCACTCAAATAGAAGGTAGGAAATAAATTCATCTAGTGAACGTAACGATTTGAAAGGTAACTGACGCACATGTGTAGAGAAAATGGTGCATCGGCCAGTCTGGCCGGCATTTCGCACTTATAGTGCAAGTAGGGCCAAGGAGAACGGAAACGCTCATTTCTCAAAAAGTGAAGGGAATCTAGCGGTTTCACTCGATCAAAAGGTGGGAAATATATCAATCTAGTGAGCGCATAAGATTCGGAAGGAATCTAATGCATATGTATATGGAAAGTGGTGCATTAGCCAGGTCGGTCAGTATGGGAACTTAGAGTGCAAATGCCTGGGAGAACGGAACCGCTCAGATCTCGCATAATACACGGAATCTAGTGGTCTCACTCAAATAAAAGGTAGGAAATATATTCATCTAGTGAACGTGAGGGTTTGAAAGGTAACTAACGCACATGTGTAGAGAAAATGGTGCATCGGCCAGTCTGGCCGGCTTTTTGCACTCATAGTGCAGGTGGGGCCAGGGAGAACGGAAACGCTCGTTTCTCAAAAAGTAAAGGGAATCTAGCAGTCTCACTCGATCAGAAGGTGGGAAATATATAAATCTAGTTAGATAAAAAGGTTTGAAATGTATTCAACGCACATGTATAGAGAAAATGGTGCATTGGCCAGGCCGGTCAGTAGCGGAACTTAAAATGCAAATGCCAGGGAGAACGGAAGCGCTCAGATCTCGCATAGTACCCGGAATCTAGTGGTCTCACTCAAATAGAAAGTAGGAAATATATTCATCTAGTGAACGTAAGGGTTTGAAAGGTAACTAACGCACATGTGTAGAGAAAATTGTGCATCGGCCAGTCTGGCCGGCATTTCGCACTTATAGTGCAACTAGGGCCAAGGAGAACGGAAACGCTCATTTCTCAAAAAGTAGAGGGAATCTAGCGATATCACTCGATCAGAAGGTGGGAAATATATAAATCTAGTGAGCTAATAAGGTTCGGAAGGAATCTAATGCATATGTATATGGAAAGTGGTGCATTGGCCAGGTCGGTCAGTATGGGAACTTAGAGTGCAATCGCCTGGGAGAACGGAACCGCTCAGATCTCGCATACTACACGGAATCTAGTGGTCTCACTCAAATATAAGGTAGAAAATATATTTATCTCGTGAACGTAAAGGTTTGAAAGGTAAGGAACGCCCATGTGTAGAGAAAATGGTGCATCGGCCAGTCTGGCCGGCATTTCGCACTCATAGTGCAGGTGGGGCCAGGGAGAACGGAAACGCTCGTTTCTCAAAAAGTAGAGGGAATCTAACGGTCTCACTCAATCACAAGGTGGGAAATATATAAATCTAGTCAGCTAAAAAGGTTTGAAATGTATTCAACACACATGTATAGAGAAAATGGTGCATTGGCCAAGTCGGTGAGTATCGGAACTAAAAATGCAAATGCCAGGGAGAACGGAAGCGCTCAGATCTCGCATAGTACACTGAATCAAGTGGTCTCACTCAAACAGAAAGTAGGAAATATATTCATCTAGTGAACGTAAGGGTTTGAAAGGTAACTAACGCACATGTATAGAGAAATTGTGCATTGGCTAGTCTGGCCGGCATTTCGCACTTATAGTGCAACTAGGGCCAAGGAGAACGGAGACGCTCATTTCTCAAAAAGTAGAGGGAATGTAGCGGTCTCACTCGATCAGAAGGTGGGAAATATATAAATCTAGTGAGCTAATAAGGTTCGGAAGGAATCTAATGCATATGTATATGGAAAGTGGTGCATTGGCCAGGTCGGTCAGTATGGGAACTTAGAGTGCAAATGCCTGGGAGATAGGAACCGCTCAGATCTCGCATAATACACGGAATCTAGTGGTCTCACTCAAATATAAGGTAGGAAATTTATTCCTCTAGTGAACGTAAGGGTTTGAAAGGCAACTAACGCACATGTGTAGAGAAAATGGTGCATCGGCCAGTCTGGCCGGCATTTCGCACTCATAGTGCAGGTGGGGCCAGGGAGAACGGAAACGCTCGTTTCTCAAAAAGTAGAGGGAATCTAACGGTCTCACTCGATCAGAAGGTGGGAAATATATAAATCTAGTCAGCTAAAAAGGTTTGAAATGTATTCAATGCACATGTATAGAGAAAATGGTGCATTGGCCAGGTCGGTCCTTATCGAAACTTAAAATGCAAATGCCAGGGAGAACGGAAGCGCTCTAATTTCGCATAGTACACAGAATCAAGTGGTCTCACTCAAATAGAAAGTAGGAAATATATTCATCTAGTGAACGTAAGGGTTTGAAAGGTAACTAACGCACATGTGTAGAGAAAATTGTGCATCGGCCAGTCTGGCCGGCATTTCGCACTTTTAGTGCAACTAGGGCCAAGGAGAACGGAAACACTCATTTCTCAAAAAGTAGGGGGAATATAGCGGTCTCTGTGACAATAGGAAAACAGGAATGAATGAACTATGAACGAAAGCAGTACAAATATGAAACCCTAACTGGGTTGTACCCCCTATGGGATACCCCACTACAGCCTACACAGCAGTATAAGCTATAGATATGTTCTGACACACCCCCATAGGCAAAGTGGGGGAGAACAAGGGGTCACAAGACCAGTCAAGCAAGACAAAGCAAAGCTCAGGGTGGATCACAAAGTCACCACACAGTCCGAGCAAAAGAGCAAGGCCAAAGGCCAGTTCACAAGCAAGAGTACAGACATATATATAAAGCGAGACAAGCAAGAGCAGGTATATATATATGTCACAGTACAAGTGAAGTCAAGAGGAGAGCAAGTGAGGCAAGACAGGCACAAGACCCAGCTGGGTGCAGAAGCGCTGATGGTCACAAGGCGCAAGTGCCTTGGTGAACACATCAGCAGTGTTGGCCTCAGAGGCCACGTACGCAAGTCGCAACTGACCACGCTGCTGCAGCTCACGAGCAAGGAAGTAGCGGAGAGCAATGTGCTTCGTTCTGTGCTCCAAGCGCTGCTCTCGACACAAGGCCAGCATAGCCTTGTTGTCTACGTACAGCACTGGAGGAGAACGAGGCGGCTCTCCAAGGTCAGTCAGCAGGTAGGTGAGCCAGCGAAGCTCCTGTGCAGCCATGGCCCCGGCGTAGATCTCAGCCTCACAACTGGAGCCGAGAACCGAAGACGAGCGAGTAGACCGCCACGAGACAGAGCCGGAACCAAGGCTGAAGGTGTAACCCTGTGACGACCGCTGCGTAGCCTGGTCGTCAGCCCAAGAAGCGTCCGCGTGGCCGGTAAGGACCACTGGACTCCGCCCTCCAAGCACTAGCCCCATGCCTGACGTACTGCACAGGTAGCGCAATACCCTCTTCGCTGCAGCCATGTGCTCCGGTCTGTGTCTCCCAGGAGCAACATAGCGTGCAAGAATGCTCAGAGGGTATGCAAGGTCAGGTCGTGTGCAGGTCATCAGGTACATGAGGCAGCCAACAAGCTCCGCATACGGACCACTCGACTCTACGGACTCATCCGAAGGCAGAGCTGAGAGTGAGTGGCGAGTAGGCAGAGGAGTGGCCTGAGGCGAGGAGTACGTGAAGCCGAAGCGCTGAAGGACCTGCTGCACCATGTGTGACTGAGTCAAGGTAATGGTGCGGCGTGCTCTGTCCCGAGTGATCTGCAAGCCAAGGTAGCTGCGCAGTTCACCCAGGTCTGTGCACGTGTGTCTCTTCAACAGCTCGGACTTCACGTAGGCGAGTCCAGCAGTGTCCGCTGTGGCAAAGACCAGGTCGTCGACGTACACGAGGATGTAGAACGGCGGCAGGGAAGTGTCGGTGCGAAGAAACAGCGACGGGTCAGCAGTAGAAGGAGCAAACCCAAGAGCCGCAAGCGTAGTCCTCAGTGTGTCGTGCCACTCACGCGGTGCCTGGCGGAGACCGTAGACTGGCCGTCGGAGGCTCCACTGGGTGCCAGGAGGGAAAGTCCCAGTGAAGCCAGGTGGACGGCGAAGCCAGATCTCCTCGTGCAGGCTACCCTGCAAGAACGCAGTGCTGAAGTCGAGAGAGTGAAGCTCGTAGTCGCGCTGAGCGGCTATGTGCAGCAGCACCCGAAGAGTAGTCATCTTCGGGGTGGGAGAGAAGGTCTGAAAGTAGTCAACTCCCTGCCGCTGACTGAAGCCACGAGCAACGTACCGTGCCTTGAAGACAGGTGGAGAGCCCGGCGGCCGCTTCACCCTGAAGATCCACATGCCACTGACGATGTTCGCCCCAGGAGGGGGAACCGCGTCAACGTAGGTGCCTGTGGACTTCCAGGAAGCCATCTCTGCATCCATAGCTGCCTGCCACTGAGAGGAGTAGGGACCCTCTACGGCCTCCGCGTAAGAACGCGGAGTCGGGATGTCTAGTGCATCCGGGTCTCCCTCAGGGGCAAGCAGTACAGACGCGAGATGAGGTGAAGCAGCCGCTAGACACTGTAACTCCTCCTGCCTGTCCTCTAGGACGTCCGTGCCAAGAGCACACTCACCCCCGACGGACGGAGGACAGACAGACGCAGACTCAGCAACAAGACTAGCAGCGTAGTCGAGACGACAGCGAGCAGCAAAGTCGACGAGCTCAGCGACTAGAGCAGACGCAGCAGTGGACTCAAAAGAGGGGTCAGTGACGACAGTAGCAAGCAGACGCGTGACAGTGGGACTGGCAGCACGAAGAGAGTCCGACTCAGGGTCCGCAAGCGCAGGAAGAGAGGACTCAGGAGGAGAAGGCAAAGGGGCACGCAGAGGAGCAGTGGACGGACGCAGAGACATCCGGTGCGTGCCAGGGACAGGAGGAGGACGCTGACGCGAACTGCGACCACTAGCGCGAGCAGCACGAACAGGCGACGCGGGACGAGACGCAGGCTCACGACGCTCAGCAAGACCTCCAGTAGGACCAGTGTAAGGAGAGGGAGCAGGCAGTGGAGAGGAAGGCTCCAGTAGGGGCTGCGACTGGACAGGCGGTGGACCCTCTACTGGAGGAGAAAGACCAAGAACCTGCTGAAGGAGCGGAACGAAGTACGGCCGAGGCCGCGCGGCAGCTCCAGACTCAGCAGGGACAGCACCAGCACCCTCAGCGACAGCACCAGCGCCACCCACACCTCAGCGGCAGGACCAACAGCAGCAGGCTCAGCACGAACGCCCTCAGCAGCTCCAGCTCCAGGAGGACCTGCAGGGCCAGCAGCTCCGGGACCGGCTGCACCCGCACCCTCGACGGTCGAAGAAGCTCCAGCTCCAGCTCCAGCAGCACCTCCAGACTCAGCAGCACGCCTCCAGCGGCGAGCGAACCACTCGCGCAGCTCCTGTGGAGAGAGGGGCTCCCGGCGAGACGCAGCAGCAGGAGAAACCCCAGGCTCAGCAGCTCCAGACGCAGCACCCCCAGGCTCAGCAGCTCCCAGCTCAGCACCCCCAGGCTCAGCAGCTCCCGACCCAGCACCCCCAGACCCAGCACCTCCAGGCACAGCACCCCCCGGCTCAGCACCCCCAGGCTCCGCACCCTCCGCAGTAGCACCCTCAGGCCCAGCACCCCCAGTAGTAGCACCCCCAGGCTCAGCACCCCCGCGCACAGCACCCCCAGAGTCAGCACCCCCAGGCTCAGCACCCGCAGCAGCACCAGAGTCACCAGTAACCTCGACCGGGTCAACGGCGTCTACCTGGGACACACCTGAGGGGGCAGGAACCTGAGGGGGGAGGGGGTCTACCGGGGGGGGAACCGGCACAAGGAAGTCCGGGGGAGGGGGGAGGGAAGGAGTGCGGTAGGGGAAGAGACGGTAGAAGGGGACTGACTCGTCGAACGTGACGTCCTGGGAGGACAGAACACGACGAGAGGAGGGGTGGTAAAACTGCCACCCTGGGGCGTCAGTGGGGAAGCCAAGGAAGACACAGGGAGCAGCACGAGGGGACAGCTTGTCCGCAGACAAGTCGCGGACAAACGCCCGAGATCCCCAGACACGGAACACAGACGCATCGCCAACCTTCCCCGTCCACAGCAAGGCTGGGGACATCGCTGGCCGAGAGACCCGGGGGTGAAGGTTGAGCTGATGCGCCGCGTACCTCACCGCAAACGGCCACAGAAAATGGGGGGCAGCCGCATGCATCATGGACGTACGAGCGACATCCATGACCATGCCAATGCGGCGCTCAGCAATCCCATTTTGCTGTGGTGAGTCCGGAAGCGTGAAGGTCTGGCGGATCCCCCGTGCACGACAGTAGTCTCGTAGAAGGCGAGAAGAGAACTCTCCGCCTCTGTCAGAGTGCAGACGCAGAACAGGAAAGTCCGAGCCGAAGCTCTTCCTGAGCTGGAGACGAGCCTCGCGGATCCAGTCGATCAGCACCTCAGTGACCGCACTCTTGCTGCGCAAGGGGAGGACTGTGGTGTAACGCGAGTAGTCGTCAACCACCAACAGGAAGTAGCGCTCGTAACCCTGCCCACGGACGGGGGCTGGGCCCCACACATCCATGTGAAGCGTCTGCAGGGGAGCCTCTGTCGGGGGGAAGTGGGAGGAGTGAGGAGTAGCCCGGAGGCGACCCTCGACACAGGGGACACAGGAAGGTCCTGGCCCGGAGGGGAGAGGAGGGAGAGACTGGGGAAGACCAGAGACAAGGACACGGGAAGCCATGCTCCGAAGACGGGGCAAGGAGGGGTGGCCAAGACGGTGGTGCCACAGGAGAGTCTCGTGAGACAGGAGGCGACAAGAACAGGGGGCAGACTCAGGACCTGACCGGGACGCAGCAGCAAGTACCTAACCCGACGCAGCCACCTGACCAGACGCAGGGACAGGAGGAGACTCAACGGTCAGGGTGTAGAGACTCGACCCCGGCCGACGTGAGAACGTGGCCAGGTGTCGGCCTGTGCAAGCCTCCGTGCAGTTGGTCACCCTCTGACGCGCAGGAGTGAACTGGTGAACACCCCCATCCTGCAGGTCCGCTCCACTCACCAAGTTCGTAGAGAACGAGGGAAGGTACAGACCCGACAGGGTGCCCGAAGGGGCAGCCGGACACGGGAGGACAGTGGAGAAGTGAGACAGGACAGGACCCCCAGAGGGGTCAGCAAGGGAGACCGCAACCGGCCTGGCGAGCGGCGAAAGGGTAGTGCGGTCTCGAAAGAAGGAGCGAGAAGCTCCGGAGTCAAGTGTGAAAGTGAGGGAGGACGAGGACGACTCAGTACCTGAGAGCGCAGTCTCACCAGTACCTGAGAGCGCAGACGCACTGGCACCTAGAGCAGCAGCCTCACAAGCACCTAGCGCAGCAGTACCAATGCCCGGGTCGGGCTGAAAACACCGGTAACCCTCATTCTCCTCACTATAATCCACAACATACATAGCAGTAAGGATAGCATCAAAATCAAGATCAAAAATCGCTACACCAGCCCTGAGAAGCTCATCCCAGCGAGGGATCTCACTAGCCCCAGGGAACTGCTGACGCCAAGCGTCCGTCAGGCGGCCAAAGCAGCGCTGGGTGGCGTGGGCACCCCCACACTGCTCACCCGCGCGGTCGCCGGAACGAAGAACGTAGGTGCAGGGACCAGTACCCCCACCCCTCTGACGCCCAGCGTACCACTCACGAAGCTGCTGAGGCGAAGGGATGTCCCGCGAGCGCTGCTGCTGCTGCCGGTGCGAGCGCTGGCCACCACCACCGCCGCTACGCTGCTGGGTACCACCCCGACCAGCTCCACCTCCTCCACCACTACTGCCTCCTCCGCTGCCGCCTCCACTGCCTCCACCTCCGCCGCCTCCACCTCCGCCGCTGCCTCCACCACCACCGCTGGCACCACCACCACCGTCTCCGCCGCTGCTGCCGCCACCACCACCACCACCCCCGCCACTAGCCCCGCCGCCACCCCCACTCCCTCCGCCGCCACCGCCGCCACTGCCACCGCCCCCTCCAGCTCCACCCGCGCCCTTGCCCCCCTTGCCCTTGCTGGAGCGACGTCTCCCACTAGGGGCAGACGCCGCGCCGACCGACTCAAGACCAAGCAGGTCGGCAGCAGCAGCAGAGGCAACAGAGGGCAGCAAGGGGGAAGGAGAGCACCCCTCAAAGATGGGGGTGCGAGGGTCACCACGAGAAGCACCTACAGCGACTATGCTCTTCTCCGCTGCAAGGAGGGCCTTCTCGAGGAGGTCGACGGTGAGAGTGGTGGGACAGACTGCGAGAAAGTGGTCCCTGACGACGCGAAGGGAGTCAGGGAGGCGTGCGACTACGTAGTAGAGAGCGATGTACATGGGGGGGGGGTTCTTAGCGCAGAACTCAGCAGGAAGGGCGGCGCGGTAGCGAGTGTCACTAGTGCGGAGGTGCGTAATGAGGTCAGCGACAGTGGGAAAGGCAGAGAGGTCAGGAAAGAGGTAGGGAAGCATGAGACGGCTCAGTGCAGCAGTGGCAGGGGAGGAGTAGCGCGCAACTACAGCGTCGTACAAGGTCTGAGCACTCTTGTACTGACTAAAGTGCGCACGCTCAGAGGTAGGGAGGTGGCGACGCACAGCAAGACGTGCAGCAGCATCGCGGGTGGCCCACTTAGAGCGGACAGCGGGATCAGCATCAGCAGCAGGGGCAGGAGAGGCGCCAGAGGTGAGGTCAAAGAGAGAAAGGTCGTCAGCCCTGTCGCACTGTAAGAACAGCTGCAGGTCGTCTAACCAGACCTCAAAATCAATGGCGCGACCCTCAGCGTCAAAAGCTAGGACACTAGGGGTAGCCATGGTGACGACAGCGACGCAGTGCAAGCAGTAGGGAAAGAGCTCGCAGTGTCAGTGGGACAGTGCTCACCAGGCAGGGCAGGTTGTGCAGTCAGCAGAAAGGCGGCTCAGCGACCGGGCGGCTCGGGTGCACAGCTGCTCGGCTCCCGGGCGGCTCGGCGGCTGGGCGGCTCGGGCGCAGGGCGGCTCGGCTCCGGGGCGGCTCGGCGGCTGGGCAGCTCGGGTGCAGGGCGGCTCGGCTCCCGGGCGGCTCGGCGGCTGGGCGGCTCGGGTGCAGGGCGGCTCGGCTCCCGGGCGGCTCGGCGGCAGGGCGGCTCGGGTCCCGGGCGGCTCGGCTGCTGGGGCGGCTCGGCCGGGAGATGCAGCGTCGGGCCGGCAGGTGCAGCGTCGGGCCGGCAGGTGCAGCGGCGGGCCGGCAGGTGCAAGTGGCGGGCCGTAAGAGGCGGCGAGCCGATGGGTGCAGCGGCGGGCCGGTAGGTGCAGCGGCGGGCCGGCAGGAGCAGCGGCGGGCCGGCAGGGTGCAGCGGCGGGCCGGCAGGAGCAGCGACGGGCCGGCAGGGTGCAGCGGCGGGCCGTCGGCAGCAGAGGCCGGGCCGCGTCAGAGGAGGCGGCGTGGCCGCGTCAGGGGAGGCGGCGGGGCCGCGTCAATGGAGGCGGCGGGGCCGCGTCAGGGGAGGCGGCGGAGTCGCGTCAGGGGAGGCGGCGGGGCCTCGTCAGGGGAGGCGGCGGGGCCTCGTCAGGGGAGGCGGCGGGGCCGCGTCAAGGGAGGCGGCGGGGCCGCGTCAAGGGAGGCGGCAGGGCCGCGTCAGGGGAGGCGGCGGGGCCGCGTCAGGGGAGGCGGCGGGGCCGCGTCAGGGGAGGCGGCGAGGCCGCGTCAAGGGAGGTGGCGGGGCCGCGTTGAAAGAGGCGGCGGGGCCTCGTCAAGGGAGGCGGCTGGGCCGCGTCAGGGGAGGCGGCAAAGCCGCGTCAGAGGAGGCGGCGGGGCCGCGAGTGAAAAGGCGACCCGAGAGGTCGCTAAAAAAAAAGGGCGCGCCTCGGGGCGCGCGTCGGTGGGCCCAGACAACGGTCCTAAGGTAGGACCCGCTCTATACCATGTGACAATAGGAAAACAGGAATGAATGAACTATGAACGAAAGCAGTACAAATATGAAACCCTAACTGGGTTGTACCCCCTATGGGATACCCCACTACAGCCTACACAGCAGTATAAGCTATAGATATGTTCTGACAGTCTCAAGGTGGGAAATATATAAATCTACTGAGCTAGTAAGGTTCGAAAGGAATCTAATACATATGTATATGGAAAATGGTGCATTGGCCAGGTCGGTCAGTATGGGAACTTAGAGTGCAAATGCCAGGGAGAACGAAAGCGCTCAGATCTTGCATAGTACACGGAATCTAGTGGTCTCACTCAAAAAGAAGGTAGGAAATAAATTCATCTAGTGAACGTGAGGGTTTGAAAGGTAACTTGCGCACATGTGTAGAGAAAATGGTGCATCGGCCAGTCTGGCCGGCATTTCACACTTATAGTGCAAGTAGGGCCAAGGGGAACGGAAATGCTCATTTCTTAAAAAGTAGAGGGAATCTAGCAGTCTCACTCGATCAAAAGGTGGGAAATATATAAATCTAGTGAGCTAATAAGGTTTGAAAGGAATCTAATGCATATGTATATGGAAAGTGGTGCATTGGCCAGGTCGGTCAGTGTGGGAACTTAGAGTGCAAATGTCAGGGAGAACGGAAGCGCTCAGATCTCGCATAGTACACGGAATCTAGTGGTCTCACTCAAATAGAAGGTAGGAAATAAATTCATCTAGTGAACGTAAGGGTTTGAAAGTTAACTAACGCACATGTGTAGAGAAAATGGTGCATCGGCCAGTCTGGCCGGCATTTCGCAGTTTTAGTGCAACTAGGGCCAAGGAGAACGGAAACGCTCATTTCACAAAAAGTAAAGGGAATCTAGCGGTCTCACTCGATCAGAAGGTGGGAAATATATAAATCTAGTGAGCTAATAAGGTTTGGAAGGAATCTAATGCATATGTATATGGAAAGTGGTGCATTGGCCAGGTCGGTCAGTATGGGAACTTAGAGTGCAAATGGCTGGGAGAACGGAACCGCTCAGATCTCGCATAATACACGGAATCTAGTGGTCTCACTCAAATATAAGG
Source organism: Closterium sp. NIES-65 (assembly GCA_948144175.1). NCBI lineage: Eukaryota > Viridiplantae > Streptophyta > Zygnematophyceae > Desmidiales > Closteriaceae > Closterium > Closterium sp. NIES-65. The sequence goes on from CANXME010002162.1 coordinate 139,220, forward strand.
TAGGAAATATATTCATCTAGTGAACGTAAGGGTTTGAAAGGTAACTAACGCACATGTGTAGAGAAAATGGTGCATTGGCCAGGTCAGTCAGTATCGTAACTTAAAATGCAAATGCCAGGGAGAACGGAAGCGCTCTGATCTCGCATAGTACACGGAATCAAGTGGTCTCACTCAAATAGAAAGTAGGAAATATATTCATCTAGTGAATGTAAGGGTTTAAAAGGTAACTAACGCACATGTGTAGAGAAAATTGTGCATCGGCCAGTCTGGCCGGCATTTCGCACTTATAGTGCAACTAGGGCCAAGGAGAAAGGAAACGCTCATTTCTCAAAAAGTAAAGGGAATCTAGCGGTCTCACTCGCTCAGAAGGTGGGAAATATATAAATCTAGTGAGCTAATAAGGTTCGAAAGGAATCTAATGCATATGTATATGGAAAGTGGTGCATTGGCCAGGTCGGTCAGTATGGGAACTTAGAGTGCAAATGCCTGGGAGAACGGAACCGCTCAGATCTCGCATAATACACGGAATCTAGTGGTCTCACTCAAATATAAGGTAGGAAATATATTCATCTAGTGGACGTAAGGGTTTGAAAGGTAACTAACGCACATGTGTAGAGAAAATGGTGCATCGGCCAGTCTGGCCGGCATTTCGCACTCATAGTGCAGGTGGGGCCAGGGAGAACAGAAACGCACGTTTCTCAAAAAGTAGAGGGAATCTAACGGTCTCACTCAATCAGAAGGTGGGAAATATATAAATCTAGTGAGCTAAAAAGGTTCGAAAGGAATCTAATGCATATGTATATGGAAAATGGTGCATTGGCTAGGTCGGTTAGTATCGGAACTTAAAATGCAAATGCCAGGGAGAATGGAAGCACTCAGATCTTGCATAGTACAGAAAATCAAGTGGTCTCACTCAAATAGAAAGTAGGAAATATATTCATCTAGTGAACGTAAGGGTTTGAAAGGTAACTAACGCACATGTGTAGAGAAAATTGTGCATCGGCCAAACTGGCAGGCATTTCGCACTTATAGTGCAAGTAGGGCCAAGGAGAACGGAAATGCTCATTTCTCAAAAAGTCGAGAGAATCTAGCGGTCTCACTCGATCAGAAGTTGGGAAATGTATAAATCTAGTGAGCTAATAAGGTTCGAAAGGAATCTAATGCATATATATATGGAAAATGGTGCATTGGCCAGGTCGGTCAGTATGGGAACTTAGAGTGCAAATGCCAGGGAGGACGGAAGCGCTCAGATCTCGCATAGTACACGGAATCTAGTGGTCTCACTCAAATAGAAGGTAGGAAATAAATTCATATAGTGAACGTAAGGGTTTGAAAGGTAACCAATGCACATGTGTAGATAAAATGGTGCATCGGCCAGTCTGGCCGGCATTTCGCACTTATAGTGCAAGTAGGGCCAAGGAGAACGGAAACGCTCATTTCTCAAAAAGTAAAGGGAATCTAGCAGTCTCACTCGATCAGAAGGTTGGAAATATATAAATCTAGTGAGCTAACAAGGTTCGGAAGGAATCTAATGCATATGTATATAGAAAGTGGTGCATTGGCCAGGTCGGTCAGTATGAGAACTTAGAGTGCAAATGCCTGGGTGAACGGAACCGCTTAGATCTCGCATAATACACGAAATCTAGTGGTCTCACTCTACACGGCTCGGGCGGCTCGGGTTGCTGGGGCGGCGAGGGCGGCTCGGGCGGCTCGGGCGGCTGGGGCGGCTGGGGCGGCTCGCGCGGCTCGGGCGGCTCGGGCAGCTCGGGCGGCTCGGGTTGCTGGGGCGGCGCGGGCGGCTCGGGCGGCTCGGGCTGCTGGGCTGTACGGGCGGCTCGTGCGGCGCTGGTGTCGCGACGGGCGGCTCACTGGTGGCTCGCGGGCGGCTGCACAGGCGGCTCAGGGAAGGCGGCGCGGGCGGCTCAGGGAGCTCACGGGCGGCTACGACGGGCGGCTCGCGGGCGTCGGGCGCTAGGGCGTCGGGGCGACGGCGGGCGGCGCTCAGGCTTTCGGGCGGGCGGCCGAAAGGGCGAAAGGGCGGGCGGCCGAAAGGGCGAAAGGGCGGTCGGCGCTCGGGCGCTAGGGCAGGCGGCCGGCCGTCAGGGCGCTTGGGCGAGGGGCGCACGGGCGCTAGGGCGGGCGGCCGTCAGGGCGCTAGGGCGAGCGGCGCTCGGGCGCTAGGGCGGGCGGCCGTCAGGGCTCTAGGGCGGGCGGCGCTCGGGCGCTAGGGCGGGCGGCGCTTGGGCGCTAGGGCGGGCGGCGCTCGGGCGCTAGGGCGGGCGGCGCTCGGGCGCTGGGGCGGGCGGCCGTCAGGGCGCTAGGGCGGGCGGCCGTCAGGGCGCTAGGGCGGTTGGCGCTCGGGCGCTAGGGCGGGCGGCCGTTAGGGCGCTAGGGCGGGCGGCCGTCAGGGCGCTAGGGCGGGCGGCCGTCAGGGCACTAGGGCGGGCGGCCATAAGAGGAGGGAGCGGCAGGAGCGCGACGATAGGGGCGACACGCAGGGTCGCTAAAAAAAAAAAAAAGAACGCGCGCCTCGGGGCGCGCTTCGGTGGGCCCTAGGAACAGTCCCTAGGAGGGGACCTGCTCTGATTCCATGAGAAGAATTGAACGAGAAATGAAATGAGTATGAACGAAGTGAGTACAAATAGGAAACCCTAATTGTGTTGTACCCCCTATGGGATACCCCACTATAGCCTACACAAACAAGTAAGCTATGTGTTCTGACAAGTCTGGCCGGCATTTCGCACTCATAGTGCAGGTGGTGCCAGGGAGAACAGAAACGCTCGTTTCTCAAAAAGTAGAGGGAATCTAACGGTCTCACTCGATCAGAAGGTGGGAAATATGTAATTCTAGTTAGCTAAAAAGGTTTGAAATCTATTCAACGCATATGTATCGAGAAAATGGTGCATTGGCTAGGTCGGTCAGTATCGGAACTTAAAATGCAAATGCCAGGGAGAACGGAAGCGCTCAGATCTCGCATAGTACACGGAATCTAGTGGTCTCACTCAAATAGAAGGTATGAAATAAATTCATATAGTGAACATAAAGGTTTGAAAGGTAACTAACGCACACGTGTAGAGAAAATGGTGCATCGGCCAGTCTGGCCGGCATTTCGCACTCATAGTGCAGGTGGGGCTAGGGAGAACGGAAACGCTCGTTTCTCAAAATGTAGAGGGAATCTAACGGTCTCACTCTATCAGAAGGTGGGAAATATATAAATCTAGTCAGCTAAAAAGGTTTGAAATGTATTCAACGCACATGCATAGAGAAAATGGTGCATTGGCCAGGTCGGTAAGTATCGAAACTTAAAATGCAAATGCCAGGGAGAACGGAAGCGCTCAGATCTCGCATAGTACACGGAATCAAGTGGTCTCACTCAAATAGAAAGTAGGAAATATATTCATCTAGTGAACGTAAGGGTTTGAAAGGTAACTAACCCACATGTGTAGAGAAAAATGTGCATCGGCGAGTCTGGTCGGCATTTCGCACTTATAGTGCAACTAGGGCCAACGAGAACGGAAACGCTCATTTCTCAAAAAGTAGAGGGAATCTAGCGGTCTCACTCGATCAGAAGGTGGGAAATATATAAATCTTGTGAGCTAATAAGGTTCGAAAGGAATCTAATGCATATGTATATGGAAAATGGTGCATTGGCCAGGACGGTTAGTATGGGAACTTACAGTGGAAATGCCAATAAGAACGGAAGCGCTCAGATCTCGCATAGTACACGGAATCTAGTGGTCTCACTCAAATAGAAGGTAGGAAATAAATTCATCTAGTGAACGTAAGGGTTTGAAAGGTAACTAACGCACATGTGTAGAGAAGATGGTGCATCGGCCAGTCTGGCTGGCATTTTGCACTTATAGTGCAAGTAGGGCCAAGGAGAACAGAAACGCTCATTTCTCAAAAAGTAAAGGGAATCTAGCGGTCTCACTCGATCAGAAGGTGGGAAATATATAAATCTAGTCAGCTAATAAGCTTCGGAAGGAATCTAATGCATATGTATATGGAAAGTGGTGCATTGGCCAGGTCGGTCAGTATGGGAACTTAGAGTGCAAATGCCTGGGAGAACGGAACCGATGAGATCTCGCATAATACACGGAATCTAGTGGTCTCACTCAAATATAAGGTAGGAAATATATTCATCTAGTGAAAGTAAGGGTTTGAAAGGTAACTAACGCACATGTGTAGAGAAAATGGTGCATCGGCCAGTCTGGCCGGCATTTCGCACTTATAGTGCAACTAGGGCCAAGGAGAACGGAAACGCTCATTTCTCAAAAAGTAGAGGGAATCTAGCGGTCTCACTCCATCAAAACGTGGGAAATATATAAATCTAGTGAGCTAATAAGGTTCGAAAGGAATCTAATGCATATGTATATGGAAAATGGTGCATTGGCCAGGTCGGTCAGTATGGGAACTTAGAGTGCAAATGCCAGGGAGAACGGAAGCGCTCAGATCTCGCATAGTACACGGAATCTAGTGGTCTCACTCAAATAGAAGGTAGGAAATAAATTCATCTAGTGAACGTAAGGGTTTGAAAGGTAACTAACGCACATGTGTAGAGAAAATGGTGCATCGGCCAGTCTGGCCGGCATTTCGCACTTATAGTGCAAGTAGGGCCAAGGAGAACTGAAACGCTCATTTCTCAAAAAGTAAAGGGAATCTAGTGGTCTCACTCGATCAGAAGGTGGGAAATATATAAATCTAGTGAGCTAATAAGGTTCGGAAGGAATCTAATGCATATGTATATGGAAAGTGGTGCATTGGCCAGGTCGATCAGTATGGAAACTTAGAGTGCAAATGCCTGGGAGAACGGAAGCGCTCAGATCTCGCATAGTACACGGAATCTAGTGGTCTCACTCAAATAGAAGGTAGGAAATAAATTCATCTAGTGAACGTAAGGGTTTGAAAGGTAACTAACGCAAATGTGTAGAGAAAATGGTGCATCGGCCAGTCTGGCCGGCATTTCGCACTTATAGTGCAAGTAGGGCCAAGGAGAGCGGAAACGCTCATTTCTCAAAAAGTAAAAGGAATCTAGCGGTCTCACTCGATCAGAAGGTGGGAAATATATAAATCTAGTCAGCTAATAAGGTTCAAAAGGAATCTAATGCATATATATATGGAAAATGGTGCATTGGCCAGGTCGGTCAGTATGGGAACTTAGAGTGCAAATGCCAGGGAGAACGGAAGCGCTCAGATCTCGCATAGTACACGGAATCAAGTGGTCTCACTCAAATAGAACGACGGATATATATTCATCTAGTGAACATAATGGTTTGAAAGGTAACTAACGCACATGTATAGAGAAAATTGTGCATCGGCGAGTCTGGCCGGCAATTCGCACTTATAGTGCAACTAGGGCCAAGGAGAACGGAAACGCTCATTTCTCAAAAAGTAGAGGGAATCTAGCAGTCTCACTCGATCAAAAGGTGGGAAATATAGAAATCTACTGAGCTAATAAGGTTCGAAAGGAATCTAATGCATATGTATATGGAAAATGGTGCATTGGCCAGGTCGGTCAGTATGGGAACTTAGAGTGCAAATGCCAAGGAGAACGGAAGCGCTCAGATCTCGCATAGTACATGGAATCTAGTGGTCTCACTCAAATAGAAGGTAGGAAATTAGTTCATCTAGTGAACGTAAGGGTCTGAAAGGTAACTAACGCACATGTGTAGAGAAAATGGTGCATCGGCCAGTCTGGCCGGCATTTCGCACTTACAGTGCAACTAGGGCCAAGGAGAAAGTAAACGCTCATTTCTCAAAACGTAAAGGGAATCTAGCGGTCTCACTCGATGAGAAGGTGGGAAATATATAAATCTAGTGAGCTAATAAGGTTCGGAAGGAATCTAATGCATATGTATATGGAAAGTGGTGCATTGGCCAGGTCGGTCAGTATGGGAACTTAGAGTGCAAATGCATGGGAGAACGGAACCGCTCAGATCTCGCATAATACACGGAATCTAGTGGTCTCACTCAAATATAAGGTAGGAAATATATTCATCTAGTGAACGTAAGGGTTTGAAAGGTAACTAATGCACATGTGTAGAGAAAATGGTGCATCGGCTAGTCTGGCCGGCATTTCGCACTCATAGTGCAGGTGGGGCCAGGGAGAACAGAAACGCACGTTTCTCAAAAAGTAGAGGGAATCTAACGGTCTCACTCAATCAGAAGGTGGGAAATATATAAATCTAGTCAGCTAATAAGGTTTGAAAGGAATCCAATGCATATGTATATGGAAAATGGTGCATTGGCTAGGTCGGTTAGTATCAGAACTTAAAATGCAAATGCTAGGGAGAATGGAAGCACTCTGATCTCGCATAGTACACGGAATCAAGTGGTCTCACTCAAATAGAAAGTAGGAAATATATTCATCTAGTGAACGTAAGGGTTTGAAAGGTAACTAACGCACATGTGTAGAGAAAATTGTGCATCGGCCAAACTGGCCGGCATTTCGCACTTATAGTGCAACTAGGGCCAAGGAGAACGGAAATGCTCATTTCTCTAAAAGTAGAGAGAATCTAGCGGTCTCACTCGATCAGAAGGTGGGAAATATATAAATCTAGTGAGCTAATAAGGTTCGAAAGGAATCTAATGCATATATATATGGAAAATGGTGCATTGGCCAGGTCGGTCAGTATGGGAACTTAGAGTGCAAATGCCAAAGAGGACGGAAGCGCTCAGATCTCGCATAGTATACGGAATCTAGTGGTCTCACTCAAATAGAAGGTAGGAAATAAATTCATATAGTGAACGGAAGGGTTTGAAAGGTAACCAATGCACATGTGTAGAGAAAATGGTGCATCGGCCAGTCTGGCCGGCATTTCGTACCTATAGTGCAAGTAGGGCCAAGGAGAACGGAAACGCTCATTTCTCAAAAAGTAAAGGGAATCTAGCAGTCTCACTCGATCAGAAGGTTGGAAATATATAAATCTAGTGAGCTAATAAGGTTCGGAAGGAATCTAATGCATATGTATATGGAAAGTGGTGCATTGGCCAGGTCGGTCAGTATGGGAACTTAGAGTGCAAATGCCTGGGTGAACGGAACCGCTCAGATCTCGCATAATACACAGAATCTAGTGGTCTCACCCAAATAGAAGGTAGGAAATAAATTCATCTAGTGAACGTAAGGGTTTGAAAGGTAACTAACGCACATGTGTAGAGAAAATGGTGCATCGGCCAGTCTGGCCGGCATTTCGCACTCATAGTGCAGGTGGGGCCAGGGAGAACGGAAACGCTCGTTTCTCAAAAACTAGAGGGAATCTAACGGTCTCACTCGATCAGAAGGTGGGAAATATGTAATTCTAGTCAGCTAAAAAGGTTTGAAATCTATTCAACGCACATGTATATAGAAAATGGTGCATTGGCCAGGTCGGTCAGTATCGGAACTTAAAATGCAAATGCCAGGGAGAACGGAAGCGCTCAGATCTCGCATAGTACACGGAATCTAGTGGTCTCACTCAAGTAGAAGGTATGAAATAAATTCATATAGTGAACGTAAAGGTTTGAAAGGTAACTAACGCACACGTGTAGAGAAAATGGTGCATCGGCCAGTCTGGCCGGCATTTCGCACTCATAGTGCAGGTGGGGCCAGGGAGAACGGAAACGCTCGTTTCTCAAAAAGTAGAGGTAATCTAACGGTCTCACTCTATCAGAAGGTGGGAAATATATAAATCTAGTCAGCTAAAAAGGTTTGAAATGTATTCAACGCACATGCATAGAGAAAATGGTGCATTGGCCAGGTCGGTAAGTATTGAAACTTAAAATGCAAATGCCAGGGAGAACGGAAGCGCTCATATCTCGTAAAGTACACGGAATCAAGTGGTCTCACTCAAATAGAAAGTAGGAAATATATTCATCTAGTGAACGTAAGGGTTTGAAAGGTAACTAACCCACATGTGTAGAGAAAATTGTGCATCGGCGAGTCTGGTCGGCATTTCGCACTTATAGTGCAACTAGGGCCAACGAGAACGGAAACGCTCATTTCTCAAAAAGTAGAGGGAATCTAGCGGTCTCACTCGATCAGAAGGTGGGAAATATATAAATCTTGTGAGCTAATAAGGTTCGAAAGGAATCTAATGCATATGTATATGGAAAATGGTGCATTGGCCAGGACGGTCAGTATGGGAACTTACAGTGGAAATTCCAATAAGAACGGTAGCGCTCAGATCTCGCATAGTACACGGAATCTAGTGGTCTCACTCAAATAGAAGGTAGGAAATAAATTCATCTAGTGAACGTAAGGGTTTGAAAGGTAAGTAACGCACATGTGTAGAGAAGATGGTGCATCGGCCAGTCTGGCTGGCATTTTGCACTTATAGTGCAAGTAGGGCCAAGGAGAACAGAAACGCTCATTTCTCAAAAAGTAAAGGGAATCTAGCGGTCTCACTCGATCAGAAGGTGGGAAATATATAAATCTAGTGTGCTAATAAGCTTCGGAAGGAATCTAATGCATATGTATATGGAAAGTGGTGCATTGGCCAGGTCGGTCAGTATGGGAACTTAGAGTGCAAATGCCTGGGAGAACGGAACCGCTGAGATCTCGCATCATACACGGAATTTAGTGGTCTCACTCAAATATAAGGTAGGAAATATATTCATTTAGTGAAAGTAAGGGTTTGAAAGGTAACTAACGCACATGTGTAGAGAAAATTGTGCATCGGCCAGTCTGGCCGGCATTTCGCACTTATAGTGCAACTAGGGCCAAGGAGAACGGAAACGCTCATTTCTCAAAAAGTAGAGGGAATCTAGCGGCCTCACTCGATCAGAAGGTGGGAAATATAGAAATCTAGTGAGCTAATAAGTTTTGAAAGGAATCTAATGCATATGTATATGGAAAATGGTGCATTGGCCAGGTCGATCAGTATGGGAACTTAGACTGCAAATGCCACGGAGAACGGAAGCGCTCAGATCTCGCATAGTACACGGAATCTAGTGGTGTCACTCAAATAGAAGGTAGGAAATAAATTCATCTAGTGAACGTAAAGGTTTGAAAGGTAACTAACGCACATATGTAGAGAAAATTGTGCATCGGACGGTCTGGCTGGCATTTCGCACTTATAGTGCAAGTAGGGCCAAGGAGAACGGAAACACTCATTTCTCAAAAAGTAGAGGGAATATAGCGGTCTCACTCGATCAAAACGTGGGAAATTTATAAATCTAGTGAGCTAATAAGGTTCGAAAGGAATCTAATGCATATGTATATGGAAAATGGTGCATTGGCCAGGTCGGTCAGTATGGGAACTTAGAGTGCAAATGCCAGGGAGAACGGAAGCGCTCAGATCTCGCATAGTACACGGAATCTAGTGGTCTCACTCAAATAGAAGGTAGGAAATAAATTCATCTAGTGAACGTAAGGGTTTGAAAGGTAACTAACGCACATGTGTAGAGAAAATGGTGCATCGGCCAGTCTGGCCGGCATTTCGCACTTATAGTGCAAGTAGGGCCAAGGAGAACTGTAACGCTCATTTCTCAAAAAGTAAACACAATCTAGCGGTCTCACTCGATCAGAAGGTGGGAAATATATAAATCTAGTGAGCTAATAAGGTTTGGAAGGAATCTAATGCATATGTATATGGAAAGTGGTGCATTGGCCAGGTCGATCATTATGGGAACTTAGAGTGCAAATGCCTGGGAGAACGGAAGCGCTCAGATCTCGCATAGTATACGGAATCTAGTGGTCTCACTCAAATAGAAGGTAGGAAATAAATTCATCTAGTGAACGTAAGGGTTTGAAAGGTAACTAACGCACATGTGTATAGAAAATTGTGCATCGGCCAGTCTGGCCGGCATTTCGCACTAATAGTGCAAGTAGGGCCAAGGAGAGCGGAAACACTCATTTCTCAAAAAGTAAAGGGAATCTAGCAGTCTCACTCGATCTGAAGGTGGGAAATATACAAATCTACTCAGCTAATAAGGTTCAAAAGGAATCTAATGCATATGTATATGGAAAATGGTGCATTGGTCAGGTCGGTCAGTATGGGAACTTTGAGTGCAAATGCCAAGGAGAACGGAAGCGCTCAGATCTCGCATAGTACACGGAATCTAGTGGTCTCACTCAAATAGAAGGTAGGAAATAAATTCATCTAGTGAACGTAAGGGTTTGAAAGGTAACTAACGCACATGTGTAGAGAAAATGGTGCATCGGCCAGTCTGGCCGGCATTTCGCACTTATAGTGCAAGTAGGGCCAAGGAGAACTGAAACGCTCATTTCTCAAAAAGTAAACACAATCTAGCGGTCTCACTCGATCAGAAGGTGGGAAATATATAAATCTAGTGAGCTAATAAGGTTCGGAAGAAATCTAATGCATATGTATATGGAAAGTGGTGCATTGGCCAGGTCGATCATTATGGGAACTTAGAGTGCAAATGCCTGGGAGAACGGAAGCGCTCAGATCTCGCATAGTACACGGAATCTAGTGGTCTCACTCAAATAGAAGGTAGGAAATAAATTCATCTAGTGAACGTAAGGGTTTGAAAGGTAACTAACGCACATGTGTAGAGAAAATGGTGCATCGGCCAGTCTGGCCGGCATTTCGCACTTATAGTGCAAGTAGGGCCAAGGAGAGCGGAAACGCTCATTTCTCAAAAAGTAAAGGGAATCTAGCAGTCTCACTCGATCAGAAGGTGGGAAATATATAAATCTAGTCAGCTAATAAGGTTCAAAAGGAATCTAATGCATATGTATATGGAAAATGGTGCATTGGTCAGGTCGGTCAGTATGGGAACTTTGAGTGCAAATGCCAAGGAGAACGGAAGCGCTCAGATCTCGCATAGTACACGGAATCTAGTGGTCTCACTCAAATAGAAGGTAGGAAATAAATTCATCTAGTGAACGTAAGGGTTTGAAAGGTAACTAACGCACATGTGTAGAGAAAATGGTGCATCGGCCAGTCTGGCCGGCATTTCGCACTTATAGTGCAAGTAGGTGTTAGATTTATATGACATAGTTGCTGTAGGCTATAGTGGGGTAGCACATATGGGGTACAGGGTTTCTAGGGTTGTATTTGTACCCAATCTTTCCTTAGTCATTTCATTCCTGTTTTCCTTGCTTCACATGGTATAGAGCGGGTCCTGCCTTAGGACCGTTTTTTTTAGGGCCCACCGAAGCGCGCCCCGAGGCGCGCCCTTTTTTTTAGCGACCCCTCGGGTCGCCTTTTCCCTCGCGGCCCCGCTGTCCCTCAGACGCGGCCCCGCCACCTCTCCTGATCGCGGCCCCGCCGCCTGCTTGACGCGGCCCCGCCGCCTCCCCTGACGCGGCCCCGCCGCCTCCCCTGACGCGGCCCCGCCGCCTCCTCTGACGCGGCCCCGCCGCCTCCCCTGACGCGGCCCCGCCTCTACTGCCGCGGCCCCGCCGCCGCCTCTGACAGCCCCGCCGCTGCACCCTACGGCCCGCCGCTGCACCCTACGGCCCGCCGCCTCTGACGGCCCCGCCGCTGCACCCTACGGCCCGCCGCTGCTCCTGCCGGCCCGCCGCCTCACCTGACGGCCCCGCCGCTGCTCCTGCCGGCCCGCCGCTGCTCCTGCCGGCCCGCCGCTGCACCTGCCGGCCCGCCGCTGCACCCAGCGGCCCGCCGCTTCACCTGACGGCCCCGCCGCTGCACCTGCCGGCCCGCCGCTGCACCCTACGGCCCGCCGCTGCACCCTACGGCCCGCCGCCTGCACCTGCCGGCCCGCCGCTGCACCTGCCGGCCCGCCGCTGCACCTGCCGGCCCGCCACTGCACCTGCCGGCCCGCCACTGCTCCGGTCGACCCGCCGCTGCACCTGACGGCCCCGCCCCTGCATCTCCCGGCCGAGCCGCCCCCGCAGCCGAACCGCCCGGGAGCCGAGCCGCCCAACGCCGAGCCGCCCGGGACCCGAGCCGCCCTGCCGCCGAGCCGCCCGGGAGCCGAGCCGCCCTGCACCCGAGCCGCCCTGCCGCCGAGCCGCCCGGGAGCCGAGCCGCCCTGCGCCCGAGGCGCCCAGCCGCCGAGCCGCCCGGGAGCCGAGCCGCTGTGCACTCGAGCCGCCCGGTCGCTGAGCCGCCTTTCTGCAGAGCTGCACGACCTGCCCTGCCTGGTGAGCACAGTCCCACTGACATTGCAAGCTCTTTCCCTACTGCTTGCACTGCGTCGCTGTCGTCGCCATGGCTACCCCTAGTGTCCTAGCTTTTGACGCTGAGGGTCGCGACATTGATTTTGAGGTCTGGTTAGACGACCTGCAGCTGTTCTTACAGTGCGACAGGGCTGACGACCTTTCTCTCTTTGACCTCACCTCTGGCGCCTCTCCTGCTCCTGCTGCTGATACTGATCCCACTGTCCGCTCTAAGTGGGCCACCCGCGATGCTGCTGCACGTCTTGCTGTGCGTCGCCACCTCCCTACCTCTGAGCGTGCGCACTTTAGTCAGTACAAGAGTGCTCAGACCTTGTACGACGCTGTAGTTGCGCGCTACTCCTCCCCTGCCACTGCTGCACTGAGCCGTCTCATGCTTCATTACCTCTTTCCTGACCTCTCTGCCTTTCCCACTGTCACTGACCTCATTACGCACCTCCGCACTAGTGACACTCGCTACCGCGCCGCCCTTCCTGCTGAGTTCTGCGCTAAGAACCCCCCCCCCATGTACATCGCTCTCTACTACGTAGTCGCGCGCCTCCCTGACTCCCTTCGCGTCGTCAGGGACCACTTTCTCGCAGTCTGTCCCACCACCCTCACCGTCGACCTCCTCGAGAAGGCCCTCCTCGCAGCGGAGAAGAGCATAGTCGCTGTAGGTGCTTCTCGTGGTGACCCTCGCACCCCCATCTTTGAGGGGTGCTCTCCTTCCCCCTTGCTGCCCTCTGTTGCCTCTGCTGCTGCTGCCGACCTGCTTGGTCTTGAGTCGGTCGGCGCGGCGTCTCCCCCTAGTGGGAGACGTCGCTCCAGCAAGGGCAAGGGGGGCAAGGGCGCGGGTGGAGCTGGAGGGGGCGGTGGCGGTGCCGGCGGTGGCGGCGGAGGGAGTGGGGGTGGCGGCGGGACTAGTGGCGGGGGTGGTGGTGGTGGTGGCAGCAGTGGCGGAGACGGTGGTGGTGGTGCCAGCGGTGGTGGTGGAGGCAGCGGCGGTGGTGGAGGCGGCGGAGGTGGAGGCGGTGGAGGCGGCAGCGGAGGAGGCGGTGGTGGTGGAGGAGGTGGAGCTGGTCGAGGTGGTACCCAGCAGCGTAGCGGCGGTGGTGGTGGCCAGCGCTCGCAGCGGCAGCAGCAGCAGCGCTCGCGGGACATCCCTCCGCCTCAGCAGCTTCGTGAGTGGTACGCTGGGCGTCAGAGGGGTGGGGGTACTGGTCCCTGCACCTACGTTCTTCGTTCCGGCGACCGCGCGGGTGAGCAGAGTGGAGGTGCCCACGCCACCCAGCGCTGCTTTGGCCGCCTGACGGACGCTTGGCGTCAGCAGTTCCCTGGGGCTAGTGAGATCCCTCGCTGGGATGAGCTTCTCAGGGCTAGTGTAGCGATCTTTGATCTTGATTTTGATGCTATCCTTGCTGCTATGTATGTTGTGGATTATAGTGAGGAGAATGAGGGTTACCGTTGTTTCCAGCCCGACCCGGGCATTGGTACTGCTGCGCTAGGTGCTTGTGGGGCTGCTGCTCTAGGTGCCAGTGCGTCTGTGCTCTCAGGTACTGGTGAGACTGCGCTCTCAGGTACTGGTGAGACTGCGCTCTCAGGTACTGCGTCGTCCTCATCCTCCCTCACTTTCACGCTTGACTCCGGAGCTTCTCGCTCCTTCTTTCGAGACCGCACTACCCTTACGCCGCTCGGCCGGCCGGTTGCGGTCTCCCTTGCTGACCCCTCTGGGGGTCCTGTCCTGTCTCACTTCTCCACTGTCCTCCCGTGTCCGGCTGCCCCTTCGGGCACCCTGTCGGGTCTGTACCTTCCCTCGTTCTCTACGAACTTGGTGAGTGGAGCGGACCTGCAGGATGTGGGGGTTCACCAGTTCACTCCTGCGAGTCAGCGGGTGACCCACTGCACGGAGGCACGCACAGGCCGACACCTGGCCACGTTCTCGCGTCGGCTGGGGTCGAGTCTCTACACCCTGACCGTTGAGTCTCCTCCTGTCCCTGCGTCTGGTCAGGTGGCTGCGTCGGGTCAGGTGCTTGCTGCTGCGTCCCGGTCAGGTCCTGAGTCTGCCCCCTGTTCTTGTCGCCTCCTGTCTCACGAGACTCTCCTGTGGCACCACCGTCTTGGCCACCCCTCCTTGCCCCGTCTTCGGAGCATGGCTTCCCGTGTCCTTGTCTCTGGTCTTCCCCAGTCTCTCCCTCCTCTCCCCTCCGGGCCAGGACCTTCCTGTGTCCCCTGTGTCGAGGGTCGCCTCCGGGCTACTCCTCACTCCTCCCACTTCCCCCCGACAGAGGCTCCCCTGCAGACGCTTCACATGGATGTGTGGGGCCCAGCCCCCGTCCGTGGGCAGGGTCACGAGCGCTACTTCCTGTTGGTGGTTGACGACTACTCGCGTTACACCACAGTCCTCCCCTTGCGCAGCAAGGGTGAGGTCACTGAGGTGCTGATCGACTGGATCCGCGAGGCTCGTCTCCAGCTCAGGAAGAGCTTCGGCTCGGACTTTCCTGTTTTGCGTCTGCACTCTGACAGAGGCGGAGAGTTCTCTTCTCGCCTTCTGCGGGACTACTGTCGTGCACGGGGGATCCGCCAGACCTTCACGCTTCCGGACTCACCACAGCAAAATGGGATTGCTGAGCGCCGCATTGGCATGGTCATGGATGTCGCTCGCACGTCCATGATGCATGCGGCTGCCCCCCATTTTCTGTGGCCGTTTGCGGTGAGGTACGCGGCGCATCAGCTCAACCTTCACCCCCGGGTCTCTCGGCCTGCGATGTCCCCAGCCTTGCTGTGGACGGGGAAGGTTGGCGATGCGTCTGTGTTCCGTGTCTGGGGATCTCGGGCGTTTGTCCGCGACTTGTCTGCGGACAAGCTGTCCCCTCGTGCTGCTCCCTGTGTCTTCCTTGGCTTCCCCACTGACGCCCCAGGGTGGCAGTTTTACCACCCCTCCTCTCGTCGTGTTCTGTCCTCCCAGGACGTCACGTTCGACGAGTCAGTCCCCTTCTACCGTCTCTTCCCCTACCGCACTCCTTCCCTCCCCCCTCCCCCGGACTTCCTTGTGCCGGTTCCCCCCCCCGGTAGACCCCCTCCCCCCTCAGGTTCCTGCCCCCTCAGGTGTGTCCCAGGTAGACGCCGTTGACCCGGTCGAGGTTACTGGTGACTCTGGTGCTGCTGCGGGTGCTGAGCCTGGGGGTGCTGACTCTGGGGGTGCTGTACGCGGGGGTGCTGAGCCTGGGGGTACTACTGCTGGGGGTACTGGGCCTGAGGGTGCTACTGCGGAGGGTGCGGAGCCTGGGGGTGCTGAGCCGGGGGGTGCTGTGCCTGGAGGTGCTGGGTCTGGGGGTGCTGGGTCGGGAGCTGCTGCATCTGGGGGTGCTGCGTCTGGAGCTGCTGAGCCTGGGGTTTCTCCTGCTGCTGCGTCTCGCCGGGAGCCCCTCTCTCCACAGGAGCTGCGTGAGTGGTTCGCTCGCCGCTGGAGGCGTGCTGCTGAGTCTGGAGGTGCTGCTGGAGCTGGAGCTGGAGCTTCTTCGACAGTCGAGGGTGCGGGTGCTGCCGGTCCCGGAGCTGCTGGACCTGCGGGTCCTCCTGGAGCTGGAGCTGCTGAGGGCGTTGGTGCTGAGTCTACTGCTGTTGGTCCTGCCGCTGGAGGTGTGGGTGGCGCTGGTGCTGTCGGTGAGGGTGCTGGTGCTGTCCCTGCTGAGTCTGGAGCTGCCGCGCGGCCTCGACCGTACTTCGTTCCGCTCCTGCAGCAGGTTCTTGGTCTTTCTCCTCCTTTAGAGTGTCCACCGCCTGTCCAGTCGCAGTCCCTGCTGGAGCCTTCCTCTCCACTGCCTGCTCCCTCTCCTTACACTGGTCCTACTGGAGGTCTTGCTGAGCGTCGTGAGCCTGCGTCTCGTCCCGCGTCGCCTGTTCGCGCTGCTCGCGCTAGTGGTCGCAGTTCGCGTCAGCGTCCTCCTCCTGTCCCTGGCACGCACCGGATGTCTTTGCGTCTGTCCACTGCTCCTCTGCGTGCCCCTTTGCCTTCTCCTCCTGAGTCCTCTCTTCCTGCGCTTGCCGACCCTGAGTCGGACTCTCTTCGTGCTGCCAGTCCTACTGTCACGCGTCTCCTTGCTACTGTCGTCACTGACCCCTCGTTTGAGTCCACTGCTGCGTCTGCCCTTGTCGCTAAGCTCGTCGACTTTGCTGCTCGCTGTCGTCTAGACTACGCTGCTAGTCTTGTTGCCAAGTCTGCGTCTGTCTGTCCTCCGTCCGTCGGGGGTGAGTGTGCTCTTGGCACGGACGTCCTAGAGGACAGGCAGGAGGAGTTACAGTGTCTAGCGGCTGCTTCACCTCATCTCGCGTCTGTACTGCTTGCCCCTGAGGGAGACCCGGATGCACTAGACATCCCGACTCCGCGTTCTTACGAGGAGGCCGTAGAGGGTCCCTACTCCTCTCAGTGGTAGGCAGCTATGGATGCAGAGATGGCTTCCTGGAAGTCCTCAGGCACCTACGTTGACGCGGTTCCCCCTCCTGGGGCGAACATCGTCAGTGGCATGTGGATCTTCAGGGTGAAGCGGCCGCCGGGCTCTCCACCTGTCTTCAAGGCACGGTACGTTGCTCGTGGCTTCAGTCAGCGGCAGGGAGTTGACTACTTTCAGACCTTCTCTCCCACCTCGAAGATGACTACTCTTCGGGTGCTGCTGCACATAGCTGCTCAGCGCGACTACGAGCTTCACTCTCTCGACTTCAGCACTGCGTTCTTGCAGGGTAGCCTGCACGAGGAGATCTGGCTTCGCCGTCCACCTGGCTTCACTGGGACTTTTCCTCCTGGCACCCAGTAGAGCCTCCGACAGCTAGTCTACGGTCTCCGCCAAGCACCGCGTGAGTGGCACGACACACTGAGGACTACGCTTGCGGCTCTTGGGTTTGCTCCTTCTACTGCTGACCCGTCGCTGTTTCTTCGCACCGACACTTCCCTGCCGCCGTTCTACATCCTCGTGTACGTCGACGACTTGGTCTTTGCCACAGCAGACACTGCAAGACTCGCCTACGTGAAGTCCGAGCTGCTGAAGAGACACACGTGCACAGACCTGGGTGAACTGCGCAGCTACCTTGGCTTGCAGATCACTCGGGACAGAGCACGCCGCACCATTACCTTGACTCAGTCACACATGGTGCAGCAGGTCCTTCAGCGCTTCGGCTTCACGTACTCCTCGCCTCAGGCCACTCCTCTGCCTACTCGCCACTCACTCTCAGCTCTGCCTTCGGATGAGTCCGTAGAGTCGAGTGGTCCGTATGCAGAGCTTGTTGGCTGCCTCATGTACCTGATGACCTGCACACGACCTGACCTTGCATACCCTCTGAGCATTCTTGCACGCTATGTTGCTCCTGGGAGACACAGACCGGAGCACATGGCTGCAGCGAAGAGGGTATTGCGCTACCTGTGCAGCACGTCGGGCATGGGGCTAGTGCTTGGAGGGCGAAGTCCAGTGGTCCTTACCGGCCACGCGGACGCTTCTTGGGCTGACGACCAGGCTACGCAGCGGTCGTCACAGGGTTACACCTTCAGCCTTGGTTCCGGCTCTGTCTCGTGGCGGTCTACTCGCTCGTCTTCGGTTCTTGGCTCCAGTTGTGAGGCTGAGATCTACGCCGGGGCCATGGCTGCACAGGAGCTTCGCTGGCTCACCTACCTGCTGACTGACCTTGGAGAGCCGCCTCGTTCTCCTCCAGTGCTGTACGTAGACAACAAGGCCATGCTGGCCTTGTGTCGAGAGCAGCGCTTGGAGCACAGAACGAAGCACATTGCTCTCCGCTACTTCCTTGCTCGTGAGCTGCAGCAGCGTGGTCAGTTGCGACTTGCGTACGTGGCCTCTGAGGCCAACACTGCTGATGTGTTCACCAAGGCACTCGCGCCTTGTGACCATCAGCGCTTTTGCACCCAGCTCGGTCTTGTGCCTGTCTTGCCTCACTTGCTCTCCTCTTGATTTCACTTGTACTGTGACATATATATATGCCTGCTCTTGCTTGTCTAGTTTTATATATATGTCTGTACTCCTGCATGTGAACTGGCCTCTGGCCCTACTCTTGTGCTCGGACAGTGTGGTGACTTTGTGATCCACCCTGAGCTTGCTTTGCTTTGCTTGACTGGTCTTGTGACCCCTTGTTCTCCCCCACTTTGCCTATGGGGGTGTGTCAGATTTATATGACATAGTTGCTGTAGGCTATAGTGGGGTAGCACATATGGGGTACAGGGTTTCTAGGGTTGTATTTGTACCCAATCTTTCCTTAGTCATTTCATTCCTGTTTTCCTTGCTTCACAGTAGGGCCAAGGAGAACTGAAACGCTCATTTCTCAAAAAGTAAACGGAATCTAGCGGTCTCACTCGATCAGAAGGTGGGAAATATATAAATCTAGTGAGCTAATAAGTTTCAGAAGGAATCTAATGCATATGTTTATGGAAAGTGGTGCATTGGCCAGGTCGATCAGTATGGGAACTTAGAGTGCAAATGCCTGGGAGAACGGAACCGCTCAGATCTCGCATAATACACGGAATCTAGTGGTCTCACTCAAATATAAGGTAGGAAATATATTCATCTAGTGAACGTAAGGGTTTGAAAGGTAAATAACGCACATGTGTAGGGAAAATGGTGCATCGGCCAGTCTGGCCGGCATTTCGCACTCATACTGCAGGTGGGGCCAGGGAGAACGGAAACGTTTGTTTCTCAAAAAGTAGAGGGAATCTAATGGTCTCACTCGATCTGAAGGTGGGAAATATATAAACCTAGTCAGCTAAAAAGGTTTGAAATGTATTCAACGCACATGTATAGAGAAAATGGTGCATTGGCCAGGTCGGTCAGTATCGGAACTTAAAATGCAAATGCTAGGGAGAACGGAAGCGCTCAGATCTCGCATAGTACACGGAATCAAGTGGTCTCACTCAAATAGAAAGAAGGATATATATTCATCTAGTGAACATAATGGTTTGAAAGGTAACTAACGCACATGTGTAGAGAAAATTGTGCATCGGCGAGTCTGGCCGGCATTTCGCACTTATAGTGCAACTAGGGCCAAGGAGAACGGAAACGCTCATTTCTCAAAAAGTAGAGGGAATCTAGCAGTCTCACTCGATCAGAAGGTGGGAAATATAGAAATCTAGTGAGCTAATAAGGTTCGAAAGGAATCTAATGCATATGTATATGGAAAATGGTGCATTGGCCAGGACGGTCAGTATGGGAACTTAGAGTGCAAATGCCAGGGAGAACGGAAGCGCTCAGATCTCGCATATTACACGGAATCTAGTGGTCTCACTCAAATATAAGGTAGGAAATAAATTCATATAGTGAACGTAAGGGTTTGAAAGGTAACTAACGCACATGTGTAGAGAAAATGGTGCATCAGCCAGTCTGGCTGGCATTTCGCACTTATAGTGCAAGTAGGGCCAAGGAGAACGGAAACGCTCATTTCTCAAAAAGTAGAGGGAATAAAGCGGTCTCACTCGATCAAAACGTGGGAAATATATAAATCTAGTGAGCTAATAAGGTTCGAAAGGAATCTAATGCATATGTATATGGAAATTGGTGCATTGGCCAGGTCGGTCAGTATGGGAACTTAGAGTGCAAATGCCTAGGAGAACGGAATCGCTCAGATCTCGCATAATATACACAAAATCTAGTGGTCTCACTCAAATATAAGGTAGGATATAAATTCATCTAGTGAACGTAAGGGTTTGAAAGGTAACTAACGCACATGTGTAGAGAAAATGGTGCATCGGCCAGTCTGGCCGGCAATTCGCACTCATAGTGCAGGTGGGGCCTGGGAGAACGGAAACGCTCGTTTCTCAAGAAGTAGAGAGAATCTAGCGGTCTCACTCGATCAGAAGGTGGGAAATATTTAAATCTAGTCAGCTCAAAAGGTTTAAAATGTATTCAACGCACATGTACAGAGAAAATGGTGCATTGGCCAGGTCGGTCTGTATCGGAACTTAAAATGCAAATGCCAAGGAGAACGGAAGCGCTCAGATCTCGCATAGTACACGGAATCAAGTGGTCTCACTCAAATAGAAAGTAGGAAATATATTCATCTAGTGAATGTAAGGGTTTGAAAGGTAACTAACGCACATGTGTAGAGAAAATTGTGCATCGGCCTGTCTGGCCGGCATTTCGCACTTATAGTGCAACTAGGGCCAAGGAGAACGGAAACGCTCATTTCTCAAAAAGTAGAGGGAATCTAGCGGTCTCACTCGATCAGAAGGTGGGAAATAAATCTAGTGAGCTAATAAGGTTCGAAAGGAATCTAATGCTTATGTATATGGAAAATGGTGCATTGGCCAGGTCGGTCAGTATGGGAACTTAGAGTGCAAATGCCAGGGAGAACGGAAGCGCTCCGATCTCGCATAATACACGGAATCTAGTGGTCTCACTCAAATAGAAGGTAGGAAATATATTCATCTAGTGAACGTAAGGATTTGAAAGGTAACTAACGCACATGTGTAGAGAAAATGGTGCATCGGCCAGTCTGGCCTGCATTTCGCACTCATACTGCAGGTGGGGCCAGGGAGAACGGAAACGCTCGTTTCTCAAAAAGTAGAGGGAATATAACGGTCTCACTCAATCAGAAGGTGGGAAATATATAACTCTAGTCAGCTACAAAGGTTTGAAATGTATTCAACGCACATGTATAGAGAAAATGGTGCATTGGCCAGGTCGGTCAGTATCGGAACTTAAAATGCAAATGCCAGGGAGAACGGAAGCGCTCAGATCTCGCATAGTACACGGAATCAAGTGGTCTTACTCAAATAGAAAGTAGGAAATATATTCATCTAGTGAACGTACGGGTTTGAAAGGTAAGTAAGGCACATGTGTAGAGAATATGGTGCATCGGCCAGTCTGGCCGACATTTCGCACTCATAGTGCAGGTGGGGCTAGGGAGAACGGAAACGCTCGTTTCTCAAGAAGTAGAGAGAATCTAGCGGTCTCACTCGATCAGAAGGTGGGAAATATAAAAATCTAGTCAGCTCAAAAGGTTTGAAATATATTCAACGCACATGTACAGAGAAAATGGTGCATTGGCCAGGTCGGTCAGTATCGGAACTTAAAATGCAAATGCCCAGGAGAACGGAAGCGCTCAGATCTCGCATAGTACACGGAATCAAGTGGTCTCACTCAAAAAGAAAGTAGGAAATATATTCATCTAGTGAATGTAAGGGTTTGAAAGGTAACTAACGCACATGTGTAGAGAAAATTGTGCATCGGCCAGTCTGGCCGGCATTTCGCACTTATAGTGCAACTAGGGCCAAGGAGAACGGAAACGCTCATTTCTCAAAAAGTAGAGGGAATCTAGCGGTCTCACTCGATCAGAAGGTTGGAAATAAATCTAGTGAGCTAACAAGGTTCGAAAGGAATCTAATGCATATGTATATGGAAAATGGTGCATTGGCCAGGTCGGTCAGTATGGGAACTTAGAGTGCAAATGCCAGGGAGAACGGAAGCGCTCAGATCTCGCATAGTACACGGAGTCTAGTGGTCTCACTCAAATAGAAGGTAGGAAAAAAATTCATCTAGTGAACGTAAGGGTTTGAAAGGTAACTAACGCAGATGTGTAGAGAAAATGGTGCATCGGCCAGTCTGGCCGGCATTTCGCACTTATAGTGCAAGTAGGGCCAAGGAGAACGGAAACGCTCATTTCTCAAAAAGTAAAGGGAATCTTGCGGTCTCACTTAATCAGAAGGTGGGAAATATATAAATCTAGTGAGCTAATAAGGTTCGAAAGGAATCTAATGCATATGTATATGGAAAATGGTGCATTGGCCAGGTCAATCAAAATGGGAACTTAGAGTGCAAATGCCTGGGAGAACGGAACCGCTCAGATCTCGCATAATACACGGAATCTAGTGGTCTCACTCAAATATAAGGTAGGAAATATATTCATCTAGTGAACGTAAGGGTTTGAAAGGTAACTAACGCACATGTGTAGAGAAAATGGTGCATCGGCCAGTCTGGCCCGCATTTCGCACTCATAGTGCAGGTGGGGCCAGGGAGAATGGAAACGCTCGTTTCTCAAAAAGTAGAGGGAATATAACAGTCTCACTCGATCAAAAGGTGGGAAATATATAAATCTAGTCAGCTAAAAAGGTTTGAAATGTATTCAACGCACATGTATAGAGAAAATGGTGCATTGGCCAGGTCGGTCAGTATCGGAACTTAAAATGCAAATGCCAGGGAGAACGGAAGCACTCAGATCTCGCATAGTACACGGAATCAAGTGGTCTTACTCAAATAGAAAGTAGGAAATATATTCATCTAGTGAACGTAAGGGTTTGAAAGGTAAGTAACGCACATGTGTAGAGAAAATTGTGCATCGGCCAGTCTGGCCGGCATTTCGCACTTATAGTGCAACTAGGGCCAAGGAGAACGGAAACGCTCATTTCTCAAAAAGTAGAGGGAATCTAGCGGTCTCACTCGATCAAAAGGTGGGAAATATATAAATCTAGTGAGCTAATAAGGTTTGAAAGGAATCTAATGCATATGTATATGGAAAATGGTGCATTGGCCAGGTCGGTCAGTATGGGGACTTAGAGTGCAAATGCCATGGAGAACGGAAGCGCGCAGATCTCGCATAGTACACGGAATCTAGTAGCCTCACTCAAATAGAAGGTAGGAAATAAATTCATCTAGTGAACGTAAGGGTTTGAAAGGTAACTAACGCAGATGTGTAGAGAAAATGGTGCATCGGCTGACAAGGAGTGAACAAGAGAATGAGTGAACTATGAACGAAGTGAGAACAAATAGGAAACCCTAACTGGGTTGTACCCCCTATGGGATACCCCACTATAGCCTACACAAATGAGTAAGCTATAATGTTCTGACACACCCCCATAGGCAAAGTGGGGGAGAACAAGGGGTCACAAGACCAGTCAAGCAAAGCAAAGCAAAGCTCAGGGTGGATCACAAAGTCACCACACATTCCGAGCACAAGTTCAAAAGGCCAGAAGGCCAGTTCACATGCAAGATCATATATAAAGATATACAAGAGTCAAGCAAGTAAGAGCAAGAGTATATATAGGTGAAGGTACAAGCAAGGTCAAGAAGTGAGCAAGTGAGGCAAGACAGACACAAGACCCAACTGCGTGCAACAACGCTGATGATCACAAGGCGCAAGTGCCTTAGTGAAGACATCAGCAGTGTTGGCCTCAGAGGCCACGTACGCAAGTCGCAACTGTCCACGCTGCTGCAGCTCACGAGCAAGAAAGTAGCGGATGGCAATGTGCTTCGTTCTGTGCTCCAGTCGCTGCTCTCGACACAAGGCCAGCATGGCCTTGTTGTCTACGTACAGGACTGGAGGAGAACGAGGCTGCTCTCCAAGGTCGGTCAGCAGGTAGGTGAGCCAGCGTAACTCCTGTGCAGCCATAGCCCCAGCGTAGATCTCAGCCTCACAACTGGAGCCCAGAACAGAAGACGAGCGAGTAGCCAGCCACGAAACAGAGCCGGAACCAAGGCTGAAGGTGTAACCCTGTGACGACCGCTGCGTAGCCTGGTCATCAGCCCAGGAAGCGTCTGCGTGCCCAGTGAGGACCACTGGACTGCGCCCTCCAAGCACTAGCCCCATGCCCGACGTACTGCACAAGTAACGCAACACCCTCTTCGCTGCAGCCATGTGCTCTGGTCGGTGTCTCCCAGGAGCAACATAGCGTGCGAGAATGCTAAGAGGGTATGCAAGGTCAGGACGTGTGCAGGTCGTCTGGTACATGAGGCAGCCAACAAGCTCTGCAAACGGGCCACTCGACTCTACGGACTCATCCGAAGGCAGAGCTGAGAGCGAGTGGCGAGTAGGCAGAGGAGTGGCCTGAGGCGAGGAGTACGTGAAGCCGAAGCGCTGAAGGACCTGCTGCACCATGTGTGACTGAGTCAGGGTAATGGTGCGGCGCGCTCTGTCCCGGGTGATCTGCAAGCCAAGGTAGCTACGCAGTTCACCCAGGTCAGTGCACGTATGTCTCTTCTGCAGCTCGGACTTCACGTAGGCGAGTCCAGCAGTGTGTGCTGTGGCAAAGACCAAGTCGTCGACGTACACGAGGATGTAGAACGGCGGCAGAGAGGTGTCGGTGCGCAGAAACAGCGACGGGTCGGCAGTAGACGGAGCAAACCCAAGTGCCGCGAGCGTAGTCCTCACTGTGTCGTGCCACTCACGTGGCGCCTGGCGGAGACCGTAGACTGGACGCCGGAGACTCCAGTGGGTACCAGGAGGGAAAGACCCAGTGAAGCCAGGTGGGCGGCGCAGCCAGATCTCCTCGTGCAGACTGCCCTGCAAGAAAGCTGTGCTGAAGTCGAGAGAGTGCAGCTCGTAGTCACAGTGAGCAGCAACGTGCAGCAGAACCCGAAGAGTGGTCATCTTCAGGGTGGGGGAGAAGGTCTGAAAGTAGTCAACCCCCTGCCGCTGACTGAAGCCACGAGCCACGTAACGCGCCTTGAGGACAGGCGGAGAACCCGGCGGCCGCTTCACCCTCAAAATCCACATGCCACTGACGATGTTCGCCCCAGGAGGGGGGACAGCGTCGACGTAGGTGCCTGTGGACTTCCAGGAAGCCATCTCTGCATCCATAGCTGCCTGCCACTGAGAGGAGTAGGGACCCTCTATCGCCTCCACGTAAGAGCGCGGAGTCGGGATGTCTGGTGCATCCGGGTCTCCCTCAGGGGCTAGTAGTACAGACGCGAGATGGGGTGAAGCGGCGGCCAGACACTGGAACTCCTCCTGCCTGTCCTCAAAGACGTCCGTGCCGAGGGCACAATCACCCCCGACGGACGGAGGACAGGCAGACTCAGACTCAGCGACAAGACTGGCAGCGTAGTCTAGACGACAGCGCGCAGCAAAGTCGACAAGCTCAGTGACAAGGGCAGACGCAGCAGACGACTCGAAGGAAGGGTCAGTGACAGCAGTAGCAAGGAGACGCGTGACAGTAGGACTGGCAGCACGAAGAGAGTCCGACTCCGGGTCGGCAAGAGCAGGAAGAGAGGAAGCAGGAGGAGAAGGTAAAGGGGCACGCAGAGGAGCAGTGGACGGACGCAGTGACATCCGGTGCGTGCCAGGGACAGGAGGAGGACGCTGACGCGACCCGCGACCACTAGCGCACTCAGTACGAACAGGCGACGCAGGACAAGACGCAGGCTCACGACGCTCAGTAAGACCTCCAGTCGGACCAGCGTAGGGAGAAGGAGCAGGCAAAGGGGAGGCAGGCTGTAGCTGTGGCTGTGAGCGGACAGGCTGCGGACCCTCTAAGGGAGGAGGAGGAGGTGGAAGACCAAGAACCTGCTGCAGGAGCGGAACGAAGTACGGTCGGGGCCGCGCGGCGATGCCAGAAACAGCAGGAACAGCACCAGCACCCCCGGCAGGAGCACCCACTCCAGTAGCACCTCCAGCAGCACCACCAGAAGCTCCAGAACCTCCAGCAGCAGCACCAGGAGTACTGTCAGTCGGACCGCCAGCGGCAGGCTCAGCGCCAACCCCCTCAGCAGCACCAGCTCCAGGAGAACTCGCAGACCCAGCAGCTCCAGCACCCACAAGACGAGCACCGCTGGGACGCGCGGCAGCAGTGCCCTCTGCAGCCGAAGAACCACCAGCACCAGTAGCACGCCTCCAGCGACTAGCAAACCACTCACGCAGCTCCTGTGGGGAGAGTGGCTCCCGGCGAGACGAGGCACCCCCAGGCTCAGCACCCCCAGGTTCAGCACCCCTAGGCACAGCACTCCCAGGCACAGCACCCCCAGGCTCGGCACCCCCAGGCTCAGCACCCCCAGGCACAGCACCCCCAGGCTCAGCACCTCCAGGCTCAGCACCCCCAGGCTCAGCACCCCCAGGCTCAGCACCCCCAGACTCCGCACCCCCAGGCTCAGCACCCCCAGACTCCGCACCCCCAGGCTCAGCACCCCCAGACTCCGCACCCCCAGGCTCAGCTCCCGCAGCAGCACCAGAGTCACCAGTGACCTCGACAGGCTCGATCGCGTCTACCTGGGACACACCTGAAGGGGCAGGACCCTGAGGGGGGAGGGGGACTACCGGGGGGGGACCTGGTACCAAGAAGAGCGGGGGTGGGGGGAGGGACGGAGTGCGGTAGGGGAAGAGGCGGTAGTAGGGTACCGACTCGTCGAACGTGACGTCCTGGGAGGACAGAACACGTCGAGAGGAGGGGTGGTAGAATTGCCACCCAGGGGCGTCGGGGGGGAACCCTAGGAAGACGCAGGGAGCAGCGCGAGGGGACAACTTGTCCGCAGACAAGTCGCGGACAAACGCCCGAGATCCCCAGACCCGGAACGCCGACGCATCGCCAACCTTCCCCGTCCACAGCAGGGCTGGGGAGGTCTCCGGCCTGGAGACCCTGGGGTGGAGGTTGATCTGATGCGCTGCGTACCTGACCGCAAACGGCCACAGAAAATGGGGAGCAGCCGCATGCATCATGGACGTACGGGCGACGTCCATGACCATGCCAATGCGGCGCTCAGCAATCCCATTTTGCTGTGGGGAGTCCGGAAGCGTGAAGGACTGGCGGATGCCTCGCGCCCGACAGTAGGCACGTAGAAGGCCAGAGGAGAACTCTCCGCCTCTGTCAGAGTGCAGACGCAACACAGGAAAGTCGGAGCCAAAGCTCTGCCTCAGCTGAAGACGAGCTGCGCGGATCCAGTCGATCAGCACCTCAGTAACCTCACCCTTGCTGCGCAAGGGGAAGACTGTGGTGTAGCGCGAGTAGTCGTCAACAACGAGCAGGAAGTAGCGCTCCTGACCCTGTCCACAGACGCGGGCTGGGCCCCACACGTCCATGTGAAGTGTCTGCAGCGGGGCCTCTGTCGGAGGAAACTGGGAGGAGTGAGGGGCAGCACGCTGGCGCCCCTCGACACAGGGGACACAGGCAGGGCCAGGGCCCCGAGGAAGGGGAGGTAGAGACCGGGGGAGACCAGACACAAGAAGACGGGAGGCCATGCCTCTGAGCCGAAGCAGAGAGGGGTGGCCAAGGCGGTGGTGCCAGAGGAGGGTCTCGTGAGACAGACGACGACACGAGCAGGGGGCAGACTCAGGACCAGACCTGGACGCTGCGGCAAACACCTGACCAGACGAAGGGACCCTACCAGACTCAGTACCTGGAGGAGAAGAAGTGGTCAGTGTGTACAGGCTCGACCCTAGCCGACGTGTAAATGTAGCCAGGTGGCGTCCCGTGCTAGCCTCCGTGCAGTGGGTCACCCGCTGACGAGCAGGGGTGAACTGGTGGACACCCGCATCCTGTAGGTCAGCACCACTCACCAGGTTCGTCGAGAACGAGGGGAGGTAGAGACCAGACAGGGTGCCAGAGGGGGCCGCCGGACACAGAAGTACCGTGGAGAAGCGAGACAGGACAGGCCCCCCAAAGGGGTCAGCCAGGGACACCGCAACCGGCCGACTCAGCGGCGTGAGAAAAGTGCGACCCCGAAAGAAGGAGCGAGACGCTCCAGAGTCAAGTGTGAAGGTGTGAGAGGCCGAAGTCGACACAGTACCTGAGAGGGCAGACTCACTAGTACCTGAGAGCACAGACGCACTGGCACCTAGAGCAGCAGCCTCACTAGTACCTGACGCAGCAGTACCAATGCCCGGGTCGGGCGGGAAACACCGGTAACAGTCATCCTCATCACTACCAGTCACAACATACATAGCAGAAAGAATAGCATCAAAGTCAAGATCATAAATGGCTACACCAGCCCTAGACAGCTCCCCCCAGCGGGGGATCTCAGCGGCCTCCGGAAACAGCTGACGCCAGGCGTCGGTCAGGCGGCCAAAGCAGCGGCGGGCTGTGTGGGTGCCTCCACACCTCTCCCCTGCACGGTCGCCGGTGCGAAGAATGTAGGGGCAGGGACCAAACGCACCACCACGCTGACGCTGCAAGTACCACTCACGGAGCTGCTGAGGGGCGGGGACGGTGCAAGAGCGCTGCTGCTGCTGCTGCTGCTGCTGCTGCTGCTGCTGGCGCTGACCACCCCCAGAGCTGCTCCGCTGGGACGAGCCACTCCGACCCCCGCCGCCACCGCCACTCCCGCCTCCACCACCGCCCCCGTCTCCACCCCCACCGCCCCCACTGGTACCCTCGCTTCCGCCTCCTCCGCTACCGCCTCCGCCGCCACCTCCGCCTCCACCGCCTCCACCAGTACCTCCACTCCCGCCACCACCTCCACCGCCACCCCCACTCCCCCCGCCACCCCCACCTCCTCCGCCACTGCCTCCTCTAGCTCCACCCGCTCCCTTGCCCCCCTTGCCCTTGCCAGAGCGGCGTCTACCGCTGGGGGCAGACGCCGCACCGACCGACTCAAAACCAGCGAGGTCGGCCGCAGCGGCAGAGGCGACAGAGGGCAGCAGGGGGGAAGGACCACACCCCTCAAAGATGGGGGTGCGAGGGTCACCCCGAGAGGCCCCTACAGCGACTATGCTCTTCTCAGCCGCTAGCAGGGACTCCTCAAGGAGGTCGACAGTGAGGGTGGTGGGACAGACAGAGAGAAACTGGTCCCTAACGACACGAAGGGACTCAGGGAGACGGGTGACAAGAAAGTAGAGAGTGATGTACATGGGAGGAGGGTTGGCGGCGCGGAACTCAGCAGGAAGGGCAGCGCGGTAGCGAGCGTCACTAGCGCGGAGGTGGGTAATGAGGTCAGCGACAGTGGGAAAGGCAGCGAGGTCAGGGAAGAGAAAAGGTAGCATGAGGCGGCTCAGCGTAGCGGAGGAAGGGGAGGAGTAGCGTGCAACTACAGCGTCGTACAAGGCCTGAGCGGTCTTGCACTGACTAAAGTGGGCACGCTCGGAGGAAGGGAGGTGGCGACGCACAGCAAGACGTGCAGCAGCATCGCGGGTCGCCCACTTCGAGCGAACGGCGGAATCAGCATCAGTAGGAGGGGCAGGGACAGCGCCAGAGACAAAGTCAAAGAGAGAGACCTCATCGACCGCATCACACAGTAAGTACAGCTGCAGGTCTTCAATCCAGACTGCAAAGTCAATGGCTCTACCCTCAGCGTCAAAAGCTAGGACATTGGGGGTGGCCATGACAGCAGCTGACAGTCTCACCGGGCAGGAAGAGTCGGGTAGGTCAGCGGCGCAGGTACACAGCCCAGGAGCAGTAGTAGCCCGACAGGAGCAGGAGTGCAGCTCCTCTGGCGGCTCGGGCAGCTCGAGCGGCTCGGGCAGCACGGGCGGCTCGGGCGGCTCGGGCGGCTCGGGCGGCTCGGGCGGCTCCGGTGGCTAGGGCGGTGCGGGCGGCCAGGGCGGCTCGGGCGGCTCAGGCGGCTCGGGCGGCGGCACGGGCGGCTGGGGCGGCTCGGTGGCGGCTCACGGGCGACGGCAGCGGCAGCGGCGTCGGCGGCTCACGGGCGGCTTCGGCGGCGTCGGCGGCTCACGGGTGGCGTCGGCGGCGTCGGCGGCTCACGGGCGGCGTCGGCGGCGTCGGCTGCTCACGGGCGGCGTCGGCAGCTCACGGGTGGGCTGAAGGCCCACGCGTGGGCGGTTCGCGGGCAGCGCCGGCTCACGGGCGGGCGGCGGGACGGGCGGGCGACAGGACGGGCGGCGGCGTCACGGGGGGGGGGGGGGGGGGGCCACGTGACGGGCGGCGGCGTCACGGGCGGCAGCGTCACGGGCGGCGGTTCACGGGCGGCTGCGTCACGGGCGGCGCTCACGGGCGGCGGTGCACGGGCGGCGCTAAAGGGTGGCACGACGGGCGGCGGCTCACGGGCGGCGCTACGGGCGGCGGCTCACGGGCGGCGCTACGGGCGGCCGCACGGGCGGCGCTAACGGGCGGCCGCACGGGCGGCGCTACTAACTGCGCAAAGGGCGGCGCGAACGAGTAGCCGCATGGGCGGCGCTAACGGGCAGCGCTAACGGGCGGCGCTAACGGGCGGCTCGAAAGGGCGGGCGCTAGGGCGGGCGCTAGGGCGGGCGCCAGGGCAGAAAAAAAGTTCTAGGTGGTGGGCCCGAAGCACAGTTCCCACAGGGGAACCTGCTCTGATTCCATGACAAGAAGTGAACAAGAGAATGAGTGAACTATGAACGAAGTGAGTACAAATAGGAAACCCTAACTGGGTTGTACCCCCTATGGGATACCCCACTATAGCCTACACAAATGAGTAAGCTATAATGTTCTGACATCGGCCAGTCTGGCCGGCATTTCGCACTGATAGTGCAAGTAGGGCCAAGGAGAACGGAAACGCTCATTTCTCAAAAAGTAAAGGGAATCTAGCGGTCTCACTCAATCAGAAGGAGGGAAATATATAAATCTAGTGAGCTAATAAGGTTTGAAAGGAATCTAATGCATATGTATATGGAAAGTGGTGCATTGGCCAGGTCGGTCAGTATGGGAACTTAGAGTGCAAATGCCTGGGAGAACGGAAGCGCTCAGATCTCGCATAGTACACGGAATCTAGTGGTCTCACTCAAATAGAAGGTAGGAAATAAATTCATCTAGTGAATGTAAGGGTTTGAAATGTAACTAACGCACATGTGTAGAAAAAATGGTGCATCGGCCAGTATGGCCGGCATTTCGCACTTATAGTGCAAGTAGGGCCAAGGAGAACGGAAACGCTAATTTCTCAAAAAGTAACGGGAATCTAGCGGTCTCACTCGATCAGAAGGTGGGAAATATATAAATCTAGTGAGCTAATAGGGTTTGAAAGGAATCTAATGCATATGTATATGGAGAATGATGCATTGGCCAGGTCGGTCAGTATGGGAACTTAGAGTGCAAATGCCTGGGAGAACGGAAGCGCTGAGATCTCGCATAGTACACGGAATCTAGTGGTCTCACTCAAATAGAAGGTACGAAATAAATTCATCTAGTGAACGTAAGGGTTCGAAAGGTAACTAACGCACATGTGTAGAGAAAATGGTGCATCGGCCAGTCTCGCCAACATTTCGCACTTATAGAGCAAGTAGGGCCAAGGAGAACGGAAACGCTCATTTCTCAAAAAGTAAAGGGAATCTAGCAGTCTCACTCAATCAAAAGGTGGGAAATATATAAATCTAGTGAGCTAATAAGGTTTGAAAGGAATCTAATGCATATATATATGGAAAATGGTGCATTGGCCAGGTCAGTCAGTATGGGAACTTAGAGTGCAAATGCCTGGGAGAACGGAACTGCTCAAATCTTGCATAATACACGGAATCTAGTAGTCTCACTCAAATATAAGGTAGGAAATATATTCATTCAATGAACGTAATGGTTTGAAAGGTAACTAACGCACATGTGTAGAGAAAATGGTGCATCGGCCAGTGTGGCCGGCATTTCGCACTCATAGTGCAGGTGGGGCGAGGGATATTTGAGTGAGACCACTAGATTCCGTGTATTATGCGAGATCTGAGCGGTTCCGTTCTCCAAGGCATTTGCACTCTAAGTTCCCATACTGACCGACCTGGCCAATGCACCACTTTCCATATACATATGCATTAGATTCCTTTCAAACCTTATTAGCTCACTAGATTTATATATTTCCCACCTTTTGATTGAGTGAGACTGCTAGATTCCCTTTACTTTTTGAGAAATGAGCGTTTCCGTTCTCCTTGGCCCTACTTGCTCTATAAGTGCGAAATGTTGGCGAGACTGGCCGATGCACCATTTTCTCTACACATGTGCGTTAGTTACCTTTCAAACCCTTACGTTCACTAGATGAATTTATTTCCTACCTTCTATTTGAGTGAGACCACTAGATTCCGTGTACTATGCGAGATCTGAGCGCTTCCTTTCTCCCAGGCATTTGCACTCTAGGTTCCCATACTGACCGACCTGGCCAATGCACCATTTTCCATATACATATGTATTAGATTCCTTTCGAACCTTATTAGCTCACTAGATTTATATATTTCCCATCTTCTGATCGAGTGAGAACGCTAGATTCCCTCTACTTTTTGGGAAATGAGCATTTCCGTTCTCCTTGGCCCTAGTTGCACTATAAGTGCGAAATGCCGGCTAGACTGGCCGATGCACAATTTTCTATACACATGTGCGTTAGTTACCTTTCAAACCCTTACGTTCACTAGATGAATAAATTTCCTACTTTCTTTTTGAGTGAGACCACTAGATTCCGTGTACTATGCGAGATCTGAGCGCTTCCGTTCTCCCTGGCATTTGATTTTAAGTTCCGATACTGACTAACCTGGCCAATGCACCATTTTCTCTATACATGTGCGTTGAATACATTTCAAACCTTTTTAGCTGACTAGATTTATATATTTCCCACCTTTTGATCGAGTGAGACCGTTAGATTCCCTCTACTTTCTTAGAAACGAGCGTTTCCGTTCTCCCTGGCCCCACCTGCACTATGAGTGCGAAATGACGGCCAGACTGGCCGATGCACCATTTTCTCTACACATGTGCGTTAGTTACCTTTCAAACCCTTACGTTCACTAGATGAATATATTTCCTACCTTATATTTGAGTGAGACCACTAGATTCCGTGTATTATGCGAGATCTGAGCGGTTCTGTTCTCCCAGGCATTTGCACTCAAGTTCCCATACTGACCGACTTGGCCAATGCACCACTTTCCATATACATATGCATTAGATTCCTTCCGAACCTTATTAGCTCACTAGATTTATATATTTCCCACTTTCTGATCGAGTGAGACCACTAGATTCCCTTTACTTTTTTAGAAATGAGTGTTTCCGTTCTCCTTGGCCCTACTTGCACTATAAGTGCGAAATGCCGGCCAGACTGGCCGATGCATCATTTTCTATACACATGTGCGTTAGTTACCTTTCAAACCCTTACGTTCACTAGATGAATTTATTTCCTACCTTCTATTTGAGTGAGACCACTAGATTCCGTGTACTATGCAAGATCTGAGCGCTTCTGTTCTCCTTGGCATTTGCACTCTAAGTTCCCATACTGACCGACCTGGCCAATGCACCATTTTCCATATACATATGCATTAGATTCCTTTCGAACCTTATTAGCTCACTAGATTTATATATTTCCCACCTTCTGATCGAGTGAGACCGCTAGATTCCCTCTACTTTTTAAGAAATGAGTGTTTCCGTTCTCCTTGGCCCTAGTTGCACTATAAGTGCGAAATGCCAACCAGACTGGCCGATGCACAATTTTCTCTACACATGTGCGTTAGTTACCTTTCAAACCCTTATGTTCACTAGATGAATATATTTCCTACTTTCTATTTGAGTGAGACCACTTGATTCCGTGTACGATGCGAGATTTGAGCGCTTCCGTTCTCCCTGGCATTAGCATTTTAAGTTCCGATACTGACCGACCTGGCCAATGCACCACTTTCCATGTACATATGCATTAGATTCCTTTCGCACCTTATAAGCTCACTAGATTTATATATTTCCCACCTTCTGATCGAGTGAGACCGCTAGATTCCCTTTACTTTTTGAGAAATGAGCGTTTCCGTTCTCCTTGGCCCTACTTGCACTATAAGTGCGAAATTCCGGCCAGACTGGCCGATGCACCATTTTCTCCACACATGTGCGTTAGTTACCTTTCAAACCCTTACGTTGACTAGATGAATTTATTTCCTACCTTCTATTTGAGTGAGACCACTAGATTCCGTGTACTATGCGAGATCTGAGCGCTTCCGTTCTCCCTGGCATTTGCACTCTAAGTTCCCATACTGACCGTCCTGGCGAATGCACCATTTTCCTTATACATATGCATTAGATTCCTTTCGAACCTTATTAGCTCACTAGATTTATATATTTCCCACCTTCTGATCGAGTGAGACCGCTAGATTCTCTCTACTTTTTGAGAAATGAGCGTTTCCGTTCTCCTTGGCCTTACTTGCACTATAAGTGCGAAATGCCGGCCAGACTGGCCGATGCACAATTTTCTATACACATGTGCGTTAGTTACCTTTCAAACCCTTACGTTCACTAGATGAATTTATTTCCTACCTTCTATTTGAGTGAGACCACTAGATTCTGTGTACTATGCGAGATCTGAGCGCTTCCATTCTCCCTAGCATTTGCACTCTAAGTGTCAAACATTATATATGTTATGCTTGTGTAGGCTACAGTGGGTTAGCCTATAGGGGGTACACAATTCTAGGGTTTCCTACTTGTACTCATTTCACTGCTAGTTCATTCATTCCTGTTCGCTTATTCTCACATGGTATAGAGCGGGTCCTTCTACGGACCGGTTTTTTTTTGGGCCCACCGAAGCGCCCCCCGAGGCGCGATCTTTTTTTTAGCGACCCCTCAGGTCGCCATTTCCCCTGCGGCCCCGCCGCCTTCACTGACGCGGCCCCGCCGCCCTCTCTGTCGCGGCCCCGCCGCCTGCTCTCACGCGGCCCCGCCCCGGCTCCTTCGCGGCCCCGCCGCCTGCTCTCGCGCGGCCCCGCCCCGGCTTCTACGCGGCCCCGCCCCGGCTTTCACGCGGCCCCGCCGACGGCTTTGTCGCGGCCCCGCCCAGGCCCTTACGCGGCTCCGCCGCCTGCTCTCACGCGGCCCCGCCCCGGCTCCTTCGCGGCCCCGCCGCCTGCTCTCGCGCGGCCCCGCCCCGGCTTCTACGCGGCCCCGCCCCGGCTTTCACGCGGCCCCGCCGACGGCTTTGTCGCGGCCCCGCCCAGGCCCTTACGCGGCTCCGCCGCCTGCTCTCACGCGGCCCCGCCCCGGCTCCTTCGCGGCCCCGCCGCCTGCTCTCGCGCGGCCCCGCCCCGGCTTCTACGCGGCCCCGCCCCGGCTTTCACGCGGCCCCGCCGACGGCTTTGTCGCGGCCCCGCCCAGGCCCTTACGCGGCTCCGCCGCCTGCTCTCACGCGGCCCCGCCCCGGCTCCTTCGCAGCCCCGCCGCCTGCTCTCGCGCGGCCCCGCCCCGGCTTCTACGCGGCCCCGCCCCGGCTTTCACGCGGCCCCGCCGACGGCTTTGTCGCGGCCCCGCCCAGGCCCTTACGCGGCTCCGCCGCCTGCTCTCACGCGGCCCCGCCCCGGCTCCTTCGCGGCCCCGCCGCCTGCTCTCGCGCGGCCCCGCCCCGGCTTCTACGCGGCCCCGCCCCGGCTTTCACGCGGCCCCGCCGACGGCTTTGTCGCGGCCCCGCCCAGGCCCTTACGCGGCTCCGCCGCCTGCTCTCACGCGGCCCCGCCCCGGCTCCTTCGCAGCCCCGCCGCCTGCTCTCGCGCGGCCCCGCCCCGGCTTCTACGCGGCCTTGCCCCGGCTTTCACGCGGCCCCACCGACGGCTTTGTCGCGGCCCCGCCCAGGCCCTTACGCGGCTCCGCCGCCTGCTCTCACGCGGCCCCGCCCCGGCTCCTTCGCGGCCCCGCCGCCTGCTCTCGCGCGGCCCCGCCCCGGCTTCTACGCGGCCCCGCCCCGGCTTTCACGCGGCCCGGCCGACGGCTCTGTCGCGGCCCCGCCCAGGCCCTTACGCGGCCCCGCCGCCTGCCCCCGTCGCGGCCCGGTCACCTCCTGACGGCTCGCCGTCCCTTCCTGACGGCCCCGCCGTCCCCTCCTGACGGCTCCTGCCGTCCCCTTCTACCGGCCCCGCAACTGCACCTGCTGGCCCCGCCGCTGCACCTACCGGCCCCCCACCACCCACCCCCCCTTTTCCCGTCGCCTGTCGAGGCGACCTGAGGGGGGCCGCTTGCGGAGGGGTGGCAGGTGTGTGGCTCCCCCTGCTTCTCCTCCTCCTTCATCTCCCACTGCAGCAGCCGAGCCGCCCCACAGCCGAGCCGCCCTGCCGCCGAGCCGCCGGGTCGCTGAGCTGCTGAGCTGCAGTTGCTGCCGAGCCGCCCTGCCGCCGAGCCGCCGAGTCACCGAGCTACTGAGCTGCAGTTGCTGCTGAGCCGCCTTGCCGCCGAGCCGCCCGAGTCGCCCGAGCCGCCGAGCCGCCGAGCTGCCGAGCCGCTGAGTCGCCGAACCTACTCTTCCCACCACTGGTGAGCTCTTGCCCTGCTAGCACGCTGCGCGTCGCCTGCTTGCCTGCCTGCCTGCCTTTTGGCTTGCCTGGCTGCCTGCCTCCCTGCTGCTAGTCCTGCTCCTGCTTCTACTTGCGGAGCCAAATGCAGCCCCAGCGACGCCGGCGTGAGTCCCTCACGCCGCAGCAGCTGGGTGAGTGGTACGCTGGTTGGGGCTGTAGGGGTGGCGACGCTACTCCTACTACCACTCCTGCTGCTTCTACTCGTGGTGGCGGCCAGATGCAGCTCCCGCGACCCTCTCGCGTGTCTCTCACGCCTCGCCAGCTTCGTGAGTGGTACGCTCAGAGTGGAGGGTCTCTCAGTGCTGTTCGCTGCTCTTACGTGATTCGCACTGGTACTCGGACTGGTCAGCCTTGTGGGACACGTAGTCATACACCGTCCCGCTGCTTCGCCCGTCTGAGCGACGCCTGGCGTACCGTGTTTGGCGACGAGGCTGAGCTTCCCGACTGGGTGGAGTTGCTTAGGCAGAGGGTAGATATATATGCTCTTGACTATGATGCTACTCTCAATGCCATGTATGCATTGCCTACTAGTGCTGACCGTGCAGGTCACCTGTGCGTCCCGCCTGACCCAGGTATAGGACCTGCTGCTCTAGCTACTGGTGAGGCTGCTGCTCTGGGTGCTAGTGAGTCTCCTGCTCCAGGTACAGGTGCGGCTGCTGCTCTAGGTGCTAGTGAGTCTGCTTCCTCAGGTGCGGGTGAGGCTGCGCTCTCAGGTACCGCGTTGGCTTCGGCCTCCCTCACCTTTACACTTGACTCTGGGGCTTCTCGCTCCTTCTTTCGGGACCGCACCACACCACGCCGCTTGGTCGGCCGGTTGCAGTCTCCCTGGCTGACCCCTCTGGGGGTCCTGTCCTCGCTCACTTCTCCACTGTCCTCCCGTGTCCGGCTGCCCCCTCGGGCACCCTGTCTGGCCTGTACCTCCCCTCGTTCTCGACGAACTTGGTGAGTGGTGCAGACCTACAGGATGCGGGGGTTCACCAGTTCACTCCTGCGAGTCAGCGGGTGACCCACTGCACGGACGCACGCACAGGCCGGCACCTGGCCACGTTCTCGCGTCGGCCGGGGTCGAGCCTCTACACCCTGACCACTGAGTCTCCTCCTGTCCCCGCGTCCGGTCAGGTAGCAGCGTCGGGTCAGGTGTTTGCTGCTGCGTCCAGGTCTGGTCCTGAGTCTGCCCCCTGTACTTGTCGCCTCCTGTCTCACGAGACTCTCCTGTGGCACCACCGTCTTGGCCACCCCTCCTTGCCCCGTCTTCGGAGCATGGCTTCCCGTGTCATTGTCTCTGGTCTTCCCCAGTCTCTCCCTCCTCTCCCCTCCGGGCCAGGACCTTCCTGTGTCCCCTGTGTCGAGGGTCGCCTCCGGGCTACTCCTCACTCCTCCCACTTCCCCCCGACAGAGGCTCCCCTGCAGACGCTTCACATGGATGTGTGGGGCCCAGCCCCCGTCCGTGGGCAGGATTACGAGCGCTACTTCCTGTTGGTGGTTGACGACTACTCGCGTTACACCACAGTCCTCCCCTTGCGCAGCAAGGGTGAGGTCACTGAGGTGCTGATCGACTGGATCCGCGAGGCTCGTCTCCGGCTCAGGAAGAGCTTCGGCTCGGACTTTCCTGTTCTGCGTCTGCACTCGGACAGAGGCGGAGAGTTCTCCTGTGGCCTTCTGCGTGCCTACTGTCGTGCGCGAGGCATCCGCCAGTCCTTCACGCTTCCGGACTCACCACAGCAAAATGGGATTGCTGAGCGCCGCATTGGCATGGTCATGGATGTCGCTCGTACGTCCATGATGCATGCGGCTGCCCCCCATTTTCTGTGGCCGTTTGCGGTGAGGTACGCGGCGCATCAGCTCAACCTTCACCCCCGGGTCTCTCGGCCTGCGATGTCCCCAGCCTTGCTGTGGACGGGGAAGGTTGGCGATGCGTCTGTGTTCCGTGTCTGGGGATCTCGGGCGTTTGTCCGCGACTTGTCTGCGGACAAGCTGTCCCCTCGTGCTGCTCCCTGTGTCTTCCTTGGCTTCCCCACTGACGCCCCAGGGTGGCAGTTTTACCACCCCTCCTCTCGTCGTGTTCTGTCCTCCCAGGACGTCACGTTCGACGAGTCAGTCCCCTTCTACCGTCTCTTCCCCTACCGCACTCCTTCCCTCCCCCCTCCCCCGGACTTCCTTGTACCGGTTCCCCCCCCGGTAGACCCCCTCCCCCCTCAGGTTCCTGCCCCCTCAGGTGTGTCCCAGGTAGACGCCGTTGACCCGGTCGAGGTTACAGGTGACTCTGGTGCTGCTGCGGGTGCTGAGCCTGGGGGTGCTGACTCTGGGGGTGCTGTGCGCGGGGGTGCTGAGCCTGGGGGTGCTACTGCTGGGGGTACTGGGCCTGCGGGTGCTACTGCGGAGAGTGCGGAGCCTGGGGGTGCTGAGCGGGGGGGTGCTGTGCCTGGAGGTCATGGGTCTGGGGGTGCTGGGTCGGGAGTTGCTGAGCCTGGGGGTGCTGCGTCTGGAGCTGCTGAGCCTGGGGTTTCTCCTGCTGCTGCGTCTCGCCGGGAGCCCCTCTCTCCACAGGAGCTGCGGGAGTGGTTCGCTCGCCGCTGGAGGCGTGCTGCTGAGTCTGGAGGTGCTGCTGGAGCTGGAGCTGGAGCTTCTTCGACCGTCGAGGGTGCGGGTGCTGCCGGTCCCGGAGCTACTGGACCTGCGGGTCCTCCTGGAGCTGGAGCTGCTGAGGGCGTTGGTGCTGAGCCTGCTGCTGTTGGTCCTGCCGCTGGAGGTGTGGGTGGCGCTGGTGCTGTCTCTCAGGGCGCTGGTGCTGTCCCTGCTGCGTCCGGAGCTGCTGAGCCTGGGGTTTCTCCTGCTGCTGCGTCTCGCCGGGAGCCCCTCTCTCCACAGGAGCTGCGCGAGTGGTACGCTCGCCGCTGGAGGCGTGCTGCTGAGTCTGGAGGTGCTGCTGGAGCTGGAGCTGGAGCTTCTTCGACCGTCGAGGGTGCGGGTGCTGCCGGTCCCGGAGCTGCTGGACCTGCGGGTCCTCCTGGAGCTGGAGGTGCTGAGGGCGTTGGTGCTGAGCCTACTGCTGTTGGTCCTGCCGCTGGAGGTGTGGGTGGCGCTGGTGCTGTCGCTGAGGGTGCTGGTGCTGTCCCTGCTGAGTCTGGAGCTGCCGCGCGGCCTCGGCCGTACTTCGTTCCGCTCCTACAGCAGGTTCTTGGTCTTTCTCCTTCAGTAGAGTGTCCACAGCCTGTCCACTCGCAGTCACTGTTGGAGCCTTCCTCTCCTCTGCCTGCTCCCTCTCCTTACACTGGTCCTACTGGAGGTCTTCCTGAGCGTCGTGAGCCTGCGTCTCGTCCCGCGTCGCCTGTTCGTGCTGCTCGCGCTAGTGGTCGCGGTTCGCGTCAGCGTCCTCCTCCTGTCCCTGGCACGCACCGGATGTCTCTGCGTCCGTCCACTGCTCCTCTGCGTGCCCCTTTGCCTTCGCCTCCTGAGTCCTCTCTTCCTGCGCTTGCCGACCCTGAGTCGGACTCTCTTTGCGCTGCCAGTCCTACTGTCACGCGTCTGCTTGCTACTGTCGTCAGTGACCCCTCTTTTGAGTCCACTGCTGCGTCTGCTCTAGTCGCTGAGCTCGTTGACTTTGCTGCTCGCTGTCGTCTCGACTACGCTGCTGGTCTTGTTGCTGAGTCTGCGTCTGTCTGTCCTCCGTCCGTCGGGGGTGAGTGTGCTCTTGGCACGGACGTCCTAGAGGACAGACAGGAGGAGTTACAGTGTCTAGCGGCTGCTTCACCTCATCTCGCGTCTGTACTGCTTGCCCCTGAGGGAGACCCGGATGCACTAGACATCCCGACTCCGCGTTCTTACGCGGAGGCCGTAGAGGGTCCCTACTCCTCTCAGTGGCAGGCAGCTATGGATGCAGAGATGGCTTCCTGGAAGTCCACAGGCACCTACGTTGACGCAGTTCCCCCTCCTGGGGCGAACATCGTCAGTGGCATGTGGATCTTCCGGGTGAAGCGGCCGCCGGGCTCTCCACCTGTCTTCAAGGCGCGGTACGTTGCTCGTGGCTTCAGTCAGCGGCAGGGAGTTGACTACTTTCAGACCTTCTCTCCCACCCCGAAGATGACCACTCTTCGGGTGCTGCTGCACATAGCCGCTCAGCGCGACTACGAGCTTCACTCTCTCGACTTCAGCACTGCGTTCCTGCAGGGTAGCCTGCACGAGGAGATCTGGCTGCGCCGTCCACCTGGCTTCACTGGGACTTTCCCTCCTGGCACCCAGTGGAGCCTCCGACGGCCAGTCTACGGTCTCCGCCAGGCACCGCGTGAGTGGCACG
This sequence comes from Closterium sp. NIES-65, assembly GCA_948144175.1. Taxonomy (NCBI): domain Eukaryota; kingdom Viridiplantae; phylum Streptophyta; class Zygnematophyceae; order Desmidiales; family Closteriaceae; genus Closterium; species Closterium sp. NIES-65. The sequence goes on from CANXME010002162.1 coordinate 179,458, forward strand.
ACACACTGAGGACTACGCTTGCGGCTCTTGGGTTTGCTCCTTCTACTGCTAACCCGTCGCTGTTTCTGCGCACCGACACTTCACTGCCGCCGTTCTACATCCTCGTGTACGTCGACGACTTGGTCTTTGCCACAGCGGACACTGCTGGACTCGCCTACGTGAAGTCCGAACTGCTGAAGAGACACACGTGCACAGACCTGGGTGAACTGCGCAGCTACCTTGGCTTGCAGATCACTCGGGACAGAGCACGCCGCACCATTACCTTGACTCAGTCACACATGGTGCAGCAGGTCCTTCAGCGCTTCGGCTTCACGTACTCCTCGCCTCAGGCCACTCCTCTGCCTACTCGCCACTCACTCTCAGCTCTGCCTTCGGATGAGTCCGTAGAGTCGAGTGGTCCGTATGCAGAGCTTGTTGGCTGCCTCATGTACCTGATGACCTGCACACGACCTGACCTTGCATACCCTCTGAGCATTCTTGCACGCTATGTTGCTCCTGGGAGACACAGACCGGAGCACATGGCTGCAGCGAAGAGGGTATTGCGCTACCTGTGCAGCACGTCGGGCATGGGGCTAGTGCTTGGAGGGCGAAGTCCAGTGGTCCTTACCGGCCACGCGGACGCTTCTTGGGCTGAAGACCAGGCTACGCAGCGGTCGTCACAGGGTTACACCTTCAGCCTTGGTTCCGGCTCTGTCTCGTGGCGGTCTACTCGCTCGTCTTCGGTTCTCGGCTCCAGTTGTGAGGCTGAGATCTACGCCGGGGCCATGGCTGCACAGGAGCTTCGCTGGCTCACCTACCTGCTGACTGACCTTGGAGAGCCGCCTCGTTCTCCTCCAGTGCTGTACGTAGACAACAAGGCCATGCTGGCCTTGTGTCGAGAGCAGCGCTTGGAGCACAGAACGAAGCACATTGCTCTCCGCTACTTCCTTGCTCGTGAGCTGCAGCAGCGTGGTCAGTTGCGACTTGCGTACGTGGCCTCTGAGGCCAACACTGCTGATGTGTTCACCAAGGCACTCGCGCCTTGTGACCATCAGCGCTTTTGCACCCAGCTGGGTCTTGTGCCTGTCTTGCCTCACTTGCTCTCCTCTTGACTTCACTTGTACTGTGACATATATATATACCTGCTCTTGCTTGTCTAGTTTTATATATATGTCTGTACTCCTGCATGTGAACTGGCCTCTGGCCCTGCTCTTGTGCTCGGACTGTGTGGTGACTTTGTGATCCACCCTGAGCTTGCTTTGCTTTGCTTGACTGGTCTTGTGACCCCTTGTTCTCCCCCACTTTGCCTATGGGGGTGTGTCAAACATTATATATGTTATGCTTGTGTAGGCTACAGTGGGTTAGCCTATAGGGGGTACACAATTCTAGGGTTTCCTACTTGTACTCATTTCACTGCTAGTTCATTCATTCCTGTTCGCTTATTCTCACACTAAGTTCCCATACTGACCGTCCTGGCCAATGCACCATTTTCCATATACATATGCATTAGATTCCTTTCGAACCTTATTAGCTCACTAGATTTATATATTCCCCACCTTCTGATCGAGAGAGATTGCTGGATTCCCTCTACTTTTTGAGAAATGAGCGTTTCCGTTCTCCTTGGCCCTACTTGCACTATAAGTGCGAAATGCCGGCCAGACTGGCCGATGCACAATTTTCTCTACACATGTGCGTTAGTTACCTTTCAAACCCTTACGTTCACTAGATGAATATATTTCCTACTTTCTATTTGAGTGAGACCACTTGATTCCGTGTACTATGCGAGATCTGAGCGCTTCCGTTCTCCCTGGCATTTGCATTTTAAGTTCCGATACTAACTGACCTGGCCAATGCACCATTTTCTCTATACATGTGCATTGAATACATTTCAAACCTTTTTAGCTGACTAGATTTATATATTTCCCACCTTCTGATCGAGTGAGACCGTTAGATTCCCTCTACTTTTTGAGAAACGAGCGTTTCCGTTCTCCCTAGCCCCACCTGCACTATGAGTGCGAAATGCCGGCCAGACTGACCGATGCACAATTTTCTCTACACATGTGCGTTAGTTACCTTTCAAACCCTTATGTTCACTAGATGAATATATTTCCTACTTTTTATTTGAGTGATACCACTTGATTCCGTGTACTATGCGAGATCTGAGCGCTTCCGTTCTCCCTGGCATTTGCATTTTAAGTTCCGATACTGACGGACCTGGCCAATGCACCATTTTCTCTATACATGTGCGTTGAATACATTTCAAACCTTTTTAGCTGACTAGGTTTATATATTTCCCACCTTCTAATCGACTTAGACCGTTAGATTCCCTCTACTTTTTGAGAAACAAGTGTTTCCGTTCTCCTTGGCCCCACCTGCACTATGAGTGCGAAATGCCGGCCAGACTGGCCGATGCACCATTTTCTCTACACATGTGCGTTAGTTACCTTTCAAACCCTTACGTTCACTAGATGAATTTATTTCCTACCTTCTATTTGAGTGAGACCACTAGATTCCGTGTACTATGCGAGATCTGAGCTCTTCCGTTCTCCCTGGCATTTGCACTCTAAGTTCCCATACTGACCGACCTGGCCAATGCACCATTTTCCATATACATATGCATGAGATTCCTTTCGAACCTTATGAGCTCACTAGATTTATATATTTCCCACCTTCTGATCGAGTGAGACCGCTAGATTCCCTCTACTTTTTGAGAAATGAGCGTTTACGTTCTCCTTGGCCCTACTTGCACTATAAGTGCGAAATGCCGACCAGACTGGCCGATGCACAATTTTCTCTACACATGTGCGTTAGTTACCTTTCAAACCCTTACGTTCACTAGATGAATTTATTTCCTACCTTCTATTTGAGTGAGACCACTAGATTCCGTGTACTATGCCAGATCTGAGCGCTTCCGTTCTCCCTGGCATTTGCACTCTAAGTTCCCATACTGACCGACCTGGCCAATGCATCATTTTCCATATACATTTGCACTAGATTCCTTTCGAACCTTATTAGCTCACTAGATTTATATATTTCCTACCTTCTGATCGAGTGAGACCGCTAGATTCCCTCTAATTTTTGAGAAATGAGCGTTTCCGTTCTCCTTGGCCCTAGTTGCACTATAAGTGCGAAATGCCGGCCAGACTGGCCGATGCACAATTTTCTCTACACATGTGCGTTAGTTACCTTTCAAACCCTTACGTTCACTAGATGAATATATTTCCTACTTTTTATTTGAGTGATACCACTTGATTCCGTGTACTATGCGAGATCTGAGCGCTTCCGTTCTCCCTGGCATTTGCATTTTAAGTTCCGATACTGACCGACCTAGCCAATGCACCATTTTCTCTATACATGTGCGTTGAATACATTTCAAACCTTTTTAGCTGACTAGGTTTATATATTTCCCACCTTCTAATCGAGTGAGACCGTTAGATTCCCTCTACTTTTTGAGAAACGAGTGTTTCCGTTCTCCTTGGCCCAACCCGCACTATGAGTGCGAAATACCGGCCAGACTGGCCGATGCACCATTTTCTCTACACATGTGCGTTAGTTACCTTTCAAACCCTTACGTTCACTAGATGAATTTATTTCCTACCTTCTATTTGAGTGAGACCACTAGATTCCGTGTACTATGCGAGATCTGAGCGCTTCCGTTCTCCCTGGCATTTGCACTCTAAGTTCCCATACTGACCGACCTGGCCAATGCACCATTTTCCATATACATATGCATTAGATTCCTTTCGAACCTTATTAGCTCACTAGATTTATATATTTCATACTTTCTATTTGAGTGAGACCACTTGATTCCGTGTACTATGCGACATCTGAGCGCTTCCGTTCTCCCTGGCATTTGCATTTTAAGTTCCGATTCTGACCGACCTGGCCAATGCACCATTTTCTCTATACATGTGCGTTAAATACATTTCAAACCTTTTTAGCTGACTAGATTTATATATTTCCCACCTTCTGATCGAGTGAGACCGTTAGTTCCCTCTACTTTTTGAGAAACGAGCGTTTCCGTTCTCCCTGGCCCCACCTGCACTATGAGTGCGAAATGCCGGCCAGACTGGCCAATGCACCATTTTCTCTACACATGTGCGTTAGTTACCTTTCAAACCCTTACGTTCACTAGATGAATATATTTCCTACCTTATATTTGAGTGAGACCACTAGATTCTGTGTATTATGCGAGATCTGAGCGGTTCCGTTCTCCCAGGCATTTGCACTCTAACTTCCCATACTGACCGACCTGGCCAATGCACCACTTTCCATATACATATGCATTAGATTCCTTCCGAACCTCATTAGCTCACTATATTTATATATTTCCCACCTTCTGATGGAGTGAGACCGCTAGATTCTCTCTACTTTTTGAGAAATGAGCGTTTCCGTTCTCCTTGGCCCTACTTCCACTATAAGTGCGAAATGCCGGCCAGACTGGCCGATGCACCATTTTCTCTACACATGTGCGTTAGTTACCTTTCAAACCCTTGCGTTCATTAGATGAATTTATTTCCTACCTTCTATTTGAGTGAGACCACTAGATTCCTGTCAGATTATTATAGCTGATGCATGTTTGTAGGCCATAGTGGGGTAGCACATATGGGGTACAGTTTGCTAGGGTTGTATTTGTACCCAACTCTGACTTAGTCATTCATCCCTGTTCATTCCTTTCACATGGTATAGAGCGGGTTCCCTGTGGGAACTTCGCCTAGGGCCCACCGAAGCGCGCCCCGAGGCGCGCGATCCTTTTTTTTTAGCGACCCCCCCGAGTCGCCCTTCCCCTGCGGCCCCGCCGCCCTTCGTTCGCGGCCCCGCCGTCCAGTCGCGGCCCCGCCCTTACGTCGCGGCCCCGCCCTTACGTCGCGGCCCCGCCACTAAGTCGCGGCCCCGCCACTAAGACGCGGCCCCGCCACCCAGTCGCGGCCCCGCCGCCTACTCGGACGCGGCCCCGCCGCCTGCTAAGACGCGGCCCCGCCGCCTGCTAAGACGCGGCCCCGCCGCCTGCTCAGCCGCGGCCCCGCCGCCCTCTACGACGCGGCCTCCGCCGCCTGCAGAAGCCGCGGCCTCCGCCGCCTGCTCAGCCGCGACCCCGCCGCCCGCTACGACGCGGCCTCCGCCGCCTGCTCAGCCGCGGCCCCGCCGCCCTCTACGACGCGGCCTCTGCCGCCTGCTCAGCCGCGGCCCTGCCGCCTCCTACGACGCGGCCCCGCAGCCTGCTCAGCCGCGGGTGCTTCCAGCGGCCCTCCGCTGCATCCTGACGGCCCGCCGCTGCAACCTGCGGCCCCGCCACTGCGCCTGTCCCGGCTCCGCCACTGCACCCTGACGGCCCCGCCGTCCCCTGTCTCGGCCCCACCGCTGCACCCTGACGGCCCCGCCGTCCCTTGTCCCGGCCCCGCCACTACACTGCAGCCGAGCCGCCCAGCAGCAGCCGAGCTGCCCAACAGCAGCCGAGCCGCCCAGCAGCAGCCTAGCCGCCCAGCAGCAGCCGAGCCGCCCAGCAGCAGCCGAGCCGCCCAGCAGCAGCCGAACCGCCCAGCAGCAGCCGAGCCGCCCAGCAGCAGCCGAGCCGCCCGGTACCTGAGCCGCCCGAGCCGCCCGAGCCGCCCGAGCCGCCCGAGTCGCCCGAGCCGCCCGAGCCGCCCGAGCCGCCCGAGCAGCCCGAGCCGCCTGCTGCTGACCTACCCGACTCTCCCATCCCGGTGAGACTTTCAGCTGCTGCCATGGCCACCCCCAATGTTCTCACTTTTGACGCTGAGGGGAGGGCCATTGACTTTGCCGTCTGGATCGAGGACCTGCAGCTGTACTTACAGTGTGATGCGGTAGATGAGGTCTCTCTCTTTGACTTTGTCTCTGGCGCTGTCCCTGCCCCGCCTGCTGATGCTGACTCTGCCGTTCGCTCCAAGTGGGCGACCCGCGATGCTGCTGCACGTCTTGCTGTGCGTCGCCACCTCCCTTCCTCTGAGCGTGCCCACTTTAGTCAGTGCAAGACCGCTCAGGCCTTGTACGACGCTGTAGTTGCGCGCTACTCCTCCCCTTCCTCCGCTACCCTTAGCCGCCTCATGCTACCGTTTCTCTTCCCTGACCTCGCTTCCTTTCCCACTGTCGCTGACCTCGTTACCCACCTCCGCGCTAGTGACACCCGCTACCGCGCTGCCCTTCCTGCTGAGTTCCGCGCTGCGAACCCTCCTCCCATGTACATCACTCTCTACTTTCTCGTCACCCGTCTCCCTGAGTCCCTTCGTGTCGTTAGGGACCAGTTTCTCTCTGTCTGTCCCACCACTCTCACTGTCGACCTCCTTGAGGAGTCCCTGCTAGCGGCTGAGAAGAGTATTGTCGCTGTAGGGGCCTCTCGGGGTGACCCTCGCACCCCCATCTTTGAGGGGTGTGGTCCCTCCCCCCTGCTGCCCTCTGTCGCCTCTGCCGCTGCGGCCGACCTCGTTGGTTTTGAGTCGGTCGGCGCGGCGTCTGCCCCCAGTGGCAGACGCCGCACTGGCAAGGGCAAGGGGGGCAAGGGAGCGGGTGGAGCCAGAGGGGGCGGTGGAGGAGGCGGTGGGGGTGGAGGGGGGAGTGGGGGTGGCGGGGGGGGTGGTGGCGGGAGTGGAGGTAGTAGTGGCGGCGGTGGAGGCGGAGGTGGCGGCGGAGGTGGTAGCGGAGGAGGCGGTGGGAGCGGTGGGAGCGACGGTCCTGGTGGGGGAGGTGGCGGTGGCGACGGGGGTGGCGGTGGAGGCGGGGGTGGCGGTGGAGGAGGGGGTCGGAGTGGCTCGTCCCAGCGGAGCAGCTCTGGGGGTGGTCAGCGCCAGCAGCAGCAGCAGCAGCAGCCGCAGCAGCAGCCGCAGCAGCAGCAGCGCTCTCGCACCGTCCCCGGCCCTCAGCAGCTCCGTGAGTGGTACTTGCAGCGTCAGCGCGGTGGTGCGCTTGGTCCCTGCCCCTACGTTCTTCGCACTGGTGACCGTGCAGGGGAGAGGTGTGGAGGCGCCCACACAGCCCGTCGCTGCTTTGGCCGCCTGACCGACGCCTGGCGTCAGCAGTTTCCGGAGGCCGCTGAGATCCCCCGCTGGGGAGAGCTGTCTAGGGCTGGTGTAGCTATTTATGATCTTGATTTTGATGCTATTCTCTCTGCTATGTATGCTGTGACTGGTAGTGATGAGGATGACTGTTACCGGTGTTTCCCGCCCGACCCGGGCATTGGTACTGCCGCGTCAGGTACTAGTGAGGCTGCTGCTCTAGGTGCCAGTGCGTCTGTGCTTTCAGGTACTGGTGAGTCCGCCCTCTCAGGTACTGTGTCGGCTTCGGCCTCTCACACCTTCACCCTTGACTCTGGAGCGTCTCGCTCCTTCTTTAGGGACCGCACCACTCTCACGCCGCTGAGTCGGCCTGTTGCGGTGTCCCTGGCGGACCCCTCTGGGGGGCCTGTCCTGTCTCGCTTCTCCACTGTCCTCCCGTGTCCGGCGGCCCCCTCTGGCACCCTGACTGGTCTCTACCTCCCCTCGTTCTCGACGAACTTGGTGAGTGGTGCTGACCTCCAGGATGCAGGTGTCCACCAGTTCACCCCTGCTCGTCAGCGGGTGACCCACTGTACGGAGGCGGATACAGGTCGCCACCTGGCGACGTTTACACGTCGGCCGGGGTCGAGCCTGTACACACTGACCACTGCTTCTCCTCCAGGTACTGCGTCTGGTAGGGCCCCTTCGTCTGGTCAGGTGTTTGCTGCAGCGTCCAGGTCTGGTCCTGAGTCTGCCCCTTGTTCGTGTCGTCGTCTGTCTCACGAGACCCTCCTCTGGCACCACCGCCTTGGCCACCCCTCTCTGCTTCGGCTCAGAGGCATGGCCTCGCGGGTCCTTGTGTCTGGTCTTCCCCGGTCCCTCCCTCCCCTTCCTCCGGGCCCTGGCCCTGCCTGTGTCCCCTGTGTCGAGGGGCGCCAGCGTGCTGCCCCTCACTCCTCCCAGTTTCCTCCGACAGAGGCCCCGTTGCAGACGCTTCACATGGACGTGTGGGGCCCAGCCCGCGTCCGTGGACAGGGTCAGGAGCGCTACTTCCTGCTGGTGGTTGACGACTACTCGCGTTACACCACAGTCTTCCCCTTGCGCAGCAAGGGTGAGGTCACTCAGGTGTTGATCGACTGGATCCGCGCAGCTCGTCTTCAGCTTCGGAGAAGCTTTGGCTCTGACTTCCCTGTCTTGCGTCTGCACTCGGACAGAGGCGGAGAGTTCTCCTCTGCCCTCCTGAGTGCCTACTGTCGTGTGCGAGGCATCCGTCAGACCTTCACGCTTCCGGACTCACCACAGCAGAATGGGATCGCTGAGCGCCGCATTGGCATGGTCATGGACGTCGCTCGTACGTCCATGATGCATGCGGCTGCTCCCCATTTTCTGTGGCCGTTTGCGGTCAGGTACGCTGCGCACCAGATCAACCTCCACCCCAGGGTCTCTCGACCGGAGACCTCCCCAGCTCTGTTGTGGACGGGGAAGGTTCGCGACCTGTCTGCGGACAAGCTGTCCCCTCGTGCTTCTCCCTGCGTCTTCCTCGGGTTCCCCCCCGACGCCCCTGGGTGGCAGTTTTACCACCCCACCTCTCGACGTGTTCTGTCCTCCCAGGACGTCACGTTCGACGAGTCGGTACCCTACTACCGCCTCTTCCCCTACCGCACTCCGTCCCTCCCCCCACCCCCGCTCTTCTTGGTACCAGGTCCCCCCCCAGTAGTCCCCCTCCCCCCTCAGGGTCCTGCCCCTTCAGGTGTGTCTCAGGTAGACGCGGTCGAGCCTGTCGAGGTCACTGGTGACTCCGGTGCTGCTGCGGGAGCTGAGCCTGGGGGTGCGGAGTCTAGGGGTGCTGAGCCTGGGGGTGCTGAGCCTGGGGGTGCGGAGTCTGGGGGTGCTGGGCCTGGGGGTGCTGAGCCTGGGGGTGCTGTGCCTGGGGGTGCTGAGCCTGGGGGTGCTGTGCCTGGGGGTGCTGTGTCTGGGGGTACTGAGCCTGGGGGTGCTGAGCCTGGGGGTGCTGAGCCTGGAGGTGCCGAGCCTGGAGGTGCTGTGCCTGGGGGTGCTTCGTCTCGCCGGGAGCCGCTCTCTCCACAGGAGCTGCGTGAGTGGTTTGCCCGGCGCTGGAGGCGTGCCGCTGGTGCTGGTGGTTCTTCGGCTGCGGAGGGCGCTGCTGCCACGCGACCTGGCGGTGCTCGTCCTGTGGGTGCTGGAGCTGCTGGGTCTGAGGGTTCTCCTGGAGCTGGTCCTGCTGAGGACGTTGGCGCTGAGCCTGCGGTTGGTGGTCCGACTGACGGTGCTCCTGGTGCTGCTGCTGGAGGTTCTGGGGCTTCTGGTGGTTCTGGTGGAGGTGCTGCTGGAGTGGGTGCTCCGGCCGGAGCTGCTGGTTCTGTTCCTGCTGTTTCTGGCGTCGCCGCGCGGTCTCGACCGTACTTCGTTCCGCTCCTGGAGCAGGTTCTTGGTCTTGCTCCTCCTCCTCCTCCCTTAGAGGGTCCGCAGCCTGTCCGGTCACAGCCACAGCTACAGCCTGCCTCCCCTTTGCCTGCTCCTTCTCCCTACGCTGGTCCGACTGGAGGCCTTACTGAGCGTCGTGAGCCTGCGTCTCGTCCTGCGTCGCCTGTTCGTACTGAGCGCGCTAGTGGTCGCGGGTCGCGTCAGCGTCCTCCTCCTGTCCCTGGCACGCACCGGATGTCACTGCGTCCGTCCACTGCTCCTCTGCGTGCCCCTTTGCCTTCTCCTCCTGCTTCCTCTCTTCCTGCTCTTGCCGACCCGGAGTCGGACTCTCTTCGTGCTGCCAGTCCTACTGTCACGCGTCTCCTTGCTACTGCTGTCACTGACCCTTCCTTCGAGTCGTCTGCTGCGTCTGCCCTTGTCACTGAGCTTGTCGACTTTGCTGCGCGCTGTCGTCTAGACTACGCTGCTCGTCTTGTCGCTGAGTCAGAGTCCGCCTGTCCTCCGTCCGTCGGGGGTGAGTGTGCCCTTGGCACGGACGTCCTAGAGGACAGGCAGGAGGAGTTCCAGTGTCTAGCCGCTGCTTCACCTCGTCTCGCGTCTGTACTGCTAGCCCCTGAGGGAGACCCGGATGCACTAGACATCCCGACTCCGCGTTCTTACGCGGAGGCCGTAGAGGGTCCCTACTCCTCTCAGTGGCAGGCAGCTATGGATGCAGAGATGGCTTCCTGGAAGTCCACAGGCACCTACGTTGACGCGGTTCCCCCTCCTGGGGCGAACATCGTCAGTGGCATGTGGATCTTCAGGGTGAAGCGGCCGCCGGGCTCGCCGCCTGTCTTCAAGGCGCGTTACGTGGCTCGTGGCTTCAGTCAGCGGCAGGGAGTTGACTACTTTCAGACCTTCTCTCCCACCCCGAAGATGACCACTCTTCGGGTGCTGCTGCACATTGCCGCTCAGCGCGACTACGAGCTTCACTCTCTCGACTTCAGCACTGCGTTCCTGCAGGGTAGCCTGCACGAGGAGATCTGGCTGCGCCGTCCGCCTGGCTTCACTGGGACTTTCCCTCCTGGCACCCAGTGGAGCCTCCGACGGCCAGTCTACGGTCTCCGCCAGGCACCGCGTGAGTGGCACGACACACTGAGGACTACGCTTGCGGCTCTTGGGTTTGCTCCTTCTACTGCTGACCCGTCGCTGTTTCTTCGCACCGACACTTCCCTGCCGCCGTTCTACATCCTCGTGTACGTCGACGACTTGGTCTTTGCCACAGCGGACACTGCTGGACTCGCCTACGTGAAGTCCGAGCTGCTGAAGAGACACACGTGCACAGACCTGGGTGAACTGCGCAGCTACCTTGGCTTGCAGATCACTCGGGACAGAGCACGCCGCACCATTACCCTGACTCAGTCACACATGGTGCAGCAGGTCCTTCAGCGCTTCGGCTTCACGTACTCCTCGCCTCAGGCCACTCCTCTGCCTACTCGCCACTCACTCTCAGCTCTGCCTTCGGATGAGTCCGTAGAGTCGAGTGGTCCGTATGCAGAGCTTGTTGGCTGCCTCATGTACCTGATGACCTGCACACGACCTGACCTTGCATACCCTCTGAGCATCCTTGCACGCTATGTTGCTCCTGGGAGACACCGACCAGAGCACATGGCTGCAGCGAAGAGGGTATTGCGCTACCTGTGCAGTACGTCGGGCATGGGGCTAGTGCTTGGAGGGCGGAGTCCAGTGGTCCTTACTGGGCACGCAGACGCTTCTTGGGCTGACGACCAGGCTACGCAGCGGTCGTCACAGGGTTACACCTTCAGCCTTGGTTCCGGCTCTGTCTCGTGGCGGTCTACTCGCTCGTCTTCGGTTCTCGGCTCCAGTTGTGAGGCTGAGATCTACGCCGGGGCCATGGCTGCACAGGAGCTTCGCTGGCTCACCTACCTGCTGACTGACCTTGGAGAGCTGCCTCGTTCTCCTCCAGTGCTGTACGTAGACAACAAGGCCATGTTGGCCTTGTGTCGAGAGCAGCGCTTGGAGCACAGAACGAAGCACATTGCTCTCCGCTACTTCCTTGCTCGTGAGCTGCAGCAGCGTGGTCAGTTGCGACTTGCTTACGTGGCCTCTGAGGCCAACACTGCTGATGTGTTCACCAAGGCACTTGCGCCTTGCGACCATCAGCGCTTTTGTACCCAGCTGGGTCTTGTACCTGTCTTGCCTCACTTGCTCTCTTCTTGACTTTACTTGTACTTTGACATATATATACCTGCTCTTGCTTGTCTAGTTTTATATATATGTCTGTACTCCTGCATGTGAACTGGCCTCTGGCCTTGCTCTTGTGCTCGGACTGTGTGGTGACTTTGTGATCCACCCTGAGCGTGCTTTGCTTTGCTTGACTGGTCTTGTGACCCCTTGTTCTCCCCCACTTTGCCTATGGGGGTGTGTCAGATTATTATAGCTGATGCATGTTTGTAGGCCATAGTGGGGTAGCACATATGGGGTACAGTTTGCTAGGGTTGTATTTGTACCCAACTCTGACTTAGTCATTCATCCCTGTTCATTCCTTTCACAATTCCGTGTACTATGCGAGATCTGAGCGCTTCCGTTCTCCCTGGCATTTGTACTCTAAGTTCCCATACTGACCGAACTGGCCAATGCACCATTTTCCATATACATATGCATTAGATTCCTTTCAAACCTTATTAGCTCACTAGATTTATATATTTTCCACCTTCTAATCGAGTGAGACCGCTAGATTCCCTTTATGTTTTGAGAAATGAGCGTTTCCGTTCTCCTTGACCCTACTTGCACTATAAGTTCGAAATGCCGGCCAGACTGGCCGATGCACCATTTTCTCTACACATGTGCGTTAGTTACCTTTCAAACCCTTACATTCACTAGATGAATATATTTTCTACCTTGTATTTGAGTGAGACCACTTGATTCAGTGTACTATGCGAGATCTGAGCGCTTCCGTTCTCCCTGGCATTTGCATTTTAAGTTCCGATTCTGACCGACCTGGCCAATGCACCAAATTTCTCTATACATGTGCGTTAAATACATTTCAAACCTTTTTAGCTGACTAGATTTATATATTTCCCACTTTCTGATCGAGTGAGACCGTTAGATTAACTCTACTTTTTGAGAAACGAGCGTTTCCGTTCTCCCTGGCCCCACCTGTACTATGAGTGCGAAATGCCGGCCAGACTGGCCGATGCACCATTTTCTCTACACATGTGCGTTAGTTACCTTTCAAACCCTTACGTTCACTAGATGAATATATTTCCTACCTTATATTTGAGTGAGACCACTAGATTCCGTGTATTATGCGAGATCTGAGCGGTTCCGTTCTCCCAGGCATTTGCACTCTAAGTTCCCATACTGACCGACCTGGCCAATGCACCACTTTCCATATACATATGCATTAGATTCCTTCCGAACCTTATTTGCTCACTAGATTTATATATTTTTCCACCTTCTGATCGAGTGAGACCGCTAGATTCCCTTTACTTTTTGAGAAATGAGCGTTTCCGTTCTCCTTGGCCCTACTTGCACTATAAGTGCGAAATGCCGGCCAGACTGGCCGATGCACCATTTTCTCTACACATGTGCGTTAGTTACCTTTCAAACCCTTACGTTCACTAGATGAATATATTTCCTACCTTATATTTGAGTGAGACCACTAGATTCCGTGTATTATGCGAGATCTGAGCAGTTCCGTTCTCCCAGGCATTTGCACTCTAAGTTCCCATACTGACCGACCTGGCCAATGCACCACTTTCCATATACATATGCATTAGATTCCTTCCGAACCTTATTAGCTCACTAGATTAATATATTTCCCACCTTCTGATCGAGTGAGACCGCTAGATTCCCTCTACTCTTTGAGAAATGAGCGTTTCCGTTCTCCTTGGCCCTACTTGCACTATAAGTGCGAAATGCCGGCCAGACTGGCCGATGCACAATTTTCTCTACACATGTGCGTTAGTTACCTTTCAAACCCTTACGTTCACTAGATGAATTTATTTCCTACCTTCTATTTGAGTGAGACCACTAGATTCCGTGTACTATGCGAGATCTGAGCGCTTCCGTTCTCCCTGGCATCTGCACTCTAAGTTCCCATACTGACCGAGCTGGCCAATGCACCATTTGCCATATACATATGCATTAGATTCCTTTCAAACCTTATTAGCTCACTAGATTTATATATTTCCCACCTTCTGATCGAGTAAGACCGCTAGATTCCCTCTACTTTTTGAGAAATGAGCGTTTCCGTTCTCCTTCGCCCTAGTTGCACTATAAGTGCGAAATGCCGGCCAGACTGGCCGATGCACAATTTTCTCTACACATGTGCGTTATTTACCTTTCAAACCCTTACGTTCACTAGATGAATATATTTCCTACTTTCTATTTGAGTGAGACCACTTGATTCCGTGTACTATGCGAGATCTGAGCGCTTTCGTTCTCCCTGGCATTTGCACTCTAAGTTCCGATACTGACCGACCTGGCCAATGCACCATTTTCTCTATACATGTGCGTTGTATACTATCAAACCTTTTTAGCTGACTAGATTTATATATTTCCCACCTTCTGATTGAGTGAGACCGTTAGATTCCCTCTACTTTTTGAGAAACGAGCGTTTCCGTTCTCCCTGGCCCCACCTGCACTATGAGTGCGAAATGCCGGCCAGACTGGCCGATGCACCATTTTCTCTACACATGTGCGTTAGTTACCTTTCAAACCCTTACGTTCACTAGATGAATATATTTCCTACCTTATATTTGAGTGAGACCACTAGATTCCGTGTATTATGCGAGATCTGAGCGGTTCCGTTCTCCCAGGCATTTGCACTCGAAGTTCCCATACTGACTGACCTGACCAATGCACCACTTTCCATATGCATATGCATTAGATTCCTTCCGAACCTTATTAGCTCACTAGATCTATATATTTCCCACCTTCTGATCGAGTGAGACCGTTAGATTCCCTTTACTTTTTGAGAAATGAGCGTTTCTATTCTCCTTGGCCCTACTTGCACTATAAGTGCGAAATGCCGGCCAGACTGGCCGATGCACCATTTTCTCTACACATGTGCGTTAGTTACCTTTCAAACCCTTACGTTCACTAGATGGATTTATTTCCTACCTTCTGTTTGAGTGAGACCGCTAGATTCCGTGTACTATGCGAGATATGAGCGCTTCCGTTCTCCCTGTCATTTGCACTCTAAGTTCCCATACTGACCAACCTGGCCAATGCACCACTTTCCATATACATATGCATTAGATTCCTTTCGAACCTTATTAGCTCACTAGATTTATATATTTCCCACGTTTTGATTGAGTGAGACCGCTAGATTCCCTTTACTATTTGAGAAATGAGCGTTTCCGTTCTCCTTGGCCCTACTTGCACTATAAGTGCGAAATGCCGGCCAGACTGGCCGATGCACCATTTTCTCTACACATGTGCGTTAGTTACCTTTCAAACCCTTACGTTCACTAGATGAATATATTTCCTACCTTATATTTGAGTGAGACCACTAGATTCCGTGTATTATGCGAGATCTGAGCAGTTCCGTTCTCTCAGGCATTTGCACTCTAAGTTCCCATACTGACCGACCTGGCCAATGCACCACTTTCCATATACATATGCATTAGATTCCTTCCGAACCTTATTAGCTCACTAGATTAATATATTTCCCACCTTCTGATCGAGTGAGACCGCTAGATTCCCTCTACTCTTTGAGAAATGAGCGTTTCCGTTCTCCTTGGCCCTACTTGCACTATAAGTGCGAAATGCCGGCCAGACTGGCCGATGCACAATTTTCTCTACACATGTGCGTTATTTACCTTTCAAACCCTTATGTTCACTAGATGAATTTATTTCCTACCTTCTATTTGAGTGAGACCACTAGATTCCGTGTACTATGCGAGATCTGAGCGCTTCCGTTCTCCCTGGCATTTGCACTCTAAGTTCCCATACTGACCGAGCTGGCCAATGCACCATTTTCCATATACATATGCATTAGATTCCTTTCGAACCTTATTAGCTCACTAGATTTATATATTTCCCACCTTCTGATCGAGTAAGACCGCTAGATTCCCTCTACTTTTTGAGAAATGAGCGTTTCCGTTCTCCTTCGCCCTAGTTGCACTATAAGTGCGAAATGCCGGCCAGACTGGCCGATGCACAATTTTCTCTACACATGTGCGTTAGTTACCTTTCAAACCCTTACGTTCAATAGATGAATATATTTCCTACTTTCTATTTGAGTGAGACCACTTGATTCCGTGTACTATGCGAGATCTGAGCGCTTCCGTTCTCCCTGGCATTTGCACTCTAAGTTCCGATACTGACCGACCTGGCCAATGCACCATTCTCTCTATACATGTGCGTTGTATACTATCAAACCTTTTTAGCTGACTAGATTTATATATTTCCCACCTTCTGATCGAGTCAGACCGTTAGATTCCCTCTACTTTTTGAGAAACGAGCGTTTCCGTTCTCCCTGGCCCTACCTGCACTATGAGTGCGAAATGCCGGCCAGACTGGCCGATGCACCATTTTCTCTACACATGTGCGTTAGTTACCTTTCAAACCCTTACGTTCACTAGATGAATATATTTCCTACCTTATATTTGAGTGAGACCACTAGATTCTGTGTATTATGCGAGATCTGAGCGGTTCCGTTCTCCCAGGCATTTGCACTCGAAGTTCCCATACTGACCGACCTGGCCAATGCACCACTTTCCATATACATATGCATTAGATTCCTTCCGAACCTTATTAGCTCACTAGATCTATATATTTCCCACCTTCTGATCGAGTGAGACCGTTAGATTCCCTTTACTTTTTGAGAAATGAGCGTTTCTTTTCTCCTTGGCCCTACTTGCACTATAAGTGCGAAATGCCGGCCAGACTGGCCGATGCACCATTTTCTCTACACATGTGCGTTAGTTACCTTTCAAACCCTTACGTTCACTAGATGAATTTATTTCCTACCTTCTATTTGAGTGAGACCGCTAGATTCCGTGTACTATGCGAGATCTGAGCGCTTCCGTTCTCCTTGTCATTTGCACTCTAAGTTCCCATACTAACCAACCTGGCCAATGCACCATTTTCCATATACATATGCATTAGATTCCTTTCGAACCTTATAAGCTCACTAGATTTATATATTTCCCACCTTTTGATCGAGTGAGACCGCTAGATTCCGTTTACTGTTTGAGAAATGAGCGTTTCCGTTCTCCTTGGCCCTACTTGCACTATAAGTGCGAAATGCCGGCCAGACTGGCCGATGCACCATTTTCTCTACACATGTGCGTTAGTTACCTTTCAAACCCTTACGTTCACTAGATGAGTTTATTTCCTACCTTCTATTTGAGTGAGACCACTAGATTCCGTGTACTATGCGAGATCTGAGCGCTTCCGTTCTCCCTGGCATTTGCACTCTAAGTTCCCATACTGACCGACCTGGCCAATGCACCATTTTCCATATACATATGCATTAGATTCCTTTCGAACCTTATTAGCTCACTAGATTTATATATTTCCCACCTTCTGATCGAGTAAGATTGCTAGATTCCCTCTACTTTTTGAGAAATGAGCGTTTCCGTTCTCCTTCGCCCTAGTTGCACTATAAGTGCGAAATGCCGGCCAGACTGGCCGATGCACAATTTTCTCTACACATGTGCGTTAGTTACCTTTCAAACCCTTACGTTCACTAGATGAATATATTTCCTACTTTCTATTTGAGTGAGACCACTTGATTCCGTGTACTATGCGAGATCTGAGCGCTTCCGTTCTCCCTGGCATTTGCACTCTAAGTTCCGATACTGACCGACCTGGCCAATGCACCATTTTCTCTATACATGTGCGTTGTATACTATCAAACCTTTTTAGCTAACTAGATTTATATATCTCCCACCTTCTGATTGAGTGAGACCGTTAGATTCCCTCTACTTTTTGAGAAACGACCGTTTCCGTTCTCCCTGGCCCCACTTGCACTATGAGTGCGAAATGCCGGCCAGACTGGCCGATGCACCATTTTCTCTACACATGTGCGTTAGTTACCTTTCAAACCCTTACGTTCACTAGATGAATATATTTCCTACCTTATATTTGAGTGAGACCACTAGATTCCGTGTATTATGCGAGATCTGAGCGGTTCCGTTCTCCCAGGCATTTGCACTCGAAGTTCCCATACTGACCGACCTGGCCAATGCACCACTTTCCATATACATATGCATAAGATTCCTTCCGAACCTTATTAGCTCACTAGATCTATATATTTCCCACCTTCTGATCGAGTGAGACCGTTAGATTCCCTTTACTTTTTGAGAAATGAGCGTTTCTATTCTCCTTGGCCCTACTTGCACTATAAGTGCGAAATGCCGGCCAGACTGGCCGATGCACCATTTTCTCTACACATGTGCGTTAGTTACCTTTCAAACCCTTACGTTCACTAGATGGATTTATTTCCTACCTTCTGTTTGAGTGAGACCGCTAGATTCCGTGTACTATGCGAGATCTGAGCGCTTCCGTTCTCCCTGTCATTTGCACTCTAAGTTCCCATACTGACCAACCTGGCCAATGCACCATTTTCCATATACATATGCATTAGATTCCTTTCGAACCTTATTAGCTCACTAGATTTATATATTTCCCACCTTCTGATCGAGTGAGACCGCTAGATTCCCTTTACTGTTTGAGAAATGAGCGTTTCCGTTCTCCCTGGCCCTACTTGCACTATAAGTGCGAAATGCCGGCCAGACTGGCCGATGCACCATTTTCTCTACACATGTGCGTTAGTTACCTTTCAAACCCTTACGTTCACTAGATGAATTTATTTCATACCTTCTATTTGAGTGAGACCACTAGATTCCGTGTACTATGCGAGACCTGAGCGCTTCCGTTCTCCCTGGCATTTGCACTCTAAGTTCTCATACTGACCGACCTGGCCAATGCACCATTTTCCATATATATATGCATTAGATTCCTTTCGAACCTTATTAGCTCACTAGATAAATATATTTTCCACCTTTTGATCGAGTGAGACCGCTAGATTCCCTTTACTTTTTGAGAAATGAGCGTTTCCGTTCTCCTTGGCCCTACTTGCACTATAAGTGCGAAATGCCGGCCAGACTGGCCGATGCACCATTTTCTCTACACATGTGCGTTAGTTACCTTTCAAACCCTTACGTTCACTAGATGAATTTATTTCCTACCTTCTATTTGAGTGAGACCACTAGATTCCGTGTACTATGCGAGATCTGAGCGCTTCCAATCTCCCTGGCATTTGCACTCTAAGTTCCCATACTGACCGACCTGGCCAATGCACCATTTTCCATATACATATGCATTAGATTCCTTTCGAACCTTATTAGCTGACTAGATTTATATATTTCCCACCTTCTGATCGAGTGAGACCGCTAGATTCCCTCTACTTTTTGCGAAATGAGCGTTTCCGTTCTCCTTGGCCCTACTTGCACTATAAGTGCGAAATGCCGACCAGACTGGCCGATGCACAATTTTCTCTACACATGTGCGTTAGTTACCTTTCAAACCCTTACGTTCACTAGATGAATTTATTTCCTACCTTCTATTTGAGTGAGACCACTAGATTCCGTGTACTATGCGAGATCTGAGCGCTTCCGTTCTCCCTGGCATTTGCACTCTAAGTTCCCATACTGACCGACCTGGCCAATGCACCATTTTCCATATACATTTGCATTAGATTCCTTTCAAACCTGATTAGCTCACTAGATTTATATATTTCCCACCTTCTGATCGAGTGAGACCGCTAGATTCCCTCTACTTTTTGAGAAATGAGCGTTTCCGTTCTCCTTGGCCCTATTTGCACTATAAGTGCGAAATGCCGGCCAGACTGGCCGATGCACAATTTTCTCTACACATGTGCGTTAGTTACCTTTCAAACCCTTATGTTCACTAGATGAATATATTTCATAATTTGTATTTGAGTGAGACCACTTGATTCCGTGTACTATGCGACATCTGAGCGCTTCCGCTCTCCCTGGCATTTGCATTTTAAGTTCCGATTCTGACCGACCTGGCCAATGCACCAATTTCTCTATACATGTGCGTTAAATACATTTCAAAACTTTTTAGCTGACTAGATTTATATATTTCCCACCTTCAGATCGAGTGAGACCGTTAGTTCCCTCTAGTTTTTGAGAAACGAGCGTTTCCGTTCTCCCTGGCCCCACCTGCACTATGCGTGCGAAATGCCGGCCAGACTGGCCAATGCACCATTTTACCTATACATGTGCTTTAGTTACCTTTCAAACCCTTACGTTCACTAGATGAATATATTTCCTACCTTATATTTGAGTGAGACCACTAGATTCTGTGTATTATGCGAGATCTGAGCGGTTCCGTTCTCCCAGGCATTTGCACTCTAACTTCCCATACTGACCGACCTGGCCAATGCACCACTTTCCATATACATATGCATTAGATTCCTTCCGAACCTCATTAGCTCACTAGATTTATATATTTCCCACCTTCTGATTGAGTGAGACCGCTAGATTCTCTCTACGTTTTGAGAAGTGAGCGTTTCCGTTCTCCTTGGCCCTACTTGCACTATAAGTGCGAAATGCCGGCCAGACTGGCCGATGCACCATTTTCTCTACACATGTGCGTAAGTTACCTTTCAAACCCTTACGTTCACTAGATGAGTTTATTTCCTACCTTCTATTTGAGTGAGACCACTAGATTCCGTGTACTATGCGAGATCTGAGCGCTTCCGTTCTCCCTGGCATTTGTACTCTAAGTTCCCATACTGACCGAACTGGCCAATGCACCATTTTCCATATACATATGCATTAGATTTCTTTCGAACCTTATTAGCTCACTAGATTTATATATTTCCCACCTTCTAATCGAGTGAGACCGCTAGATTTCCTTTACTTTTTGAGAAATGAGCGTTTCCGTTCTCCTTGGCCCTACTTGCACTATAAGTTCGAAATGCCGGCCAGACTGGCCGATGCACCATTTTCTCTACACATGTGCGTTAGTTACCTTTCAAACCCTTACATTCACTAGATGAATTTATTTTCTACCTTGTATTTGAGTGAGACCAGTAGATTCCGTGTACTATGCGAGATCTGAGCGCTTCCGTTCTCCCTGACATTTGCACTCTAAGTTCCCATACTGACCGACCTGGCCAATGCACCATTTTCCATATACATATGCATTAGATTCCTTTCGAACCTTATTAGCTCACTAGATTTATATATTTCCCACCTTCTGATCGAGTGAGACCGCTAGATTCCCTCTACTTTTTGAGAAATGAGCGTTTCCGTTCTCCTTGGCCCTACTTGCACTATAAGTGCGAAATGCCGGCCAGACTGGCCGATGCACCATTTTCTCTACACATGTGCGTTAGTTACCTTTCAAACCCTTACGTTCACTAGATGAATATATTTCCTACTTTCTATTTGAGTGAGACCACTTGATTCCGTGTACTATGCGAGATCTGAGCGCTTCCGTTCTCCCTGGCATTTGCATTTTAAGTTCTGATACTGACCGACCTGGCCAATGCACCAAATTTCTCTATACATGTGCGTTGAATACATTTCAAACCTTTTTAGCTGACTAGATTTATATATTTCCCACCTTCTGATCGAGTGAGACTGTTAGATTCCCTCTACTTTTTGAGAAACGAGCGTTTCCGTTCTCCCTGGCCCCACCTGCACTATGAGTGCGAAATGCCGGCCAGACTGGCCGATGCACCATTTTCTCTACACATGTGCGTTAGTTACCTTTCAAACCCTTATGTTCACTAGATGAATATATTTCCTACCTTATATTTGAGTGAGACCACTAGATTCCGTGTATTATGCGAGATCTGAGCGGTTCCGTTCTCCCAGGCATTTGCACTCTAAGTTCCCATACTGACCGACCTGGCCAATGCACCACTTTCCATATACATATGCATTAGATTCCTTCCGAACCTTATTAGCTCACTAGATTTATATATTTCCCACCTTCTGATCGAGTGAGACCGCTAGATTCCCTCTACTTTTTGAGAAATGAGCGTTTCCGTTCTCCTTGGCCCTAGTTGCACTATAAGTGCGAAATGCCGGCCAGACTGGCCGATGCACAATTTTCTCTACACATGTGCGTTAGTTACCTTTCAAACCGTTACGTTCACTAGATTAATATATTTCCTACTTTCTATTTGAGTGAGACCACTTGATTCCGTGTACTATGCGAGATCTGAGCGCTTCCGTTCTCCCTGACATTTGTACTCTAAGTTCCCATACTGACCGACCTGGCCAATGCACCATTTTCCATATACATATGCATTAGATGTCAAACATTATATATGTTATGCTTGTGTAGGCTACGGTGGGTTAGCCTATAGGGGGTACACAATTCTAGGGTTTACTACTTGTACTCATTTCACTTCTAGTTCACACATTCCTGTTCGCTTATTCTGACATGGTATAGAGGGGGTCCTTCTACGGACCGGTTTTTTTTTGGGCCCACCGAAGCGCCCCCCGAGGCGCGATCTTTTTTTAGCGACCCCTCGGGTCGCCATTTCCCCTGCGGCCCCGCCGCCTTCACTGACGCGGCCCCGCCGCCGGCCCTTAACGCGGCCCCGCCGACGGCTTTGTCGCGGCCCCGCCCAGGCCCTTACGCGGCCCTGCCGCCTGCTCTCACGCGGCCCCGCCCCGGCTCCTTCGCGGCCCCGCCGCCTGCTCTCGCGCGGCCCCGCCCCGGCTTCTACGCGGCCCCGCCCCGGCTTTCACGCGGCCCCGCCGACAGCTTTGTCGCGGCCCCGCCCAGGCCCTTACGCGGCTCCGCCGCCTGCTCTCACGCGGCCCCGCCCCGGCTCCTTCGCGGCCCCGCCGCCTGCTCTCGCGCGGCCCCGCCCCGGCTTCTACGCGGCCCCGCCCCGGCTTTCACGCGGCCCCGCCAACGGCTCTGTCGCGGCCCCGCCCAGGCCCTTACGCGGCCCCGCCGCCTGCCCCCGTCGCGGCCCGGTCACCTCCTGACGGCCCCGCCGTCCCTTCGTGACGGCCTCGCCGTCCCTTCCTGACGGCCCCGCCGTCCCCTCCTGACGGCTCCTGCCGTCCCCTTCTACCGGCCCCGCAACTGCACCTGCTGGCCCCGCCGCTGCACCTACCGGCCCCCACCACCCACCCCCCCTTTTCCCGTCACCCTTAGCGACGGGAGAGGCCAGCAGAGGGGTGTGTGGCCTCCCCTGCTTCTCCTCCTCCTTCATCTCCCACTGCAGCAGCCGAGCCGCTCATCTGCAGCAGCCGAGCCGCCCCACCGCCGAGCCGCCCTGCACCCGAGCCGCCCAGCAGCCGAGCCGCCCTGCCGCCGAGCCGCCGGGTCGCTGAGCTGCTGAGCTGCAGTTGCTGCCGAGCCGCCCTGCCGCAGAGCCGCCGAGTCACCGAGCTGCTGAGCTGCAGTTGCTGCCGAGCCGCCTTGCCGCCGAGCCGCCCGAGTCGCCCGAGCCGCCGAGCCGCCGAGCTGCTGAGCCGCTGAGTCGCCGAGCCTACTCTTCCCACCACTGGTGAGCTCTTGCCCTGCTAGCACGCTGCGCGTCGCCTGCTTGCCTGCCTGCCTGCCTTTTGGCTTGCCTGGCTGCCTGCCTCCCTGCTGCTAGTCCTGCTCCTGCTTCTACTTGCGGAGCCAAATGCAGCCCCAGCGACGCCGGCGTGAGTCCCTCACGCCCCAGCAGCTGCGTGAGTGGTACGCTGGTTGGGGCTGTAGGGGTGGCGACGCTACTCCTACTACCACTCCTGCTGCTTCTACTTGTGGTGGCGGCCAGATGCAGCTCCCGCGACCCTCTCGCGTGTCTCTCACGCCTCGCCAGCTTCGTGAGTGGTACGCTCAGAGTGGAGGGTCTCTCAGTGCTGTTCGCTGCTCTTACGTGATTCGCACTGGTACTCGGACTGGTCAGCCTTGTGGGACACGTAGTCATACACCGTCCCGCTGCTTCGCCCGTCTGAGCGACGCCTGGCGTACCGTGTTTGGCGACGAGGCTGAGCTTCCCGACTAGGTGGAGTTGCTTAGGCAGAGGGTAGATATATATGCTCTTGACTATGATGCTATTCTCACTGCCATGTATGCATTGCCTACTAGTGCTGACCGTGCCGGTCACCTGTGCGTCCCGCCTGACCCAGGTATAGGACCTGCTGCTCTAGCTACTGGTGAGGCCGCTGCTCTGGGTGCTAGTGAGTCTCCTGCTCCAGGTACAGGTGCGGCTGCTGCTCTAGGTGCTAGTGAGTCTGCTTCCTCAGGTGCGGGTGAGGCTGCGCACTCAGGTACCGCGTTGGCTTCGGCCTCCCTCACCTTTACACTTGACTCTGGGGCTTCTCGCTCCTTCTTTCGGGACCGCACCACACTCACGCCGCTTGGTCGGCCGGTTGCTGTCTCCCTGGCTGACCCCTCTGGGGGTCCTGTCCTCGCTCACTTCTCCACTGTCCTCCCGTGTCCGGCTGCCCCCTCGGGCACCCTCTCTGGCCTGTACCTCCCCTCGTTCTCGACGAACTTGGTGAGTGGTGCAGACCTACAGGATGCGGGGGTTCACCAGTTCACTCCTGCGAGTCAGCGGGTGACCCACTGCACGGACGCACGCACAGGCCGGCACCTGGCCACGTTCTCGCGTCGGCCGGGGTCGAGCCTCTACACCCTGACCACTGAGTCTCCTCCTATCCCCGCGTCCGGTCAGGTAGCAGCGTCGGGTCAGGTGTTTGGTGCTGCGTCCAGGTCTGGTCCTGAGTCTGCCCCCTGTTCGTGTCGCCTCCTGTCTCACGAGACTCTTCTGTGGCACCACCGTCTAGGCCACCCCTCCTTGCCCCGTCTTCGAGGCATGGCTTCCCGTGTCCTTGTCTCTGGTCTTCCCCAGTCTCTCCCTCCCCTTCCTTCGGGACCAGGACCTTCCTGTGTCCCCTGTGTCGAGGGGCGCCTCAGGGCTGCTCCTCACTCCTCCCAGTTTCCCCCAACAGGCTCCTCTGCAGACGCTTCACATGGACGTGTGGGGCCCGGCCCCCGTCCGTGGGCAAGGTCACGAGCGCTACTTCCTGTTGGTGGTTGACGACTACTCGCGTTACACCTCAGTCTTCCCCTTGCGCAGCAAGGGTGCTGTCACTGAGGTGCTGATCGACTGGATCCGCGAGGCTCGTCTCCAGCTCAAGAGGAGCTTCGGCTCGGACTTTCCTGTTCTGCGTCTGCACTCTGACCGAGGTGGGGAGTTCTCCTCTCGCCTTCTGCGAGACTACTGTCGTGCACAGGGGATCCGCCAGACCTTTACGCTTCCGGACTCTCCACAGCAAAATGGGATTGCTGAGCGCCGCATCGGCATGGTCATGGATGTCGCTCGTACGTCCATGATGCATGCGGCTGCCCCCCATTTTCTGTGGCCGTTTGCGGTTCGGTACGCGGCGCATCAGCTCAACCTTCACCCCAGGGTCTCTCGGCCCGCGATGTCCCCAGTGTTACTGTGGACGGGGAAGGTCGGCGATGCGTCTGCGTTCCGTGTCTGGGGATCTCGGGCGTTTGTCCGCGACTTGTCTGCGGACAAGCTGTCCCCCCGTGCTGCTCCCTGTGTCTTCCTTGGCTTCCCCCCTGACGCTCCAGGGTGGCAGTTCTACCACTTCTCCTCTCGTCGTGTTCTGTCCTCCCAGGACGTCACGTTCGACGAGTCAGTCCCCTTCTACCGCCTCTTCCCCTACCGTACTCCTTCCCTTCCCCCCCCACCGGACTTCCTGGTACCAGTTCCCCCCCCGGTAGACCCCCTCCCCCCTCAGGTTCCTGCCCCTTCAGGTGTGTCCCAGATAGACACGGTCGAGCCAGTCGAGGTTGCTGCTGAGTCTGGTCCTGCTGCGGGTGCTGAGCCTGGGGGTGCTGCTGCTGGGGGTGCTGAGCCTGGGGGTGCTGAGCCTGGGGGTGCAAGGCCGGGGGGTGCTGAGTCTTGGGGTGCTGAGCCGGGGGGTGCTGAGCCGGAGGGTGCTACGTCAGGAGCTGCTGAGCCTAGGGGTGCTGGGCCTGGAGGTGCGGAGCCTGCGCCTGCTGGACCTGGGGGCTCTCCGGTTCTTCCGTCTCGGCGGGAGCCGCTCTCTCCACTGGAGCTGCGCGAGTGGTTTGCTCGCCGCTGGAGGCGTGCTGCTGGAGCTGGAGCTTCTTCGCCTGCTGAGGGTGCTGCCGGTCCCGGAGCTGCTGGGCCTGCGGGTCCTACTGGAGCTGGAGCTACTGAGTCTGGGGGTGCTGAGTCTGGAGCTGCTGAGCCTGGAGGTGCTGAGTCTGGAGCGGCTATGCCTGTGGGTGCTGAGTCTGGAGCTGCTGAGCCTGGGGTTTCTCCTGCTGCTGCGTCTCGCCGGGAGCCCCTCTCTCCATAGGAGCTGCGTGAGTGGTTTGCTCGCCGCTGGAGGAGTGTTGCTGGAGCTAGAGCTTCGTCGACCGTCGAGGGTGCTGGTGCTGCCGGTCCCGGAGCTGCTGGGCCTGCGGGTCCTACGGGAGCTGGAGCTGCTGAGGGTGTTGGTGCTGAGACTACTGCTGTCTGTCCTGGCGGTGGTTCTGCTGCTGGTGCTGCTGGAGGTCCTGCCGCTGGAGGTGTTGGTGGCGCTGGTGCTGTCGCTGAGGGTGCTGGTGCTGTCCCTGCTGAGTCAGGAGCTGCCGCGCGGCCTCGGCCGTACTTCGTTCTGCTCCTACAGCAGGTTCTTGGTCTTTCTCCTTCGGTAGAGTGTCCACAGCCTGTCCAGTCGCAGTCACTGTTGGAGCCTTCCTCTCCTCTGCCTGCTCCCTCTCCTTACACTGGTCCTACTGGAGGTCTTGCTGAGCGTCGTGGGCCTGCGTCTCGTCCCGCGTCGCCTGTTCGTGCTGCTCGCGCTAGTGGTCGCGGTTCGCGTCAGCGTCCTCCTCCTGTCCCTGGCACGCACCGGATGTCTCTGCGTCCGTCCACTGCTCCTCTGCGTGCCTCTTTGCCTTCTCCTCCTGAGTCCTCTCTTCCTGCGCTTGCCGACCCTGAGTCGGACTCTCTTCGCGCTGCCAGTCCTACTGTCACGCGTCTGCTTGCTACTATCGTCACTGACCCCTCTTTTGAGTCCACTGCTGCGTCTGCTCTAGTCGCTGAGCTCGTTGACTTTGCTGCTCGCTGTCGTCTCGACTACGTTGCCAGTCTTGTTGCTGAGTCTGCGTCTGTCTGTCCTCTGTCCGTCGGGGGTGAGTGTGCTCTTGGCACGGACGTCCTAGAGGACAGACAGGAGGAGTTACAGTGTCTAGCGGCTGCTTCACCTCATCTCGCGTCGATTCTGCTTGCCCCTGAGGGAGACCCGGATGCACTAGACATCCCGACTCCGCGTTCTTACGCGGAGGCCGTAGAGGGTCCCTACTCCTCTCAGTGGCAGGCAGCTATGGATGCAGAGATGGCTTCCTGGAAGTCCACAGGCACCTACGTTGACGCGGTTCCCCCTCCTGGGGCGAACATCGTCAGTGGCATGTGGATCTTCAGGGTGAAGCGGCCGCCGGGCTCTCCATCTGTCTTCAAGGCGCGGTACGTTGCTCGTGGCTTCAGTCAGCGGCAGGGAGTTGACTACTTTCAGACCTTCTCTCCCACCCCGAAGATGACCACTCTTCGGGTGCTGCTAAACATAGCCGCTCAGCGCGACTACGAGCTTCACTCTCTCGACTTCAGCACTGCATTCCTGCAGGGTAGCCTGCACGAGGAGATCTGGCTGCGCCGTCCACCTGGCTTCACTGGGACTTTCCCTCCTGGCACCCAGTGGAGCCTCCGACGGCCAGTCTACGGTCTCCGCCAGGCACCGCGTGAGTGGCACGACACACTGAGGACTACGCTTGCGGCTCTTGGGTTTGCTCCTTCTACTGCTGACCCGTCGCTGTTTCTGCGCACCGACACTTCACTACCGCCGTTCTACATCCTCGTGTACGTTGACGACTTGGTCTTTGCCACAGCGGACACTGCTGGACTCGCCTACGTGAAGTCCGAACTGCTGAAGAGACACACGTGCACAGACCTGGGTGAACTGCGCAGCTACCTTGGCTTGCAGATCACTCGGGACAGAGCACGCCGCACCATTACCTTGACTCAGTCACACATGGTGCAGCAGGTCCTTCAGCGCTTCGGCTTCACGTACTCCTCGCCTCAGGCCACTCCTCTGCCTACTCGCCACTCACTCTCAGCTCTGCCTTCGGATGAGTCCATAGAGTCGAGTGGTCCGTATGCAGAGCTTGTTGGCTGCCTCATGTACCTGATGACCTGCACACGACCTGACCTTGCATACCCTCTGAGCATTCTTGCACGCTATGTTGCTCCTTGGAGACACAGACCAGAGCACATGGCTGCAGCGAAGAGGGTATTGCGCTACCTGTGCAGTACGTCAGGCATGGGGCTTGTGCTTGGAGGGCGGAGTCCAGTGGTCCTTACCGGCCACGCGGACGCTTCTTGGGCTGACGACCAGGCTACGCAGCAGTCGTCACAGGGTTACACCTTCAGCCTTGGTTCCGGCTCTGTCTCGTGGCGGTCTACTCGCTCGTCTTCGGTTCTCGGCTCCAGTTGTGAGGCTGAGATCTACGCCGGGGCCATGGCTGCACAGGAGCTTCGCTGGCTCACCTACCTGCTGACTGAACTTGGAGAGCCGCCTCGTTCTCCTCCAGTGCTGTACGTAGACAACAAGGCCATGCTGGCCTTGTGTTGAGAACAGCGCTTGGAGCACAGAACGAAGCACATTGCTCTCCGCTACTTCCTTGCTCGTGAGCTGCAGCAGCGTGGTCAGTTGCGACTTGCGTACGTGGCCTCTGAGGCCAACAATGCTGATGTGTTCACCAAGGCACTCGCGCCTTGTGACCATCAGCGCTTTTGCACCCAGCTGGGTCTTGTGTCTGTCTTGCCTCACTTGCTCTCCTCTTGACTTTACTTGTACTGTGACATATATATATACCTGCTCTTGCTTGTCTAGTTTTATATATATGTCTGTACTCCTGCATGTGAACTGGCCTCTGGCCCTGCTCTTGTGCTCGGACTGTGTGGTGACTTTGTGATCCACCCTGAGCTTGCTTTGCTTTGCTTGACTGGTCTTGTGACCCCTTGTTCTCCCCCACTTTGCCTATGGGGGTGTGTCAAACATTATATATGTTATGCTTGTGTAGGCTACAGTGGGTTAGCCTATAGGGGGTACACAATTCTAGGGTTTACTACTTGTACTCATTTCACTTCTAGTTCACACATTCCTGTTCGCTTATTCTGACATTAGATTCCTTTCGAACCTTATTAGCTCACTAGATTTATATATTTCCCACCTTTTCATCGAGTGAGACCGCTAGATTCCCTCTACTTTTTGAGAAATGAGCGTTTCCATTCTCCTTGGCCCTAGTTGCATCATAAGTGCGAAATGCCGGCCAGACTGGCCGATGCACAATTTTCTCTACACATGTGCGTTAGTTACCTTTCAAACCGTTACGTTCACTAGATGAATATATTTCCTACTTTCTATTTGAGTGAGACCACTTGATTTAGTGTACTATGCGAGATCTGAGCGCTTCCGTTCTCCCTGGCATTTGCATTTTAAGTTCCGATTCTGACCGACCTGGCCAATGCACCATTTTCTCTATACATGTGCGTTAAATACATTTCAAACCTTTTTAGCTGACTAGATTTATATATTTGCCACCTTCTGATCGAGTGAGACTGTTAGATTCCCTCTACTTTTTGAGAAACGAGCGTTTCCGTTCTCCCAGGCCCCACCTGCACTATGAGTGCGAAATGCCGGCCAGACTGGCCGATGCACCATTTTCTCTACACATGTGCGTTAGTTACCTTTCAAACCCTTACGTTCACTAGATGAATATATTTCCTACCTTATATTTGAGTGAGACCACTAGATTCCGTGTATTAAGCGAGATCTGAGCGGTTCCGTTCTCCTAGGCATTTGCACTCTAAGTTCCCATACTGACCGACCTGGCCAATGCACCACTTTCCATATACATATGCATTAGATTCCTTCCAAACCTCATTAGCTCACTAGATTTATATATTTCCCACCTTCTGATCGAGTGAGACCGCTAGATTCCCTTTACGTTTTTAGAAATGAGCGTTTCCGTTCTCCTTGGCCCTACTTGCACTTTAAGTGCGAAATGCCGGCCAGACTGGCCGATGCACAATTTTCTCTACACATGTGCGTTAGTTACCTTTCAAACCGTTACGTTCACTAGATGAATTTATTTCCTACCTTCTATTTGAGTGAGACCACTAGATTCCGTGTACTATGCGAGATCTGAGCGCTTCCGTTCTCCCTGGCATTTGCACTCTAAGTTCCCATACTGACCGACCTGGCCAATGCACCATTTTCCATATACATATGCATTAGATTCCTTTCGAACCTTATTAGCTCACTAGATTTATATATTTCCCACCTTTTGATCGAGTAAGACCGCTAGATTCCCTCTACTTTTTGAGAAATGAGCGTTTCCGTTCTCCTTCGCCCTAGTTGCACTATAAGTGCGAAATGCCGGCCAGACTGGCCGATGCACAATTTTCTCTACACATGTGCGTTAGTTACCTTTCAAACCCTTACGTTCACTAGATGAATATATTTGCTACTTTCTATTTGAGTGAGACCACTTGATTCCATGTACTATGCGAGATCTGAGCGCTTCCGTTCTCCCTGGCATTTGCACTCTAAGTTCCCATACTTACCGACCTGGCCAATGCACCATTTTCCATATACATATGCATTAGATTCCTTTCGAACCTTATTAGCTGACTAGATTTATATATTTCCCACCTTGTGATCGAGTGAGACCGTTAGATTCCCTCTACTTTTTGAGAAACGAGCGTTTTCGTTCTCCCTGGCCCCACCTGCACTATGAGTGAGAAATGCCGGCCAGACTGGCCGATGCACCATTTTCTCTACACATGTGCGTTAGTTACCTTTCAAACCCTTACGTTCACTAGATGAATATATTTCCTACCTTATATTTGAGTGAGACCACTAGATTCCGTGTAATATGCGAGATCTAAGCGGTTCCGTTCTCCCAGGCATATGCACTCTAAGTTCCCATACTGACCGACCTGGCCAATGTACCACTTTCCATATACATATGCATTAGATTCCTTCCGAACCTTATTAGCTCACTAGATTTATATATTTCCCACCTTCGGATCGAGTGAGACCGCTAGATTCCCTTTACATTTTGAGAAATGAGCGTTTCCGTTCTCCTTGGCCCTACATGCACTATAAGTGCGAAATGCCGGCCAGACTGGCCGATGCACCATTTTCTCTACACATGTGCGTTAGTTACCTTTCAAACCCTTACGTTCACTAGATGAATATATTTTCTACCTTATATTTGAGTGAGACCACTAGATTCCGTGTACTATGCGAGATCTGATCGCTTCCGTTCTCCCTGGCATTTGCGCTCTAAGTTCCCATACTGACCGACCTAGCTAATGCACCATTTTCCATATACATATGCATTAGATTCCTTTCAAACCTTATTAGCTCACTAGATTTATATATTTCCCACCTTCTGATCGAGTGAGACCGCTAGATTCCCTTTACTTTTTGAGAAATCAGCGTTTCCGTTCTCCTTGGCCCTAGTTGCACCATAAGTGCGAAATGCCGGCCAGACTGGCCGATGCACCATATTCTCTACACATGTGCGTTAGTTACCTTTCAAACCCGTACGTTCACTAGATGAATTTATTTCCTACCTTATATTTGAGTGAGACCACTAGATTCCGTGTACTATGCGAGATCTGAGCGCTTCCATTCTCCCAGGCATTTGGACTCCAAGTTCCCATACTGACCGACCTGGCCAATGCACCACTTTCCATACACATATGCCTTAGATTCCTTCCAAACCTTATTAGCTCACTAGATTTATATATTTCCCACCTTCTGATCGAGTGAGACCGCTAGATTCCCTTTACTTTTTGAGAAATGAGCGTTTCCGTCCTCCTTGGCCCTACTTGCACTATAAGTGCGAAATGCCGGCCAGACTGGCTGATGCACCATTTTCTCTACACATGTGCGTTAGTTACCTTTCAAACCCTTACGTTCACTAGATGAATATATTTTCTACCTTAAATTTGAGTGAGACCACTAGATTCCGTGTACTATGCGAGATCTGAGCGCTTCCGTTCTCCCTGGCATCTGCGCTCTAAGTTCCGATATTGACCGACCTAGCCAGTGCAGCATTTTCCATATACATATGCATTAGATTCCTTCCAAACCTTATTAGCTCACTAGATTTATATATTTCCCACCTTCTGATCGAGTGAGACCGTTAGATTCCCTTTACTTTTTGAGAAATGAACGTTTCCGTTCTCTTTGGCCCTACTTGCACTATAAGTGCGAAATGCCGGCCAGACTGGCCGATGCACCATTTTCTCTACACATGTGCGTTAGTTACCTTTCAAACCCTTACGTTCACTAGATGAGATTATTTCCTACCTTCTTTTTGAGTAAGACCACTAGATTCTGTGTACTATGCGAGATCTGAGCGCTTCCGTTCTCCCTGGCATTTGCACTCTAAGTTCCCATACTGACCGACGTCGCCAATGCACCATTTTCCATGTACATATGCATTAGATTCCTTTCGAACCTTATTAGCTCACTAGATTTATATATTTCCCACCTTCAGATCGAGTGAGACCGCTAGATCCCCTCTACTTTTTGAGAAATGAGCGTTTCCATTCTTCTTGGCCCTAGTTGCACCATAAGTGCGAAATGCCGGCCAGACTGGCCGATGCACAATTTTCTCTACACATGTGCGTTAGTTACCTTTCAAACCCTTACGTTCACTAGATGAATATATTTCCTCCCTTATATTTGAGTGAGACCACTAGATTCCGTGTATTATGCGAGATCTGAGCGGTTTCGTTCTCGCAGGCATTTGCACTCTAAGTTCCCATACTGACCGACCTGGCCAATGCACCACTTTCCATATACATATGCATTAGATTCCTTCGGAACCTTATTAGCTCACTAGATTTATATATTTCCCACCTTCTGACCGAGTGAGACCGCTAGATCCCCTTTACTTTTTGAGAAATGAGCGTTTCCGTTCTCCCTGGCCCCACCTGCACTATGAGTGCGAAATGCCGGCCAGACTGGCCGATGCACCATTTTCTCTACACATGTGCGTTAGTTACCTTTCAAACCCTTACGTTCACTAGATGAATTTATTTCCTACCTTCTATTTGAGTGAGATCACTAGATTCCGTGTATTATGCGAGATCTGAGCGGTTCTGTTCTCCCTGGCATTTGCACTCTAAGTTCCCATACTGACCGACCTGGCCAATGCACCACTTTCCATATACATATGCATTAGATTCCTTCCGAACCTTATTAGCTCACTAGATTAATATATTTCCCACCTTCTGATCGAGTGAGACCGCTAGATTCCCTTTAATTTTTTAGTAATGAGTGTTTCCGTTCTCCTTGGCCCTACTTGCACTATGAGTGCGAAATGCCAGCCAGACTGGCCGACGCACCATTTTCTCTACACATGTGCGTTAGTTACCTTTCAAACCCTTACGTTGACTTGATGAATATATTTTCTACCTTATATTTGAGTGAGACCACTAGATTCCGTGTACTATTCGAGATCTGAGCGCTTCCGTTCTCCCTGGCATTTGCACTCTAAGTTCCCATACTGACCGACCTGGCCAATGCACCATTTTCCATATACATATGCATTAGATTCCTTTCAAACCTTATTAGCTCACTAGATTTATATATTTCCCACCTTTTGATCGAGTGAGACCGCTAGATTCCCTTTAATTTTTGAGAAATGAGCGTTTCCGTTCTCCTTGGCCCTACTTGCACTATAAGTGCGAAATGCCGGCCAGACTGGCCGATGCACCATTTTCTCTACACATGTGCGTTAGTTACCTTTCAAACCCTTACGTTCACTAGATGAGTTTATTTCCTACCTTCTTTTTGAGTGAGACCACTAGATTCCGTGTACTATGCGAGATCTGAGCGCTTCCGTTCTCCCTGGCATTTGCACTCTAAGTTCCCATACTGACCGACCTGGCCAATGCACCATTTTCCATATACATATGCATTAGATTCCTTTCGAACCTTATTAGCTCACTAGATTTATATATTTCCCACCTTCAGATCGAGTGAGATCGCTAGATCCCCTCTACTTTTTGACAAATGAGCATTTCCGTTCTTCTTGGCCCTAGTTGCACCATAAGTGCGAAATGCCGGCCAGACTGGCCGATGCACAATTTTCTCTACACATGTGCGTTAGTTGTGAGAAAAAGCGAACAGGAATGGATGAACTAGCAGTGAAATGAGTACAAGTAGTTAACCCTAGAATTGTGTACCCCCTGTACGCTAACCCACTGAAGCCTACACAAGCATGACATAAATAATGTTTGACACACCCCCATAGGCAAAGTGGGGGAGAACAAGGGGTCACAAGACCAATCAAAGCAAAGCAAAGCAAGCTCAGGGCGGATCACAAAGTCACCACACAGTCCGAGCACAAGAGCAGGGCCAGAGGCCAGTTCACATGCAGGAGTACAGACATATATATATAAAACTAGACAAGCAGGAGCAGGTATATAAATGTCACAGTACAAGTAAAGTCAAGAGGTGAGCAAGTGGGGCAAGACAGGCAGAAGACCCAGCTGGGTGCAGAAGCGCTGATGGTCACAAGGCGCGAGTGCCTTGGTGAACACATCAGCAGTGTTGGCCTCAGAGGCCACGTACGCAAGTCGCAACTGACCACGCTGCTGCAGCTCACAAGCAATTAAGTAGCGGAGAGCAATGTGCTTCGTTCTGTTCTCCAAGCGCTGCTCTCGATATGGGGCCAGCATGGCCTTGTTGTCTACGTACAGCACTGGAGGAGAACGAGGCGGCTCTCTAAGGTCAGTCAGCAGGTAGGTGAGCCAGCGAAGCTCCTGAGCAGCCATGGCTCCGGCGTAGATCTCAGCCTCACAACTGGAGCCGAGAACCGAAGACGAACGAGTAGACCGCCACGAGACAGAGCCGGAACCAAGACTGAACGTGTAACCCTGTGACGACTGCTGCGTAGCCTGGTCGTCAGCCCAAGAAGCGTCCGCGTGGCCTGTAAGGACCACTGGACTCCGCCCTCCAAGCACTAGCCCCATGCCCGATGTACTGCACAGGTAGCGCAATACCCTCTTCGCTGCAGCCATGTGCTCTGGTCGGTGTCTCCCAGGAGCAACATAGCGTGCAAGAATGCTCAGAGGGTATGCAAGGTCAGGACGTGTGCAGGTCATCAGGTACATGAGGCAGCCAACAAGCTCTGAGTACGGGCCACTCGACTCTACGGACTCATCCGAAGGCAGAGCTGAGAGCGAGTGGCGAGTAGACAGAGGAGTGGCCTGAGGCGAGGAGTACGTGAAGCCGAAGCGCTGAAGGACCTGCTGCACCATGTGTGACTGAGTCAAGGTGATGGTGCGGCGTGCTCTGTCCCGAGTGATCTGCAAGCCAAGGTAGCTGCGCAGTTCACCCAGGTCTGTGCACGTGTGTCTCTTCAGCAGCTCGGACTTCACGTAGGCGAGTCCAGCAGTGTCCGCTGTGGCAAAGACCAAGTCGTCGACGTACACGAGGATGTAGAACGGCGGCAGTGACGTGTCGGTGCGCAGAAACAGCGACGGGTCAGCAGTAGAGGGAGCAAACCCAAGAGCCGCAAGCGTAGTCCTCAGTGTGTCGTGCCACTCACGCGGTGCCTGGCGGAGACCGTAGACTGGCCGTCGGAGGCTCCACTGGGTGCCAGGAGGGAAAGTCCCAGTGAAGCCAGGTGGACGACGCAGCCAGATCTCCTCGTGCAGGCTACCCTGCAGGAACGCAGTGCTGAAGTCGAGAGAGTGAAGCTCGTAGTCGCGCTGAGCGGCTATGTGCAGCAGCACCCGAAGAGTGGTCATCTTCGGGGTGGGGGAGAAGGTCTGAAAGTAGTCAACTCCCTGCCGCTGACTGAAGCCACGAGCAACGTACCGCGCCTTGAAGACAGGTGGAGAGCCCGGCGGCCGCTTCACCCGGAAGATCCACATGCCACTGACGATGTTCGCCCCAGGAGGGGGAACTGCGTCAACATAGGTGCCTGTGGACTTCCAGGAAGCCATCTCTGCATCCATAGCTGCCTGCCACTGAGAGGAGTAGGGACCCTCTACGGCCTCCGCGTAAGAGCGCGGAGTCGGGATGTCTAGTGCATCCGGGTCTCCCTCAGGAGCAAGCAGTACAGACGCGAGATGAGGTGAAGCAGCAGCTAGACACTGTAACTCCTCCTGCCTGTCCTCTAGGACGTCCGTGCCAAGAGCACACTCACCCCCGACGGACGGAGGACAGACAGACACAGACTCAGCAACAAGACTAGCAGCGTAGTCTAGACGACAGCGAGCAGCAAAGTTGACGAGCTCAGCGACAAGAGCAGACGCAGCAGTGGACTCAAAAGAGGGGTCAGTGACGACAGTAGCAAGCAGACGCGTGACAGTAGGACTGGCAGCACGAAGAGAGTCCGACTCTGGGTCGGCAAGAGCAGGAAGAGAGGACACAGGAGGAGAAGGCAAAGGGGCACGCAGAGGAGCAGTGGACGGACGCAAAGACATCCGGTGCGTGCCAGGGACAGGAGGAGGACGCTGACGCGAACCGCGACCACTAGCGCAAGCAGTACGAACAGGCGACGCGGGACAAGACGCAGGCTCACGACGCTCAGTAAGACCTCCAGTAGGACCAGTGTAAGGAGAGGGAGCAGGCAGTGGAGAGGACGGCTGCAACAGTGACTGCGACTGGACCGGCTGTGGACCCTCTACAGGAGGAGAAAGACCAAGAACCTGCTGCAGGAGCGGAACGAAGTACGGCCGAGGCCGCGAGGCAGCTCCAGACTCAGCAGGGTCAGCACTAGCTCCCTCAGCGACAGCACCAGCGCCACCCACACCTCCAGCGGCAGGACCAACAGCAGTAGGCTCAGCACCAACACCCTCAGCAGCTCCAGCTCCAGGAGGACCCGCAGGTCCAGCAGCTCCGGGACCGGCAGCACCCGCACCCTTGACGGTCGAAGAAGCTCCAGCTCCAGCTCCAACAGCACCCGCAGACTCAGCAGCACGCCTCCAGCGGCGAGCCAACCACTGGCGCAGCTCCTGCGGAGAGAGGGGCTCCCGGCGAGACGCAGCAGCAGGAGAAACCCCAGGCTCAGCAGCTCCAGACGCAGCACCCCTAGGCGCAGCAGCTCCCAGCTCAGCACCCCCAGGCTCAGCAGCTCCCGACCCAGCACCCCCCGGCTCAGCACCCCCTGGCTCCGCACCCTCCACAGTAGCACCCACAGGCCTAACATCCCCAGGCTCAGCACCCCCAGTAGCAGCACCTCCAGGCCCGGCACCCTCGCGCACAGCACCCCCAGAGTCAGCACCCCCAGGCTCAGCACCCGCAGCAGCACCAGAGTCACCAGTAACCTCGATCGGGTCAACTGCGTCTACCTGGGACACACCTGAGGGGGCAGGAACCTGAGGGGGGAGAAGGTCTACCGGGGGGGGAACCGGGACAAGGAAGTCCGGTGGAGGGGGGAGGGAAGGAGTGCGGTAGGGGAAGAGGCGGTAGAAGGGGACTGACTCGTCGAAAGTGACGTCCTGGAAGGACAGAACACGACGAGAGGAGGGGTGGTAAAACTGCCACCCTGGAGCGTCAGTGGGGAAGCCAAGGAAGACACAGAGAGCAGCACGAGGGGACAGCTTGTCCGCTGACAAATCGCGGACAAACGCCCGAGATCCCCAGACACGGAACGCCGACGCATCGCCAACCTTCCCCGTCTATAGTAACACTGGGGACATCGCGGGCCGAGAGACCCTGGGGTGAAGGTTGAGCTGATGCGCTGCGTACCTCACCGCAAACGGCCACAGAAAATGGGGGGCAGCCGCATGCATCATGGACGTACGAGCGACATCTTTGACCATGCCAATGCGGCGCTCAGCAATTCCATTTTGCTGTGGAGAGTCCGGAAGCGTGAAGGTCTGGCGGATCCCTCGTGCACGACACTAGTCTCGCAGAAGGCGAGAGGAGAACTCTCCGCCTCTATCCGAGTGCAGACGCAGAACAGGAAAGTCCGAGCCAAAGCTCTGCCTGAGCTGGAGACGAGCCTCGCGGATCCAGTCGATCAGCACCTCAGTGACAGCACCCTTGCTGCGCAAGGGGAGGACTGTGGTGTACCGCGAGTAGTCGTCAACCACCAACAGGAAGTAGCGCTCGTGACCCTGCCCACGGACAGGGGCTGGGCCCCACACATCCATGTGAAGCGTCTGCAGAGGAGCCTCTGTCGGGGGGAACTGGGAGGAGTGAGGAGTAGCCTGGAGGCGACCCTCGACACAGGGGACACAGGAAGGTCCTGGCCCGGAGGGAAGGGGAGGGAGAGACCGGGGAAGACCAGAGACAAGGACACGGGAAGCCATGCTCCGAAGACGGGGCAAGGACGGGTGGCCAAGACGGTGGTGCCACAGGAGAGTCTCGTGAGACAGGAGGCGACAAGAACAGGGGGCAGACTCAGGACCTGACCGGGACGCAGCAGCAAACACCTGACCTGACGCAGCTACCTGACCAGACGCAGCTACCTGACCAGACGCAGGGACAGGAGGAGACGCAGTGGTCAGGGTGTAGAGGCTGGACCCCGGCCGACGTGAGAACGTGGCCAGGTGCCGGCCTGTGCGGGCGTCCGGGCAGTGGGTCACCCGCTGACTCGCAGGAGTGAACAGGTGAACCCCCGCATCCTGCAGGTCCGCACCACTCACCAAGTTCGTAGAGAACGAGGGAAGGTACAGTCCAGACAGAGTGCCCGAAGGGGCAGCCGGACACGGGAGGACAGTGGAGAAGTGAGAGAGGACAGGACCCCCAGAGGGGTCAGCCAGGGAGACGGCAACCGGCCGACCAAGCGGCGTGAGGGTGGTGCGATCTCGAAAGAAGGAGCGAGAAGCCCCGGAGTCAAGTGTGAAAGTGAGGGAGGACGAGGGCGACGCAGTACCTGAGAGCGCAGTCTCACCAGTACCTGAGAGCGCAGACGCACTGGCAACTAGAGCAGCAGCCTCACAAGCACCTAGCGCAGCAGTACCAATGCCCGGGTCGGGCTGGAAACACCGGTAACCCTCATTCTCCTCACTAATAGTCACAGCATACATAGCAGCAAGGATAGCATCAAAATCAAGATCAAAGATCGCTACACCAGCCCTAAGAAGCTCATCCCAGCGAGGGATCTCACTAGCCCCGGGGAACTGCTGACGCCAAGCGTCCGTCAGGCGGCCAAAGCAGCGCTGGGTGGAGTGGGCACCCCCACACTGCTCACCCGCGCGGTCGCCGGAACGAAGAACGTAGGTGCAGGGACCAGTACCCCCACCCCTCTGACGCCTTGTGTACCACTCACGAAGCTGCTGAGGCGGAGGGATGTCCCGCGAGCGCTGCTGCTGCTGCCGCTGCGAGCGTTGGCCACCACCACCGCCGCTCCGCTGCTGGGTACCACCTTGACCAGCTCCACCCCCTCCACCACCACCGCCTCCTCCGCTGCCACCTCCGCCGCCTCCACCTCCGCCGCTGCCACCACCACCACCGTCTCCGCCGCTGCTGCCACCACCACCACCCCCGCCACTACTCCCGCCGCCACCCCCACTCCCTCCGCCGCCTCCGCCTCCACCGCCACCGCCCCCTCCTGCTCCACCCGCGCCCTTGCCCCCCTTGCCCTTGCTAGAGCGACGTCTCCCACTAAGGGCAGACGCCGCGCCGACCGACTCAAGACCAAGCAGGTCGGCAGCAGCAGCAGAGGCAACAGAGGGCAGCAAGGGGGAAGGAGAGCACCCCTCAAAGATGGGGGTGCGAGGGTCACCACGAGAAGCACCTACAGCGACTATGCTCTTCTCCGCTGCGAGGAGGGCCTTCTCGAGGAGGTCGACGGTGAGGGTGGTGGGACAGACTGCGAGAAAGTGGTCCCTGACTACGCGAAGGGAGTCAGGGAGGCGCGCGACTACGTAGTAGAGAGTGATGTACATGGGGGGGGGGGTTCTTAGCGCAGAACTCAGCAGGAAGGGCGGCGCGGTAGCGAGTGTCACTAGTGCGGAGGTGCGTAATGAGGTCAGCGACAGTGGGAAAGGCAGAGAGGTCAGGAAAGAGGTAGGGAAGCATAAGACGGCTCAGTGCAGCAGTGGCAGGGGAGGAGTAGCGCGCAACTACAGCGTCGTACAAGGTCTGAGTACTCTTGTACTGACTAAAGTGCGCACGCTCAGAGGTAGGGAGGTGGCGACGCACAGCAAGACGTGCAGCAGCATCGCGGGTGGCCCACTGAGAGCGGACAGTGGGATCAGCATCAGCAGCAGGAGCAGGAGAGGCGCCAGAGGTAAGGTCAAAGAGAGAGAGGCCGTCTGCCCTATCGCACTGTAAAAACAACTGCAGGTCGTCTAACCAGACCTCAAAGTCAATGGCGCGACCCTCAGCGTCAAAAGCTAGGACAGTAGGGGTAGCCATGACGACGACAGCGAAGCAGTGCAAGCATTAGGGGAAGAGCACGCAGTGATAGTGCGACTGTGCTCACCAGGCAGGGCAAGCTGGGCAACTCTGCAGAAGGGCGGCTCGGCGACTCAGCGACTCGGCTGCTGGGCGGCTCGGCTCCCGGGCGGCTCGGCGGCAGGGCGGCTCGGGTGCACGGCGACTCGGCTCCCGGGCGGCTCGGCGGCAGGGCGGCTCGGGTGCAGGGCGGCTCGGCTCCCGGGCGGCTCGGCGGCGGGGCGGCTCGGATGCACTGCTGCTCGGCTGCTGCAGGTGGGCGGCTCGGCTGCTGCAGGTAGGGTGGCGGGGCCGCGAGAGAGCCGGGGCGGGGCCGCGTGAGAGCCGGGGCGGGGCCGCGTCAGAGCCGGCGGCGGGGCCGGGTGAGAGACGGGGCGGGGCCGCGTCAGAGCCGGCGGCGGGGCCTGGTGAGAGCCGGGGCGGGGCCGCGTGAGATACCGGGCGGGGCCGCTAGAGAGCCGGGGCGGGGCCGCGTCAGGGCCGGCGGAGGGGCCGCGTGAGAGCCGGGGCGGGGCCGCATCAGAGCCGGCGGTGGGGCCTGGTGAGGGCTGGGGCGGGGCCGCGATAGAGACGGGGCGGGGCCGCTAGAGAGCCGGTGCGGGGCCGCGTCAGGGAAGGCGGCGGGGCCGCGAGAGAGCCGGGGCGGGGCCGCGATCAGGAGGCGGCGCCGGGCCGCGTCAAAGCCGTTGGCGGGGCCTCGTCGTGGCGGGCGGCGGGGCCGCTTTGGAGCCAGCGGCGAGGACGGCTAAGAGCCAGCGGCGGGGCCGGGTCAGAGCCGACGGCGGGGCCGCGTCAGAGCCGGCGGCGGGCCGCGATCAGCGGGCGGCGGGGCCGCGTCAGAGCCGGCGGCGGGGCCGCTTCAGTGGAGGCGGCGGGGCCGCGTCAGAGGAGGCGGCGGGGCCGCGTTAGAGGAGGCGGCGGGGCCGCGTCAAGCAGGCGGCGGGGCCGCGATTAGGAGGGGTGGCGGGGCCGCGTCTGAGAAACAGCGGGGCCGCGAGAGAAATGGCGACCCGAAGGGTCGCGAAAAAAAATGCGCGCCTCGGGGCGCGCTTCGGTGGGCCCTAAAAAAACGGTCCTTAGGAAGGACCCGCTCTATACCATGTGAGAATAAGCGAACAGGAATGGATGAACTAGCAGTGAAATAAGTACAAGTAGTAAACCCTAGAATTGTGTACCCCCTATAGGCTAACCCACTGTAGCCTACACAAGCATAACATATATAATGTTTGACATTAGTTACCTTTCAAACCCTTACGTTCACTAGATGAATATATTTCCTCCCTTATATTTGAGTGAGACCACTAGATTCCGTGTATTATGCGAGATCTGAGCGGTTCCGTTCTCGTAGGCATTTGCACTCTAAGTTCCCATACTGACCGACCTGGCCAATGCACCACTTTCCATATACATATGCATTAGATTCCTTCAGAACCTTATTAGCTCACTAGATTTATATATTTCCCACCTTCTGATTGAGTGAGACCGCTAGATCCCCTTTACTTTTTGAGAAATGGGCGTTTCCGTTCTCCCTGGCCCCACCTGCACTGTAAGTGCGAAATGCCGGCCAGACTGGCCGATGCACCATTTTCTCTACACATGTGCGTTAGTTACCTTTCAAACCCTTACGTTTACTAGATGAATTTATTTCCTACCTTATATTTGAGTGAGACCACTAGATTCCGTGTACTATGCGAGATCTGAGCGCTTCCGTTCTCCCTGGCATTTGCACTCTAAGTTCCCATACTGACCGACCTGGCCAATGCACCATTTTCCATATACATATGCATTAGATTCCTTTCGAACCTTATTAGCTCACTAGATTTATATATTTCCCACCTTCTGATCGAGTGAGATCGCAAGATTCCCTTTACTTTTTGAGAAATGAGCGTTTCCGTTCTCCTTGGCCCTACTTGCACTATAAATGCGAAATGCCGGCCAGACTGGCCGATGCACCATTTTCTCTACACATGTGCGTTAGTTACCTTTCAAACCCTTACGTTCACTAGATGAATTTATTTCCTACCTTCTATTTGAGTGAGACCACTAGATTCCGTGTACTATGCGAGATCTGAGCGCTTCCGTTCTCCCTGGCATTTGCACTCTAAGTTCCCATACTGACCGACCTGGCCAATGCACCATTTTCCATATACATATGCATTAGATTCCTTTTGAACCTTATGAGCTCACTAGATTTATATATTTCCCACCTTCAAATCGAGTGAGACCGCTAGATCCCCTCTACTTTTTGAGAAATGAGCGTTTCCGTTCTTCTTGGCCCTAGTTGCACTATAAGTGCGAAATGCCTGCCAGACTGGCCGATGCACAATTTTCTCTACACATGTGCGTTAGTTACCTTTCAAACCCTTACGTTCACTAGATGAATATATTTCCTCCCTTATATTTGAGTGAGACCACTAGATTCCGTGTATGATGCGAGATCTGAGCAGTTCCGTTCTCGCAGGCATTTGCACTCTAAGTTCCAATACTGACCGACCTGGCCAATGCACCACTTTCTATATACATATGCACTAGATTCCTTTGGAACCTTATTAGCTCACTGGATTTATATATTTCCCACCTTCTGATCGAGTGAGACCGCTAGATCCCCTTTACTTTTTGAGAAATGGGCGTTTCCGTTCTCCCTGGCCCCACTTGCACTATAAGTGCGAAATGCCGGCCAGACTGGCCGATGCACCATTTTCTCTACACATGTGCGTTAGTTACCTTTCAAACCCTTACGTTCACAAGATGAATTTATTTCCTACCTTATATTTGAGTGAGACCACTAGATTCCGTGTACTATGCGAGATCTGAGCGCTTCCGTTCTCCCAGGCATTTGCACTCTAAGTTCCCATACTGACCGACCTGGCCAATGCACCACTTTCCATATACATATGCCTTAGATTCCTTCTGAACCTTATTAGCTCACTAGATTTATATATTTCCCACCTTCAGATCGAGTGAGACCGCTAGATTCTCTTTACTTTTTGAGAAATGAGCGTTTCCGTTCTCCTTGGCCCTACTTGCACTATAAGTGCGAAATGCCGGCCAGACTGGCCGATGCACCATTTTCTATACACATGTGCGTTAGTTACCTTTCAAACCCTTACGTTCACTAGATGAATATATTTCCTACCTTCTATTTGAGTGAGACCACTAGATTCCGTGTACTATGCGAGATCTGAGCGCTTCCGTTCTCCCTGGCATTTGCACTCTAAGTTCCCATACTGACCGACCTGGCCAATGCACCATTTTCCATATACATATGCATTAGATTCCTTTCGAACCTTATTATCTCACTAGATTTATATATTTCCCACCTTCTGATCGAGTGAGACCGCTAGATTCCTTTTACTTTTTGAGAAATGAGCGTTTCCGTTCTCCTTGGCCCTAGTTGCACTTTAAGTGCGAAATGCCGGCCAGACTGGCCGATGCACCATTTTCTCTACACATGTGCGTTAGTTACCTTTCAAACCCTTACGTTCACTAGATGAATTTATTTCCTACCTTCTATTTGAGTAAAACCACTAGATTCCGTATGCGAGATGTGAGCAGTTCCGTTCTCCGAGGCATTTGCACTCTAAGTTCCCATACTGACCGACCTGGCCAATGCACCATTTTCCATATACATATGCATTAGATTCCTTTCGAACCTTATTAGCTCACTAGATTTATATATTTCCCACCTTCTGATCGAGTGAGACCGCTAGATTGGCTCTATTTTTTGA
The DNA here is from genome assembly GCA_948144175.1 of Closterium sp. NIES-65. Lineage (NCBI taxonomy): Eukaryota > Viridiplantae > Streptophyta > Zygnematophyceae > Desmidiales > Closteriaceae > Closterium > Closterium sp. NIES-65. The sequence goes on from CANXME010002162.1 coordinate 223,087, forward strand.
GAAATGAGCTTTTCCGTTCTCCTTGGCCCTAGTTGCACTATAAGTGCGAAATGCCAACCAGACTGGCCGATGCACAATTTTCTCTACTCATGTGCGTTAGTTACCTTTCAAACTCTTAGGTTCACTAGATGAATATATTTCCTACAGTCTATTTGAGTGAGACCACTTGATTCCATGTACTATGCGAGATCTGAGCGCTTGCGTTCTCCCTGGCATTTGCATTTTAAGTTCCGATACTGACCGACCTGGCCAATGCACTATTTTCTCTATACATGTGCATTGAATACATTTCAAACCTTTTTAGCTGACTAGATTTATATATTTCCCACCTTCTGATCGAGTGAGACCGTTAGATTCCCTCTACTTTTTGAGAAACGAGCGTTTCCGTTCTCCCTGGCCCCACCTGCACTATGAGTGCGAAATGCCGGCCAGACTGGCCGATGCAGTATTTTCTCTACACATGTGCGTTAGTTACCTTTCAAATCCTTACGTTCAATAGATGAATTTATTTCCTACCTTCTATTTGAGTGAGACCACTAGATTCCGTGTACTATGCAAGATCTGAGCGGTTCCGTTCTCCCTGGCATTTGCACTCTAAGTTCCCATACTGACCGACCTGGCCAATGCACCATTTTCCATATACATATGCATTAGATTCCTTTCGAACCTTATTAGCTCAATAGATTTATATATTTCCCACCTTCTGATCGAGTGAGACTGCTAGATTCCTTTTACTTTTTAAGAAATGAGCGTTTCCGTTCTCCTTGGCCCTACTTGCACCATAAGTGCGAAATGCCGGCCAGACTGGCCGATGCACCATTTTCTCTACACATGTGCGTTAGTTACCTTTCAAACCCTTACGTTCACTAGATGAATTTATTTCCTACCTTATATTTCAGTGAGACCACTAGATTTCGTGTATTAAGCGAGATCTGAGCGGTTCCGTTCTCCCAAGCATTTGCACTCTAAGTTCCCATACTGACCGACCTGGCCAATGCACCACTTTCCATATACACATGCATTAGATTCCTTCCGAACCTTATTAGCTCACTAGATTTATATAGTTCCCACCTTTTGATCGAGTGAGACCGCTAGATTCCCTTTAATTTTTTAGAAATGAGCGTTTCCGTTCTCCTTGGCCCTACTTGCACTATAAGTGCGAAATGCCGGCCAGACTGGCCGATGCACCATTTTCTCTACACATAAATCTAGTCAGCTAAAAAGGTTTGAAATGTATTCAACTCACATGTACAGAGAAAATGGTGCATTGGCCAGGTCGGTCAGTATCGGAACTTAAAATGCAAATGCCAGGGAGAACGGAAGCGCTCTGATCTCGCATAGTACACGGAATCAAGTGGTCTCACTCAAATATAAAGTAGGAAATATATTCATCTAGTGAACATAAGGGTTTGAAAGGCAACTAACGCACATGTGTAGAGAAAATTGTGCATCGGCCAGTCTTGCCGGCATTTCGCACTTATAGTGCAACTAGGGCCAAGGAGAACGGAAACGCTCATTTCTCAAAAAGTAGAGGGAATCTAGCCGTCTCACTCGATCAGAAGGTGGGAAATATATAAATCTAGTGAGGTAATAAGGTTTGGAAGGAATCTAATGCATATGTATATGGAAAGTGGTGCATTGGCCAGGTCGGTCAGTATGGGAACTTAGAGTGCAAATGCCTGGGAGAACGGAACCGCTCAGATCTCGCATAATACACGGAATCTAGTGGTCTCACTCAAATATAAGGTAGGAAATATATTCATCTAGTGAACGTAAGGGTTTGAAAGGTAACTAACGCACATGTGTAGAGAAAATGGTGCATCGGCCAGTCTGGCCGGCATTTCGCACTCATAGTGCAGGTGGGGCCAGGGAGAACGGAAACGCTCGTTTCTCAAAAAGTAAAGGGAATCTAACGGTCTCACTCGATCAGAAGGTGGGAAATATATAAATCTAGTGAGGTAATAAGGTTTGGAAGGAATCTAATGCATATGTATATGGAAAGTGGTGCATTGGCCAGGTCGGTCAGTATGGGAACTTAGAGTGCAAATGCCTGGGAGAACGGAACCGCTCAGATCTCGCATAATACACGGAATCTAGTGGTCTCACTCAAATATAAGGTAGGAAATATATTCATCTAGTGAACGTAAGGGTTTGAAAGGTAACTAACGCACATGTGTAGAGAAAATGGTGCATCGGCCAGTCTGGCCGGCATTTCGCACTCATAGTGCAGGTGGGGCCAGGGAGAACGGAAACGCTCGTTTCTCAAAAAGTAAAGGGAATCTAACGGTCTCACTCGATCAGAAGGTGGGAAATATATAAATCTAGTGAGGTAATAAGGTTTGGAAGGAATCTAATGCATATGTATATGGAAAGTGGTGCATTGGCCAGGTCGGTCAGTATGGGAACTTAGAGTGCAAATGCCTGGGAGAACGGAACCGCTCAGATCTCGCATAATACACGGAATCTAGTGGTCTCACTTAAATAGAAGGTAGGAAATAAATTCATCTAGTGAACGTAAGGGTTTGAAAGGTAACTAACGCACATGTGTAGAGAAAATGGTGCATCGGCCAGTCTGGCCGGCATTTCGCACTTATGGTGCAAGTAGGGCCAAGGAGAACGGAAACGCTCATTTCTCAAAAAGTAAAGGGAATCTAGCGGTCTCACTCTATCAGAAGGTGGGAAATATATAAATATAGTGAGGTAATAAGGTTTGGAAGGAATCTAATGCATATGTATATGGAAAGTGGTGCATTGGCCAGATCGGTCAGTATGGGAACTTAGAGTGCAAATGCCTGGGAGAACGGAACCGCTCAGATCTCACATAATACACGGAATCTAGTTGTCTCACTCAAATATAAGGTAGGAAATATATTCATCTAGTGAACATAAGGGTTTGAAAGGTAACTAACGCACATGTGTAGAGAAAATTGTGCATCGGCCAGTCTTGCCGGCATTTCGCACTTATAGTGCAGGTGGGGCCAGGGAGAACGGAAACGCTCATTTCTCAAAAAGTAGAGGGAATCTAGCCGTCTCACTCGATCAGAAGGTGGAAAATATATCAATCTAGTGAGCTAATAAGGTTCGAAAGGAATCTAATGCATATGTATATGGAAAATGGTACATTGGCCAGGTCGTTCAGTATGGGAACTTAGAGTGCAAATGCCACGGAGAACGGAAGCGCTCAGATCTCGCATAGTACACGGAATCTAGTGGTCTCACTCAAATAGAAGGTAGGAAATAAATTCATCTAGTGAACGTAAGGGTTTGAAAGGTAACTAACGCACATGTGTAGAGAAAATGGTGCATCGGCCAGTCTGGCCGGCATTTCGCACTTATAGTGCAAGTAGGGCCAAGGAGAACGGAAACACTCATTTCTCAAAAAGTAAAGGGAATCTAGCGGTCTCACTCGATCAGAAGGTGGGAAATATATAAATCTAGTGAGGTAATAAGGTTTGGAAGGAAGCTAATGCATATGTATATGGAAAGTGGTGCATTGGCCAGGTCGGTCAGTATGGGAACTTAGAGTGCAAATGCCTGGGAGAACGGAACCGCTCAGATCTCGCATAATACACGGAATCTAGTGGTCTCACTCAAATATAAGGTAGGAAATATATTCATCTAGTGAACGTAAGGGTTTGAAAGGTAACTAATGCACATGTGTAGAGAAAATGGTGCATCGGCCAGTCTGGCCGGCATTTCGCACTCATAGTGCAGGTGGGGCCAGGGAGAACGGAAACGCTCGTTTCTCAAAAAGTAAAGGGAATCTAACGGTCTCACTCGATCAGAAGGTGGGAAATATATAAATCTAGTGAGGTAATAAGGTTTGGAAGGAATCTAATGCATATATATATGGAAAGTGGTGCATTGGCCAGGTCGGTCAGTATGGGAACTTAGAGTGCAAATGCCTGGGAGAACGGAACCGCTCAGATCTCGCATAACACACGGAATCTAGTGGTCTCACTCAAATAGAAGGTAGGAAATAAATTCATCTAGTGAACGTAAGGGTTTGAAAGGTAACTAACGCAAATGTGTAGAGAAAATGGTGCATCGGCCAGTCTGGCCGGCATTTCGCACTTATAGTGCAAGTAGGGCCAAGGAGAACGGAAACGCTCATTTCTCAAAAAGTAAAGGGAATCTAGCGGTCTCACTCGATCAGAAGGTGGAAAATATATAAATCTAGTGAGGTAATAAGGTTTGGAAGGAATCTAATGCATATATATATGGAAAGTGGTGCATTGGCCAGGTCGGTCAGTATGGGAACTTAGAGTGCAAATGCCTGGGAGAACGGAACCGCTCAGATCTCGCATAATACACGGAATCTAGTGGTCTCACTCAAATAGAAGGTAGGAAATAAATTCATCTAGTGAACGTAAGGGTTTGAAAGGTAACTAACGCACATGTGTAGAGAAAATGGTGCATCGGCCACTCTGGCCGGCATTTCGCACTTATGGTGCAAGTAGGGCCAAGGAGAACGGAAACGCTCATTTCTCAAAAAGTAGAGGGAATCTAGCCGTCTCACTCGATCAAAAGGTGGAAAATATATCAATCTAGTGAGCTAATAAGGTTCGAAAGGAATCTAATGCATATGTATATGGAAAATGGTACATTGGCCAGGTCGTTCAGTATGGGAACTTAGAGTGCAAATGCCACGGAGAACGGAAGCGCTCAGATCTCGCATAGTACACGGAATATAGTGGTCTCACTCAAATAGAAGGTAGGAAATAAATTCATCTAGTGAACGTAAGGGTTTGAAAGGTAACTAACGCACATGTGTAGAGAAAATGGTGCATCGGCCAGTCTGGCCGGCATTTCGCACTTATAGTGCAAGTAGGGCCAAGGAGAACGGAAACGCTCATTTCTCAAAAAGTAAAGGGAATCTAGCGGTCTCACTCGATCAGAAGGTGGGAAATATATAAATCTAGTGAGCTAATAAGGTTCGAAAGGAATCTAATGCATATGTATATGGAAAATGGTGCATTGGCCAGGTCGGTCAGTATGGGAACTTAGAGTGCAAATGCCTGGGAGAACGGAACCGCTCAGATCTCGCATAGTACACGGAATCTAGTGGTCTCACTCAAATAGAAGGTAGGAAATAAATTCATCTAGTGAACGTAAGGGTTTGAAAGGTAACTAACGTACATGTGTAGAGAAAATGGTGCATCGGCCAGTCTGGCCGGCATTTCGCACTCATAGTGCAGGTGGGGCCAGGGAGAACGGAAACGCTCGTTTCTCAAAAAGTAAAGAGAATCTAACGGTCTCACTCGATCAGAAGGTGGGAAATATATAAATCTAGTGAGGTAATAAGGTTTGGAAGGAATCTAATGCATATGTATATGGAAAGTGGTGCATTGGCCAGGTCGGTCATTATGGGAACCTAGAGTGCAAATGCCTGAGAGAACGGAACCGCTCAGATCTCGCATAATACACGGAATCTAGTGGTCTCACTCAAATAGAAGGTAGGAAATAAATTCATCTAGTGAACGTAAGGGTTTGAAAGGTAACTAACGCACATGTGTAGAGAAAATGGTGCATCGGTCAGTCTGGCCGGCATTTCGCACTTATAGTGCAAGTAGGGCCAAGGAGAACGGAAACGCTCATTTCTCAAAAAGTAAAGGGAATCTAGCGGTCTCACTCGATCAGAAGGTGGGAAATATATAAATCTAGTGAGGTAATAAGGTTTGGAAGGAATCTAATGCATATATATATGGAAAGTGGTGCATTGGCCAGGTCGGTCAGTATGGGAACTTAGAGTGCAAATGCCTGGGAGAACGGAACCGCTCAGATCTCGCATAATACACGGAATCTAGTGGTCTCACTCAAATATAAGGTAGGAAATATATTCATCTAGTGAACGTAAGGGTTTGAAAGGTAACTAACGCACATGTGTAGAGAAAATGGTGCATCGGCCAGTCTGGCCGGCATTTCGCACTCATAGTGCAGGTGGGGCCAGGGAGAACGGAAACGCTCGTTTCTCAAAAAGTAGAGGGAATCTAACGGTCTCACTCGATCAGAAGGTGGAAAATATATAAATCTAGTCAGCTAAAAAGGTTTGAAATGTATTCAATGCACATGTATAAAGACAATGGTGCATTGGCCAGGTCGGTCAGTATCAGAACTTAAAATGCAAATGCCAGGGAGAACGGAAGCGCTCAGATCTCGCATAGTACACGGAATCAAGTGGTCTCACTCAAATAGAAAGTAGGAAATATATTCATATAGTGAACGTAAGGGTTTGAAAGGTAACTAACACACATGTGTAGAGAAAATTGTGCATCGGCCAGTCTGGCCGACATTTCGCACTTATAGTGCAAGTAGGGCCAAGGAGAAGGAAAACGCTTATTTCTCAAAAAGTAGAGGGAATCTAGTGGTCTCACTCGATCAGAAGGTGGGAAATATATAAATCTAGTCAGCTAATAAGGTTCGAAAGGAATCTAATGCATATGTATATGGAAAATGGTGCATTGGCCAGGTCGGTCAGTATGGGAACTTAGAGTGCAAATGCCAGGGAGAACGGAAGCGCTCAGATCTCGCATAGTACACGGAATCTAGTGGTCTCACTCAAATAGAAGGTAGGAAATAAATTCATCTAGTGAACGTAAGGTTTTGAAAGGTAACTAACGCACATGTGTAGAGAAAATGGTGCATCGGCCAGTCTGGCCTGCATTTCGCACTTATGGTGCAAGTAGGGCCAAGGAGAACGGAAACGCTCATTTCTCAAAAAGTAAAGGGAATCTAGCGGTCTCACTCGATCACAAGGTGGAAAATATATTCATCTGGTGAGCTAATAAGGTTCGAAAGGAATCTAATGCATATGTATATGGAAAATGGTGCATTGGCCAGGTCGGTCAGTATGGGAACTTAGAGTGCAAATGCTAGGGAGAACGGAAGCGCTCAGATCTCGCATAGTATACGGAATCTAGTGGTCTCACTCAAATAGAAGGTAGGAAATAAATTCATCTAGTGAACGTAAGGTTTTGAAAGGTAACTAACGCACATGTGTAGAGAAAATGGTGCATCGGCCAGTCTGGCCAGCATTTCGCACTTATAGTGCAAGTAGGGCCAAGGAGAACGGAAACGCTCATTTCTCAAAAAGTAAAGGGAATCTAGCGGTCTCACTCGATCAGAAGGTGGGAAATATATAAATCTAGTGAGCTAATAAGGTTTGAAAGGAATCTAATGCATATGTATATGGAAAATGGTGCATTGGCCAGGTCGGTCAGTATGGGAACTTAGAGTGCAAATGCCTGGGAGAACGGAACCGCTCAGATCTCGCATAGTACACGGAATGTAGTGGTCTCACTCAAATAGAAGGTAGGAAATAAATTCATCTAGTGAACGTAAGGGTTTGAAAGGTAACTAACGTACATGTGTAGAGAAAATGGTGCATCGGCCAGTCTGGCCGGCATTTCGCACTCATAGTGCAGGTGGGGCCAGGGAGAACGGAAACGCTCGTTTCTCAAAAAGTAAAGGGAATCTAACGGTCTCACTCGATCAGAAGGTGGGAAATATATAAATCTAGTGAGGTAATAAGGTTTGGAACGAATCTAATGCATATGTATATCGAAAGTGGTGCATTGGCCAGGTCGGACAGTATGGGAACTTAGAGTGCAAATGCCTGGGAGAACGGAACCGCTCAGATCTCGCATAATACACAGAATCTAGTGGTCTCACTCAAAAAGAAGGTAGGAAATAAATTCATATAGTGAACGTAAGGGTTTGAAAGGTAACTAACGCACATGTGTAGAGAAAATGGTGCATCGGCCAGTCTGGCCGGCATTTCGCACTTATAGTGCAAGTAGGGCCAAGGAGAACGGAAACGCTCATTTCTCAAAAAGTAAAGGGAATCTAGCGGTCTCACTCGATCAGAAGGTGGGAAATATATAAATCTAGTGAGGTAATAAGGTTTGGAAGGAATCTAATGCATATATATATGGAAAGTGGTGCATTGGCCAGGTCGGTCAGTATGGGAACTTAGAGTGCAAATGCCTGGGAGAACGGAACCGCTCAGATCTCGCATAATACACGGAATCTAGTGGTCTCACTCAAATATAAGGTAGGAAATATATTCATCTAGTGAACGTAAGGGTTTGAAAGGTAACTAACGCACATGTGTAGAGAAAATGGTGCATCGGCCAGTCTGGCCGGCATTTCGCACTCATAGTGCAGGTGGGGCCAGGGAGAACGGAAACGCTCGTTTCTCAAACAGTAGAGGGAATCTAACGGTCTCACTCGATCAGAAGGTGGAAAATATATAAATCTAGTCAGCTAAAAAGGTTTGAAATGTATTCAATGCACATGTATAAAGACAATGGTGCATTGGCCAGGTCGGTCAGTATCAGAACTTAAAATGCAAATGCCAGGGAGAACGGAAGCGCTCAGATCTCGCATAGTACACGGAATCAAGTGGTCTCACTCAAATAGAAAGTTGGAAATACATTCATCTAGTGAACGTAAGGGTTTGAAAGGTAACTAACACACATGTGTAGAGAAAATTGTGCATCGGCCAGTCTGGCCGGCATTTCGCACTTATAGTGCAAGTAGGGCCAAGGAGAACGAAAACGCTCATTTCTCAAAAAGTAGAGGGAATCTAGTGGTCTCACTCGATCAGAAGGTGGGAAATATATAAATCTAGTCAGCTAATAAGGTTCGAAAGGAATCTAATGCATATGTATATGGAAAATGGTGCATTGGCCAGGTCGGTCAGTATGGGAACTTAGAGTGCAAATGCCAGGGAGAACGGAAGCGCTCAGATCTCGCATAGTACACGGAATCTAGTGGTCTCACTCAAATAGAAGGTAGGAAATAAATTCATCTAGTGAACGTAAGGTTTTGAAAGGTAACTAACGCACATGTGTAGAGAAAATGGTGCATCGGCCAGTCTGGCCTGCATTTCGCACTTATGGTGCAAGTAGGGCCAAGGAGAACGGAAACGCTCATTTCTCAAAAAGTAAAGGGAATCTAGCGGTCTCACTCGATCAGAAGGTGTGAAATATATAAATCTAGTGAGCTAATAAGGTTCGAAAGGAATCAAATGCATATGTATATGGAAAATGGTGCATTGGCCAGGTCGGTCAGTATGGGAACTTAGAGTGCAAATGCCAGGGAGAACAGAAGCGCTCAGATCTCGCATAGTACACGGAATCTAGTGGTCTCACTCAAATAGAAGGTAGGAAATAAATTCATCTAGTGAACGTAAGGTTTTGAAAGGTAACTAACGCACATAAGCAGAGAAAATGGTGCATCGGCCAGTCTGGCCGGCATTTCGCACTTATGGTGCAAGTAGGGCCAAGGAGAACGGAAACGCTCATTTCTTAAAAAGTTAAGGGAATCTAGCGGTCTCACTCGATCAGAAGGTGGGAAATATATAAATCTAGTGAGCTAATAAGGTTCGGAAGGAATCTAATGCATATGTATATGGAAAATGGTGCATTGGCCAGGTCGGTCAGTATGGGAACTTAGAGTGCAAATGCCAGGGAGAACGGAAGCGCTCAGATCTCGCATAGTACACGGAATCTAGTGGTCTCACTCAAATAGAAGGTAGGAAATAAATTCATCTAGTGAACGTAAGGGTTTGAAAGGTAACTAACGCACATGTGTAGAGAAAATGGTGCATCGGCCAGTCTGGCCGGCATTTCGCACTTATAGTGCAAGTAGGGCCAAGTAGAACGGAAACGCTCATTTCTCAAAAAGTAAAGGGAATCTAGCGGTCTCACTCGATCAGAAGGTGGGAAATATATAAATCTAGTGAGCTTATAAGGTTCGGAAGGAATCTAATGCATATGTATATGAAAAATGGTGCATTCGCCAGGTCGGTCAGTATGGGAACTTAGAGTGCAAATGCCAGGGAGAACGGAAGCGCTCAGATCTCGCATAGTACACGGAATCTAGTGGTCTCACTCAAATAGAAGGTAGGAAATAAATTCATCTAGTGAACGTAAGGGTTTGAAAGGTAACTAACGCACATGTGTAGAGAAAATGGTGCATCGGCCAGTCTAGCCGGCATTTCGCACTTATAGTGCAAGTAGGGCCAAGTAGAACGGAAACGCTCATTTCTCAAAAAGTAAAGGGAATCTAGCGGTCTCACTCGATCAGAAGGTGGGAAATATATAAATCTAGTGAGCTTATAAGGTTTGGAAGGAATCTAATGCATATGTATATGGAAAATGGTGCATTGGCCAGGTCGGTCAGTATGGGAACTTAGAGTGCAAATGCCAGGGAGAACGGAAGCGCTCAGATCTCGCATAGTACACGGAATCTACTGGTCTCACTCAAATATAAGGTAGGAAATATATTCATCTAGTGAACGTAAGGGATTGAAAGGTAACTAACGCACATGTGTAGAGAAAATAGTGCATCGGCCAGTCTGGCCGGCATTTCGCACTTATAGTGCAAGTAGGGCCAAGGAGAACGGAAACGCTCATTTCTCAAAAAGTAAAGGGAATCTAGCGGTCTCACTCGATCAGAAGGTGGGAAATATATAAATCTAGTGAGCTTATAAGGTTCGAAAGGAATCTAATGCACATGTATAGAGAAAATGGTGCATTGGCCAGGTCGGTCAGTATGGGAACTTAGAGTGCAAATGCCTGGGAGAACGGAAGCGCTCAGATCTCGCATAGTACACGGAATCTAGTGGTCTCACTCAAATATAAGGTAGGAAATAAATTAATCTAGTGAACGTAAGGGTTTGAAAGGTAACTAACGCACATGTGTAGAGAAAATGGTGCATCGGCGAGTCTGGCCGGCATTTCGCACTTATAGTGCAGGTGGGGCCAGGGAGAACGGAAACGCCCATTTCTCAAAAAGAAAAGGGAATCTAGCGGTCTCACTCAATCAGAAGGTGGGAAATATATAAATCTAGTGAGGTAATAAGGTTTGGAAGGAATCTAATGCATATGTATATGGAAAGTGGTGCATTGGCCAGGTCGGTCTGTATGGGAACTTAGAGTGCAAATGCCTGGAAGAACGGAACCGCTCAGATCTCGCATAGTACACGGAATCTAGTGGTCTCACTCAAATAGAAGGTAGGAAATAAATTCATCTAGTGAACGTAAGGGTTTGAAAGGTAACTAACGCACATGTGTAGAGAAAATGGTGCATCGGCCAGTCTGGCCGGCATTTCGCACTCATAGTGCAGGTGGGGCCAGGGAGAACGGAAACGCTCGTTTCTCAAAAAGTAGAGGGGATCTAACGGTCTCACTCGATGAGAAGGTGGGAAATATATAAATCTAGTCAGCTAAAAAGGTTTGAAATGTATTCAACGCACATGTATAGAGAAAATGGTGCATTGGCCAGGTCGGTCAGTATCGAAACTTAAAATGCAAATGCTAGGGAGAACGGAAGCGCTCAGATCTGGCATAGTACGCGGAATCTACTGGTCTCACTCAAATAGAAGGTAGGAAATAAATTCATCTAATGAACGTAAGGGTTTGAAAGGTAACTAACGCACATGTGTAGAGAAAATGGTGCATCGGCCAGTCTGGCCGGCATTTCGCACTCATAGTGCAGGTGGGGCCAGGGAGAACGGAAACGCTCGTTTCTCAAAAAGTAGAGGGAATCTAACGGTCTCACTCGATCAGACGGTGGGAAATATCTAAATCTAGTCAGCTAAAAAGGTTTGAAATGTATTCAACGCACATGTATAGAGAAAATGGTGCATTGGCCAGGTCGGTCAGTATCGGAACTTAAAATGCAAATGCCAGGGAGAACGGAAGCGCTCAGATCTCGCATAGTACACGGAATCTAGTGGTCTCACTCAAAAAGAAAGTAGGAAATATATTCATCTAGTGAACGTAAGGGTTTGAAAGGTAACTAACGCACATGTGTAGAGAAAATTGTGCATCGGCCAGTCTGGCCGGCATTTCGCACTTATAGTGCAACTAGGGCCAAGGAGAATGGAAACGCTCATTTCTCAAAAAGTAGAGAGAATCTTGCGGTCTCACTCGATCTGAAGGTGGGAAATATATAAATCTAGTGAGCTAATAAGGTTCGAAAGGAATCTAATGCATATGTATATGGAAAATGGTGCATTGGCCAGGTCGGTCACTATGGGAACTTAGAGTGCAAATGCCAGGGAGAACAGAAGCGCTCAGATCTCGCATAGTACACGGAATCTAGTGGTCTCACTCACATAGAAGGTAGGAAATAAATTCATCTAGTGAACGTAAGGGTTTGAAAGGTAACTAACGCACATGTGTAGAGAAAATGGTGCATCGGCCAGTCTGGCCGGTATTTCGCACTCATAGTGCAGGTGGGGCCAGGGAGAACGGAAACGCTCGTTTCTCAAAAAGTAGAGGGAATCGAACGGTCTCACTCGATCAGAAGGTGGGAAATATATAAATCTAGTCAGCTAAAAATATTTGAAATGTATTCAACGCACATGTATAGAGAAAATGGTGCATTGGCCAGGTCGGTCAGTATTGGAACTTAAAATGCAAATGCCAGGGAGAACGGAAGCGCCCAGATCTCGCATAGTACAAGGAATCAAGTGGTCTCACTCAAATAGAAAGTAGGAAATATATTCATCTAGTGAACGTAAGGGTTTAAAAGGTAACTAACGCACATGTGTAGAGAAAATCGTGCATCGGCCAGTTTGGCCAGCATTTCGCACTTATAGTGCAACTAGGGCCAAGGAGAATGGAAACGCTCATTTCTCAAAAAGTAGAGGGAATCTAGCGGTCTCACTCGATCAGAAGGTGGGAAATATATAAATCTAGTGAGCTAATAAGGTTCGAAAGGAATCTAATGCATATGTATATGGAAAATGGTGCATTGGCCAGGTCGGTCAGTATGGGAACTTAGAGTGCAAATGCCAGGGAGAACGGAAGCGCTCAGATCTCGCATAGTACACGGAATCTGGTGGTCTCCCTCAAATAGAAGGTAGGAAATAAATTCATCTAGTGAACGTAAGGGTTTGAAAGGTAACTAACGCACATGTGTAGAGAAAATGGTGCATCGGCCAGTCAGGCCGGCATTTCGCACTTATAGTGCAAGTAGGGCCAAGGAGAACGGAAACGCTCATTTCTCAAAAAGTAAAGAGAATCTAGCGGTCTCACTCGATCAGAAGGTGGGAAATATAAAAATCTAGTGAGCTAATAAGGTTCGGAAGGAATCTAATGCATATGTATATGGAAAATGGTGCATTGGCCAGGTCGGTCAGTATGGGAGCTTAGAGTGCAAATGCCAGGGAGAACGGAAGCGCTCAGATCTCGCATAGTACACGGAATCTAGTTGTCTCACTCAAATAGAAGGTAGGAAATAAATTCATCTAGTGAACGTAAGGGTTTGAAAGGTAACTATCGCACATGTGTAGAGAAAATGGTGCATCGGCCAGTCTGGCCGGCATTTCGCACTTATAGTGCAAGTAGGGCCAAGGAGAACGGAAACGCTCATTTCTCAAAAAGTAAAGGGAATCTAGCGGTCTCACTCGATCAGAAGGTGGGAAATATATAAATCTAGTGAGCTAATAAGGTTCGAAAGGAATCTAATGCATATGTATATGGAAAATGGTGCATTGGCCAGGTCGGTCAGTATGGGAACTTAGACTGCAAATGCCTGGGAGAACGGAACCGCTCAGATCTCGCATAATACACGGATTCTAGTGGTCTCACTCAAATATAAGGTAGGAAATATATTCATCTAGTGAACGTAAGGGTTTGAAAGGTAACTAACGCACATGTGTAGAGAAAATGGTGCATCGGCCAGTCTGGCCGGCATTTCGCACTCATAGTGCAGGTGGGGCCAGGGAGAACGGAAACGCTTGTTTCTCAGAAAGTAGAGGGAATCTAACGGTCTCACTCGATCAGAAGGTGGGAAATATATAAATCTAGTCAGCTAAAAAGGTTTAAAATGTATTCAACGCACATGTATAGAGAAAATGGTGCATTGGCCAGGTCGGTCAGTATCGGAACTTAAAATGCAAATGCCAGGGAGAACGGAAGCGCTCAGATCTCACATAGTACACAGAATCAAGTGGTCTCACTCAAATAGAAAGTAGGAAATATATTCATCTAGTGAACGTAAGGGTTTGAAAGGTAACTAACGCACATGTGTAGAGAAAATTGTGCATCGGCCAGTCTGGCCGGCATTTCGCAGTTATAGTGCAACTAGGGCCAAGGAGAACGGAAACGCTCATTTCTCAAAAAGTAGAGGGAATCTAGCGGTCTCACTCGATCACAAGGTGGGAAATATATAAATCTAGTGAGCTAATGCATATGTATATGAAAAGTGGTGCATTGGCCAGGTCGGTCAGTATGGGAACTTAGAGTGCAAATGCCTGGGAGAACGGAACTGCTCAGATCTCGCATAATACACGGAATATAGTGGTCTCACTCAAATATAAGGTAGGAAATATATTCATCTAGTGAACGTAAGGGTTTGAAAGGTAACTAACGCACATGTGTAGAGAAAATGGTGCATCCGCCAATCTGGCCGTCATTTCGCACTCATAGTGCAGGTGGGGCCAGGGAGAACGGAAACGCTAGTTTCACAAAAAGTAGGGGGAATCTAACGGTCTCACTCGATCTGAATGTGGGAAATATATAAATCTAGTGAGCTAATAAGGTTCGGAAGGAATCTAATGCATATGTATATGGAAAGTGGTGCATTGGCCAGGTCGGTCAGTATGGGAACTTAGAGTGCAAATGCTTGGGAGAACGGAACCGCTCAGATCTCGCATAATACACGGAATCTAGTGGTCTCACTCAAATATAAGGTAGGAAATATATTCATCTAGTGAACGTAAGGGTTTGAAAGGTAAGTAACGCACATGTGTAGAGAAAATGGTGCATCGGCCAGTCTGGCCGGCATTTCGCACTTATAGTGCAAGTAGGGCCAAGGAGAACGGAAACGCTCATTTCTCAAAACGTAGAGGGAATCTAACGGTCTCACTCGATCAGAAGGTGGGAAATATATAAATCTAGTCAGCTAAAAAGGTTTGAAATGTATTCAACGCACATGTATAGAGAAAATGGTGCATTGGCCAGGTCGGTCAGTATTGGAACTTAAAATGCAAATGCCAGGGAGAACGGAAGCGCTCAGATCTCGCATAGTACACGGAATCAAGTGGTCTCACTCAAATAGAAAGTAGGAAATATGTTAATCTAGTGAACGTAAAGATTTGAAAGGTAACTAACGCACATGTGTAGAGAAAATGGTGCATCGGCCAGTCTGGCCGGCATTTCGCACTTATAGTGCAAGTAGGGCCAAGGAGAACGGAAACGCTCATTTCTCAAAAATTGAAGGGAATCTAGCGGTCTCACTCGATCAAAAGGTAGGAAATATATAAATATAGTGAGCTAATAAGGTTCGGAAGGAATATAATGCATATGTATATGGAAAGTGGTGCATTGGCCATGTCGGTCAGTATAGGAACTTAGAGTGCAAATGCCTGGGAGAACGGAACCGCTCAGATCTCGCATAATACACGGAATCTAGTGGTATCACTCAAATATAAGGTAGGAAATATATTCATCTAGTGAACGTAAGGGTTTGAAAGGTAACTAACGCACATGTGTAGAGAAAATGGTGCATCGGCCAATCTGGCCGGCATTTCGCACTCACAGTGCAGGTGGCGCCAGGGAGAATGGGAACGCTCGTTTCTCAAAAAGTAGAGGGAATCTAACGGTCTCACTCGATCAAAAGGTGGGAAATATATAAATCTAGTCAGCTAAAAAGGTTTGAAATGTATTCAACGCACATGTATAGAGAAAATGGTGCATTGGCCAGGTCGGTCAGTATCGGAACTTAAAATTCAAATGCCAGGGAGAACGGAAGCGCTCAGATCTCGCATAGTACACGGAATCAAGTGGTCTCACTCAAAAAGAAAGTAGGAAATATATTCATCTAGTGAACGTAAGGGTTTGAAAGGTAACTAACGCACATGTGTAGAGAAAATGGTGCATCGGCCAGTCTGGCCGGCATTTCGCACTTATAGTGCAAGTAGGGCCAAGGAGAACGGAAACGCTCATTTCTCAAAAAGTAAAGGCAATCTAGTGGTCTCACTCGATCAGAATGTGGGAAATATATGAACCTAGTGAGCTAATAAGGTTCCGAATGTATATGAAAAATGGTGCATTGGCCAGGTCGGTCGTATGGGAACTTAGAGTGCAAATGCCAGGGAGAACGGAAGCGCTCAGATCTCGCATAGTACACGGAATCTAGTGGTCTCACTCAAATAGAAGGTAGGAAATATATTCATCTAGTGAACGTAAGGGTTTGAAAGGTAACTAACGCACATGTGTAGAGAAAATGGTGCATCGGCCAGTCTGTCTGGCATTTCACACTTATAGTGCAAGTAGGGCCAAGGAGAACGGAAATGCTCATTTCTCAAAAAGTAGAGGGAATCTAACGGTCTCACTCGATCAGAAGGTGGGAAATATATAAATCTAGTGAGCTAATAAGGTTGGAAAGGAATCCAATGCACATTTATATGGAAAATGGTGCATTGGCCAGGTCGTTCAGTATGGGAACTTAGAGTGCAAATGACAGGGAGAACGGAAGCGCTCAGATCTCGCATAGTACACGGAATCTAGTGGTCTCACTCAAATAGAAGGTAGGAAATAAATTCATCTAGTGAACGTAAGGGTTTGAAAGGTAACTAACGCACATGTGTAGAGAAAATGGTGCATCGGCCAGTCTGGCCGGCATTTCGCACTTATAGTGCAAGTAGGGCCAAGGAGAACGGAAACGCTCATTTCTTAAAAAGTTAAGGGAATCTAGCGGTCTCACTCGATCAGAAGGTGGGAAATATATAAATCTAGTGAGCTAATAAGGTTTGAAAGGAATCTAATGCATATGTATATGGAAAATGGTGCATTGGCCAGGTTGGTCAGTATGGGAACTTAGAGTGCAAATGCCAGGGAGAACGGAAGCGCTCAGATCTCGCATAGTACACGGAATCTAGTGGTCTCACTCAAATAGAAGGTAGGAAATAAATTCATCTAGTGAACGTAAGGGTTTGAAAGGTAACTAACGCACATGTGTAGGAAAATGGTGCATCGGCCAGTCTGGCCGGCATTTCGCACTTATAGTGCAAGTAGGGCCAAGGAGAACGGAAACGCTCATTTCTCAAAAAGTAGAGGGAATCTAACGGTCTCACTCAATCAAAAGGTAGGAAATATATAAATCTAGTCAGCTAAAAAGGTTTGAAATGTATTCAACGCACATGTATAGAGAAAATGGTGCATTGGCCAGGTCGGTCAGTATCGGAACTTAAAATGCAAATGCCAGGGAGAACGGAAGCGCTCAGATCTCGCATAGTACACGGAATCAAGTGGTCTCACTCAAATAGAAATTAGGAAATATATTCATCTAGTGAACGTAAGGGTTTGAAAGGTAACTAACGCACATGTGTAGAGAAAATTGTGCATCGGCCGGTCTGGCCGGCATTTCGCACTTATAGTGCAAGTAGGGCCAAGGAGAACGGAAACGCTCATTTCTCAAAAAGTAGAGGGAATCTAGCGGTCTCACTCGATCAGAAGGTGGGAAATATATAAATCTAGTGAGCTAATAAGGTTCAAAAGGAGTCTAATGCATATGTATATGGAAAATGGTGCACTGGCCAAGTCGGTCAGTATGGGAACTTAGAGTGCAAATGCCAGGGAGAACGGAAGCGCTCAGATCTTGCATAGTACACGGAATCTAGTGGTCTCACTCAAATAGAAGGTAGGAAATAATTTCATCTAGTGAACGTAGGGGTTTGAAAGGTAACTAACGCACATGTGTAGAGAAAATGGTGCATCGGCCAGTCTGGCCGGCATTTCGCACTTATACTGCAAGTAGGGCGAAGGAGAACGGAAACGCTCATTTCTCAAAAAGTAAAGGGAATCTAGCGGTCTCACTCGATCAGAAGGTGGGAAATATATAAATCTAGTGAGCTAATAAGGTTTGGAAGGAATCAAATGCATATGTATATGGAAAGTGGTGCATTGGCCAGGTCGGTCAGTATGGGAACTTAGAGTGCAAATGCCAGGGAGAACGGAAGCGCTCAGATCTCGCATAGTACAGGGAATCTAGGGGTCTCACTCAATTAGAAGGTAGGAAATATATTCATCTAATGAACGTAAGGGTTTGAAAGGTAACTAACGCACATGTGTAGAGAAAATGGTGCATCGGCCAGTCTGGCCGGCATTTCGCACTTATACTGCAAGTAGGGCCAAGGAGAACGGAAACGCTCATTTCTCAAAAAGTAAAAGGAATCTAGCGGTCTCACTCAATCAGAAGGTGGGAAATATATAAATCTAGTGAGCTAATAAGGTTTGGAAGGAATCAAATGCATATGTATATGGAAAGTGGTGCATTGGCCAGGTCGGTCAGTATGGGAACTTAGAGTGCAAATGCCTGGGAGAACGGAACCGCTCAGATCTCGCATAGTACACGGAATCTAGGGGTCTCACTCAATTAGAAGGTAGGAAATAAATTCATCTAATGAACGTAAGGGTTTGAAAGGAAACTAACGCACATGTGTAGAGAAAATGGTGCATCGGCCAGTCTGGCCGGCATTTCGCACTTATACTGCAAGTAGGGCCAAGGAGAACGGAAACGCTCATTTCTCAAAAAGTAAAGGGAATCTAGCGGTCTCACTCGATCAGAAGGTGGGAAATATATAAATCTAGTGAGCTAATAAGGTTCGAAAGGAATCTAATGCATATGTATATGGAAAGTGGTGCATTGGCCAGGTCGGTCAGTATGGGAACTTAGAGTGCAAATGCCTGGGAGAACGGAACCGCTCAGATCTCGCATAGTACACGAAATCTAGTGGTCTCACTCAAATAGAAGGTAGGAAATAAATTCATCTAGTGAACGTAAGGGTTTGAAAGGTAACTAACGCACATGTGTAGAGAAAATGGTGCATCGGCCAGTCTGGCCGGCATTTCGCACTTATAGTGCAAGTAGGGCCAAGGAGAACGGAAACGCTCATTTCTCAAAAAGTGAAGGGAATCTAGCGGTCTCACTCGATTAGAAGGTGGGAAATATATAAATCTAGTCAGCTAATAAGGTTTGGAAGCAATCTAATGCATATGTATATGGAAAGTGGTGCATTGGCCAGGTCGGTCAGTATGGGAACTTAGAGTACAAATGCTTGGGAGAACGGAACCGCTCACATCTCGCATAATGCACGGAATCTAGTGGTCTAACTCAAATATAGGGTAGGAAATATATTCATCTTGTGAACGTAAGGGTTTGAAAGGTAACTAACGCACATGTGTAGAGAAAATGGTGCATCGGCCAGTGTGGCCGGCATTTCGCACTCATAGTGCAGGTGGGGCCAGGGAGAACGGAAACGCTCGTTTCTCAAAAAGTAGAAGGAATCTAACAGTCTCACTCGATCAGAAGGTAGGAAATATATAAATCTAGTCATCTAAAAAGGTTTGAAATGTATTCAACGCACATGTATAGAGAAAATGGTGCATTGGCCAGGTCGATCAGTATGGGAACTTAAAATGCAAATGCCAGGGAGAACGGAAGCGCTCAGATCTCGCATAGTACACGGAATCAAGTGGTCTCACTCAAATAGAAAGTAGGAAATATATTCATCTAGTGAACGTAAGGGTTTGAAAGGTAACTAACGCACATGTGTAGAGAAAATTGTGCATCAGCCAGTCTGGCCGGCATTTCGCACTTATAGTGCAAGTAGGGCCAAGGAGAACGGAAACGCTCATTTCTCAAAAACTAAAGGGAATCTAGCGGTCTCACTCGATCAGAAGGTGGGAAATATATAAATCTAGTGAGCTAATAAGGTTCAAAAGGAATCTAATGCATATGTATATGGAAAATGGTGCATTGGCCAGGTCGGTTAGTATGGGAACTTAGAGTGCAAATGCCAGGGAGAACGGAAGCGCTCAGATCTCGCATAGTACACGGAATCTAGTGGTCTCACTCAAATAGAAGGTAGGAAATAAATTCATCTAGTGAACGTAAGGGTTTGAAAGGTAACTAATGCACATGTGTAGAGAAAATGGTGCATCGGCCAGTCTGGCCGGCATTTCGCACTTATAGTGCAAGTAGGGCCAAGTAGAACGGAAACGCTCATTTCTCAAAAAGTAAAGGGAATCTAGCGGTCTCACTCGATCAGAAGGTGGGAAATATATAAATCTAGTGAGCTAATAAGGTTCGAAAGAAATCTAATGCATATGTATATGGAAAATGGTGCATTGGCCAGGTCGGTCAGTATGGGAAATTAGAGTGCAAATGCCAGGGAGAACGGAAGCGCTCAGATCTTGCATAGTACACGGAATCTAGTGGTCTCACTCAAATAGAAGGTAGGGAATAAATTCATCTAGTGAACATAGGGGTTTGAAAGGTAACTAACGCACATGTGTAGAGAAAATTGTGCATCGGCCAGTCTGGCCGGCATTTCGCACTTATAGTGCAAGTAGGGCCAAGGAGAACGGAAACGTTCATTTCTCAAAAGCAAAGGGAATCTAGCGGTCTCACTCGATCAGAAGGTAGGAAACATATAAATCTAGTCAGCTAAAAAGGTTTGAAATGTATTCAACGCACATGTATAGAGAAAATGGTGCATTGGCCAGGTCGGTCAGTATCGGAACTTAAAATGCAAATGCCAGGGAGAACGGAAGCGCTCAGATCTCGCATAGTACACGGAATCAAGTGGTCTCACTCAAATAGAAAGTAGGAAATATATTCATCTAGTGAACGTAAGGGTTTGAAAGGTAACTAACGCACATGTGTAGAGAAAATTGTGCATCGGCCAGTCTGGCCGGCATTTCGCACTTATAGTGCAAATAGGGCCAAGGAGAACGAAAACGCCCATTTCTCAAAAAGTAGAGGGAATCTAGCGGTCTCACTCGATCAGAAGGTGGGAAATATATAAATCTAGTGAGCTAATAAGGTTCAAAAGGAGTCTAATGCATATGTATATGGAAAATGGTGCATTGGCCAGGTCGGTCAGTATGGGAACTTAGAGTGCAAATGCCAGGGAGAACGGAAGCGCTCAGATCTTGCATAGTACACGGAATCTAGTGGTCTCACTCAAATAGAAGGTAGGAAATAAATTCATCTAGTGAACGTAAGGGTTTGAAAGGTAACTAACGCACATGGGTAGAGAAAATGGTGCATCGGCCAGTCAGGCCGGCATTTCGCACTTATAGTGCAAGTAGGGCCAAGGAGAACGGAAACGCTCATTTCTCAAAAAGTAAAGGGAATCTAGCGGTCTCACTCAATCAAAAGGTGGGAAATATATAAATCTAGTGAGCTAATAAGGTTCGAAAGGAATCTAATGCATATGTATATGGAAAATGGTGCATTGGCCAGGTCGGGCAGTATGGGAACTTAGAGTGCAAATGCCAGGGAGAACGGAAGCGCTCAGATCTTGCATAGTACACGGAATCTAGTGGTCTCACTCAAATAGAAGGTAGGAAATAAATTCATCTAGTGAACGTAGGGGTTTGAAAGGTAACTAACGCACATGTGTAGAGAAAATGGTGCATCGGCCAGTCTGGCCGGCATTTCGCACTGATAGTGCAAGTGGGGCCAGGGAGAACGGAAACGCCCATTTCTCAAAAAGTAAAGGGGATCTAGCGGTCTCACTCGATCAGAAGGTGGGAAATATATAAATCTAGTGAGCTAATAAGGTTCGGAAGGAATCAAATGCATATGTATATGGAAAGTGGTGCATTGGCCAGGTCGGTCAGTATGGGAACTTAGAGTGCAAATGCCAGGGAGAACGGAAGCGCTCAGATCTCGCATAGTACACGGAATCTAGGGGTCTCACTCAAATAGAAGGTAGGAAATAAATTCATCTAGTGAACGTAAGGGTTTGAAAGGTAACTAACGCACATGTGTAGAGAAAATGGTGCATCGGCCAGTCTGGCCGGCATTTCGCACTTATACTGCAAGTAGGGCCAAGGAGAACGGAAACGCTCATTTCTCAAAAAGTAGAGGGAATCTAGCGGTCTCACTCGATCAGAAGGTGGGAAATATATAAATCTAGTGAGCTAAGGTTTGGAAGGAATCAAATGCATATGTATATGGAAAGTGGTGCATTGGCCAGGTCGGTCAGTATGGGAACTTAGAGTGCAAATGCCAGGGAGAACGGAAGCGCTCAGATCTTGCATAGTACACGGAATCTAGTGGTCTCACTCAAAAAGAAGGTAGGAAATAAATTCATATAGTGAACGTAAGGGTTTGAAAGGTAACTAACGCACATGGGTAGAGAAAATTGTGCATCGGCCAGTCTGGCCGGCATTTCGCACTTATAGTGCAAGTAGGGCCAAGGAGAACGAAAACGCTCATTTCTCAGAAAGTAGAGGGAATCTAGCGGTCTCACTCGATCAGAAGGTGGGAAATATATAAATTTAGTGAGCTAATAAGGTTTAAGAGGAGTCTAATGCATATGTATATGGAAAATGGTGCATTGGCCAGGTCGGTCAGTATGGGAACTTAGAGTGCAAATGCCAGGGAGAACGGAAGCGCTCAGATCTTGCATAGTACACGGAATCTAGTGGTCTCACTCAAATAGAAGGTAGGAAATAAATTCATCTAGTGAACGTAGGGGTTTGAAAGGTAACTAACGCACATGTGTAGAGAAAATGGTGCATCGGCCAGTCTGGCCGGCATTTCGCACTTATACTGCAAGTAGGGCCAAGGAGAACGGAAACGCTCATTTCTCAAAAAGTAAAGGGAATCTAGCGGTCTCACTCGATCAGAAGGTGGGAAATATATAAATCTAGTGAGCTAATAAGGTTTGGAAGGAATCAAATGGATATGTATATGGAAAGTGGTGCATTGGCCAGGTCGGTCAGTATGGGAACTTTGAGTGCAAATGCCAGGGAGAACGGAAGCGCTCAGATCTCGCATAGTACACGGAATCTAGGGGTCTCACACAATTAGAAGGTAGGAAATAAATTCATCTAATGAACGTAAGGGTTTGAAAGGTAACTAACGCACATGTGTAGAGAAAATGGTGCATCGGCCAGTCTGGCCGGCATTTCGCACTTATACTGCAAGTAGGGCCAAGGAGAACGGAAACGCTCATTTCTCAAAAAGTAAAGGGAATCTAGCGGTCTCACTCGATCAGAAGGTGGGAAATATATAAATCTAGTGAGCTAATAAGGTTTGGAAGGAATCAAATGCATATGTATATGGAAAGTGGTGCATTGGCCAGGTCGGTCAGTATGGGAACTTAGAGTGCAAATGCCTGGGAGAACGGAACCGCTCAGATCTCGCATAGTACACGGAATCTAGTGGTCTCACTCAAATAGAAGGTAGGAAATAAATTCATCTAGTGAACGTAAGGGTTTGAAAGGTAACTAACGCACATGTGTAGAGAAAATGGTGCATCGGCCAGTCTGGCCGGCATTTCGCACTTATAGTGCAAGTAGGGCCAAGGAGAACGGAAACGCTCATTTCTCAAAAAGTGAAGGGAATCTAGCGGTCTCACTCGATTAGAAGGTGGGAAATATATAAATCTAGTCAGCTAATAAGGTTCGGAAGCAATCTAATGTATATTTATATGGAAAGTGGTGCATTGGCCAGGTCGGTCAGTATGGGAACTTAGAGTACAAATGCTTGGGAGAACGGAACCGCTCAGATCTCGCATAATGCACGGAATCTAGTGGTCTAACTCAAATATAAGGTAGGAAAGATATTCATCTTGTGAACGTAAGGGTTTGAAAGGTAACTAACGCACATGTATAGAGAAAATGGTGCATCGGCCAGTCTGGCCGGCATTTCGCACTCATAGTGCAGGTGGGGCCAGGGAGAACGGAAACGCTCGTTTCTAAAAAAGTAGAAGGAATCTAAAAGTCTCACTCGATCAGAAGGTAGGAAATATATAAATCTAGTCATCTAAAAAGGTTTGAAATGTATTCAACGCACATGTATAGAGAAAATGGTGCATTGGCCACTTGAACTTAAAATGCAAATGCCAGGGAGAACGGAAGCGCTCAGATCTCGCATAGTACACGGAATCAAGTGGTCTCACTCAAATAGAAAGTAGAAAATATATTCATCTAGTGAACGTAAGGGTTTGAAAGGTAACTAACGCACATGTGTAGAGAAAATGGTGCATCGGCCAGTCAGGCCGGCATTTCGCACTTATAGTGCAAGTAGGGCCAAGGAGAACGGAAACGCTCATTTCTCAAAAAGTAAAGGGAATCTAGCGGTCTCACTCAATCAAAAGGTGGGAAATATATAAATCTAGTGAGCTAATAAGGTTCGAAAGGAATCTAATGCATATGTATATGGAAAATGGTGCATTGGCCAGGTCGGGCAGTATGGGAACTTAGAGTGCAAATGCCAGGGAGAACGGAAGCGCTCAGATCTTGCATAGTACACGGAATCTAGTGGTCTCACTCAAATAGAAGGTAGGAAATAAATTCATCTAGTGAACGTAGGGGTTTGAAAGGTAACTAACGCACATGTGTAGAGAAAATGGTGCATCGGCCAGTCTGGCCGGCATTTCGCACTTATAGTGCAAGTGGGGCCAGGGAGAACGGAAACGCCCATTTCTCAAAAAGTAAAGGGGATCTAGCGGTCTCACTCGATCAGAAGGTGGGAAATATATAAATCTAGTGAGCTAATAAGGTTCGGAAGGAATCAAATGCATATGTATATGGAAAGTGGTGCATTGGCCAGGTCGGTCAGTATGGGAACTTAGAGTGCAAATGCCAGGGAGAACGGAAGCGCTCAGATCTCGCATAGTACACGGAATCTAGGGGTCTCACTCAAATAGAAGGTAGGAAATAAATTCATCTAGTGAACGTAAGGGTTTGAAAGGTAACTAACGCACATGTGTAGAGAAAATGGTGCATCGGCCAGTCTGGCCGGCATTTCGCACTTATACTGCAAGTAGGGCCAAGGAGAACGGAAACGCTCATTTCTCAAAAAGTAGAGGGAATCTAGCGGTCTCACTCGATCAGAAGGTGGGAAATATATAAATCTAGTGAGCTAATAAGGTTTGGAAGGAATCAAATGCATATGTATATGGAAAGTGGTGCATTGGCCAGGTCGGTCAGTATGGGAACTTAGAGTGCAAATGCCAGGGAGAACGGAAGCGCTCAGATCTTGCATAGTACACGGAATCTAGTGGTCTCACTCAAAAAGAAGGTAGGAAATAAATTCATATAGTGAACGTAAGGGTTTGAAAGGTAACTAACGCACATGGGTAGAGAAAATTGTGCATCGGCCAGTCTGGCCGGCATTTCGCACTTATAGTGCAAGTAGGGCCAAGGAGAACGAAAACGCTCATTTCTCAGAAAGTAGAGGGAATCTAGCGGTCTCACTCGATCAGAAGGTGGGAAATATATAAATCTAGTGAGCTAATAAGGTTTAAGAGGAGTCTAATGCATATGTATATGGAAAATGGTGCATTGGCCAGGTCGGTCAGTATGGGAACTTAGAGTGCAAATGCCAGGGAGAACGGAAGCGCTCAGATCTTGCATAGTACACGGAATCTAGTGGTCTCACTCAAATAGAAGGTAGGAAATAAATTCATCTAGTGAACGTAGGGGTTTGAAAGGTAACTAACGCACATGTGTAGAGAAAATGGTGCATCGGCCAGTCTGGCCGGCATTTCGCACTTATACTGCAAGTAGGGCCAAGGAGAACGGAAACGCTCATTTCTCAAAAAGTAAAGGGAATCTAGCGGTCTCACTCGATCAGAAGGTGGGAAATATATAAATCTAGTGAGCTAATAAGGTTTGGAAGGAATCAAATGGATATGTATATGGAAAGTGGTGCATTGGCCAGGTCGGTCAGTATGGGAACTTTGAGTGCAAATGCCAGGGAGAACGGAAGCGCTCAGATCTCGCATAGTACACGGAATCTAGGGGTCTCACACAATTAGAAGGTAGGAAATAAATTCATCTAATGAACGTAAGGGTTTGAAAGGTAACTAACGCACATGTGTACAGAAAATGGTGCATCGGCCAGTCTGGCCGGCATTTCGCACTTATACTGCAAGTAGGGCCAAGGAGAACGGAAACGCTCATTTCTCAAAAAGTAAAGGGAATCTAGCGGTCTCACTCGATCAGAAGGTGGGAAATATATAAATCTAGTGAGCTAATAAGGTTTGGAAGGAATCAAATGCATATGTATATGGAAAGTGGTGCATTGGCCAGGTCGGTCAGTATGGGAACTTAGAGTGCAAATGCCTGGGAGAACGGAACCGCTCAGATCTCGCATAGTACACGGAATCTAGTGGTCTCACTCAAATAGAAGGTAGGAAATAAATTCATCTAGTGAACGTAAGGGTTTGAAAGGTAACTAACGCACATGTGTAGAGAAAATGGTGCATCGGCCAGTCTGGCCGGCATTTCGCACTTATAGTGCAAGTAGGGCCAAGGAGAACGGAAACGCTCATTTCTCAAAAAGTGAAGGGAATCTAGCGGTCTCACTCGATTAGAAGGTGGGAAATATATAAATCTAGTCAGCTAATAAGGTTCGGAAGCAATCTAATGTATATTTATATGGAAAGTGGTGCATTGGCCAGGTCGGTCAGTATGGGAACTTAGAGTACAAATGCTTGGGAGAACGGAACCGCTCAGATCTCGCATAATGCACGGAATCTAGTGGTCTAACTCAAATATAAGGTAGGAAAGATATTCATCTTGTGAACGTAAGGGTTTGAAAGGTAACTAACGCACATGTATAGAGAAAATGGTGCATCGGCCAGTCTGGCCGGCATTTCGCACTCATAGTGCAGGTGGGGCCAGGGAGAACGGAAACGCTCGTTTCTCAAAAAGTAGAAGGAATCTAAAAGTCTCACTCGATCAGAAGGTAGGAAATATATAAATCTAGTCATCTAAAAAGGTTTGAAATGTATTCAACGCACATGTATAGAGAAAATGGTGCATTGGCCACTTGAACTTAAAATGCAAATGCCAGGGAGAACGGAAGCGCTCAGATCTCGCATAGTACACGGAATCAAGTGGTCTCACTCAAATAGAAAGTAGAAAATATATTCATCTAGTGAACGTAAGGGTTTGAAAGGTAACTAACGCACATGTGTAGAGAAAATTGTGCATCGGCCAGTCTGGCCGGCATTTCGCACTTATAGTGCAACTAGGGCCAAGGAGAACGGAAACGCTCATTTCTCAAAAACTAAAGGGAATCTAGCGGTCTCACTCGATCAGAAGGTGGGAAATATATAAATCTAGTGAGCTAAAAAGGTTCAAAAGGAATCTAATGCATATGTATATGGAAAATGGTGCATTGGCCAGGTCGGTCAGTATGGGAACTTAGAGTGCAAATGCCAGGGAGAACGGAAGCGCTCAGATCTCGCATAGTACACGGAATCTAGTGGTCTCACTCAAATAGAAGGTAGGAAATAAATTCATCTAGTGAACGTAAGGGTTTGAAAGGTAACTAACGCACATGTGTAGAGAAAATGGAGCATCGGCCAGTCTGGCCGGCATTTCGCACTTATAGTGCAAGTAGGGCCAAGGAGAACGGAAACGCTCATTTCTCAAAAAGTAAAGGGAATCTAGCGGTCTCACTCGATCAGAAGGTGGGAAATATATAAATCTAGTGAGCTAATAAGGTTCAAAAGGAATCTAATGCATATGTATATGGAAAATGGTGCATTGGCCAGGTCGGTCAGTATGGGAACTTAGAGTGCAAATGCCAGGGAGAACGGAAGCGCTCAGATCTTGCATAGTACACGGAATCTAGTGGTCTCACTCAAATAGAAGGTAGGAAATAAATTCATCTAGTGAACGTAGGGGTTTGAAAGGTAACTAACGCACATGTGTAGAGAAAATGGTGCATCGGCTAGTCTGGCCGGCATTTCGCACTTATAGTGCAAGTGGGGCCAGGGAGAACGGAAACGCCCATTTCTCAAAAAGTAAAGGGGATCTAGCGGTCTCACTCGATCAGAAGGTGGGAAATATATAAATCTAGTGAGCTAATAAGGTTCGGAAGGAATCAAATGCATATGTATATGGAAAGTGGTGCATTGGCCAGGTCGGTCAGTATGGGAACTTAGAGTGCAAATGCCAGGGAGAACGGAAGCGCTCAGATCTCGCATAGTACACGGAATCTAGGGGTCTCACTCAAATAGAAGGTAGGAAATAAATTCATCTAGTGAACGTAAGGGTTTGAAAGGTAACTAACGCACATGTGTAGAGAAAATGGTGCATCGGCCAGTCTGGCCGGCATTTCGCACTCATAGTGCAGGTGGGGCCAGGGAGAACGGAAACACTCGTTTCTCAAAAAGTAGAGGGAATCTAACGGTCTCACTCGATCAGAAGGTAGGAAACATATAAATCTAGTTAGCTAAAAAGGTTTGAAATGTATTCAACGCACATCTATAGAGAAAATGGTGCATTGGCCAGGTCGGTCAGTATCGGAACTTAAAATGCAAATGCCAGGGAGAACGGAAGCGCTCAGATCTCGCATAGTACACGGAATCAAGTGGTCTCACTCAAATAGAAAGTAGGAAATATATTCATCTAGTGAACGTAAGGGTTTGAAAGGTAACTAACGCACATGTGTAGAGAAAATTGTGCATCGGCCAGTCTGGCCGGCATTTCGCACTTATAGTGCAAATAGGGCCAAGGAGAACGGAAACGCTCATTTCTCAAAACGTAGAGGGAATCTAGCGGTCTCACTCGATCAGAAGGTGGGAAATATATAAATCTAGTGAGCTAATAAGGTTCAAATGGAGTCTAATGCATATGTATATGGAAAATGGTGCATTGGCCAGGTCGGTCAGTATGGGAACTTAGAGTGCAAATGCCAAGGAGAACGGAAGCGCTCAGATCTCGCATAGTACACGGAATCTAGTGGTCTCACTCAAATAGAAGGTAGGAAATAAAATCATCTAGTGAACGTAAGGGTTTGAAAGGTAACTAACGCACATGTGTAGAGAAAATGGTGCATCGGCCAGTCTGGCCGGCATTTCGCACTTATAGTGCAAGTAGGGCCAAGGAGAACGGAAACGCTCATTTCTCAAAAAGTAAAGGGAATCTAGCGGTCTCACTCAATCAGAAGGTGGGAAATATATAAATCTAGTGAGCTAATAAGGTTCGAAAGGAATCTAATGCATATGTATATGGAAAATGGTGCATTGGCCAGGTCGGTCAGTATGGGAACTTAGAGTGCAAATGCCCGGGAGAACGGAAGCGCTCAGATCTTGCATAGTACACGGAATCTAGTGGTCTCACTCAAATAGAAGGTAGGAAATAAATTCATCTTGTGAACGTAAAGGTTTGAAAGGTAACTAACGCACATGTGTAGAGAAAATGGTGCATCGGCCAGTCTGGCCGGCATTTCGCACTTATAGTGCAAGTAGGGCCAAGGAGAACGGAAACGCTCATTTCTCAAAAAGTAAAGGGAATCTAGCGATCTCACTCGATCAGAAGGTGGGAAATATATAAATATAGTGAGCTAATAAGGTTCGAAAGGAATCTAATGCATATGTATATGGAAAATGGTGCATTGGCCAGGTCGGTCAGTATGGGAACTTAGAGTGCAAATGCCAGGGAGAACGGAAGCGCTCAGATCTTGCATAGTACACGGAATCTAGTGGTCTCACTCAAATAGAAGGTAGGAAATAAATTCATCTAGTGAACGTAGGGGTTTGAAAGGTAACTAACGCACATGTGTAGAGAAAATGGTGCATCGGCCAGACTGGCTGGCATTTCGCACTTATACTGCAAGTAGGGCCAAGGAGTACGGAAACGCTCATTTCTCAAAAAGTAGAGGGAATCTAGCGGTCTCACTCGATCAGAAGGTGGGAAATATATAAATATAGTGAGGTAATAAGGTTCAAAAGGAGTCTAATGCATATGTATATGGAAAATGGTGCATTGGCCAGGTCGGTCAGTATGGGAACTTAGAGTGCAAATGCCAGGGAGAACGGAAGCGCTCGGATCTCGCATAGTACACGGAATCTAGTGGTCTCACTCAAATAGAAGGTAGGAAATAAATTCATCTAGTGAACGTAAGGCTTTGAAAGGTAACTAACGCACATGTGTAGAGAAAATGGTGCATCGGCCAGTCTGGCCGGCATTTCGCACTTATAGTGCAAGTAGGGCCAAGGAGAACGGAAACGCTCATGTCTCAAAAAGTGAAGGGAATCTAGCGGTCTCACTCGATCAGAAGGTGGGAAATATATAAATCTAGTCAGCTAATAAGGTTCGGAAGCAATCTAATGCATATGTATATGGAAAGTGGTGCATTGGCAAGGTCGGTCAGTATGGGAACTTAGAGTACAAATGCATGGGAGAACGGAACCGCTCAGATCTCGCATAATGCACGGAATCTAGTGGTCTAACTCAAATATAAGGTAGGAAATATATTCATCTTGTGAACGTAAGGGTTTGAAAGGTAACTAACGCACATGTGTAGAGAAAATGGTGCATCGGCCAGTCTGGCCGGCATTTCGCACTCTTAGTGCAGGTGGGGCCAGGGAGAACGGAAACGCTCGTTTCTCGAAAAGTAGAGGGAATCTAACGGTCTAACTCGATCAGAAGGTAGGAAATATATAAATCTAGTCAGCTAAAAAGGTTTGAAAGGTATTCAACGCACATGTATAGAGAAAATGGTGCATTGGCCAGGTCGGTGAGTATCGGAACTTAAAATGCAAATGCCAGGGAGAACGGAAGCGCTCAGATCTCGCATAGTACACGGAATCAAGTGGTCTCACTCAAATAGAAAGTAGGAAATATATTCATCTAGTGAACGTAAGGGTTTGAAAGGTAACTAACACACATGTGTAGAGAAAATGGTGCATCGGCCAGTCTGGCCGGCATTTCGCACTCATAGTGCAGATGGGGCCAGGGAGAACGAAAACACTCGTTTCTCAAAAAGTAGAGGGAATCTAACGGTCTCACTCGATCAGAAGGTGGGAAATATATAAATCTAGTCAGCTAAAAAGGTTTGAAATGTATTCAACGCATATGTATAGAGAAAATGGTGCATTGGCCAGGTCGGTCAGTATCGGAACTTAAAATGCAAATGCCAGGGAGAACGGAAGCGCTCAGATCTCGCATAGTACACGGAATCTAGTGGTCTCACTCAAATAGAAGGTAGGAAATAAATTCATCTAGTGAACGTAAGGGTTTGAAAGGTAACTAACGCACATGTGTAGAGAAAATGGTGCATCGGCCAGTCTGGCCGGCATTTCGCACTTATTGTGCAACTAGGGCCAAGGAGAACGGAAACGCTCATTTCTCAAAAAGTAGAGGGAATCTAGCGGTCTCAGTCGATCAGAAGGTGGGAAATATATAAATGTAGTAAGCTTATAAGGTTCCAAAGGAATCTAATGCATATGAATATGGAAAATGGTGCATTGGCCCGGTCGGTCAGTATGGGAACTTAGAGTGCAAATGCCTGGGAGAACGGAACCGCTCGGATCTCGCATAATACACAGAATCTAGTAGTCTCACTCAAATAGAAGGTAGGAAATAAATTCATCTAGTGAACGTAAGGGTTTGAAAGGTAAATAACGCACATGTGTACAGAAAATGGTGCATCAGCCAGTCTGGCCGGCATTTCGCACTCATAGTGCAGGTGGGGCCTGGGAGAACGGAAACGCCCGTTTCTCAAAAAGTAGAGGGAATCTAACGGTCTCACTCGATTAGAAGGTAAGAAATATATAAATCTAGTCAGCTAAAAAGGTTTGAAATGTATTCAACGCACATGTATATAGAAAATGGTGCATTGGCCAGGTCGGTCAGTATCGGAACATAAAATGCAAATGCCTGGGAGAACGGAAGCGCTCAGATCTCGCCTAGTACACGGAATCAAGTGGTCTCACTCAAATAGAAAGTAGGAACAATATTCATCTAGTGAACGTAAGGGTTTGAAAGGTAACTAACACACATGTGTAGAGAAAATTGTGCATCGGCCAGTCTGGCCAGCATTTCGCACTTATAGTGCAACTAGGGCCAAGGAGAATGGAAACGCTCATTTCTCAAAAAGTAGAGGGAATCTAGCGGTCTCACTCGATCAGAAGGTGGGAAATATATAAATCTAGTGAGCTAATAAGGTTTGAAAGGAATCTAATGCATATGTATATGGAAAATGGTGCATTGGCCAGGTCGGTCAGTATGGGAACTTAGAGTGCAAATGCCACGGAAAACGGAAGCGCTCAGATCTGGCATAGTACACGGAATCTAGTGGTCTCACTCAAAAAGACGGTAGGAAATAAATTCATCTAGTGAACGTAAGGGTTTGAAAGGTAACTAACGCACATGTATAGAGAAAATGGTGCATCGGCCAGTCTGGCCGGCATTTCGCACTCATAATGCAGGTGGGGCCAAGGAGAACGGAAACGCTCGTTTCTCAAAAAGTAGAGGGGATCTAATGGTCTCACTCGATCAGAAGGTGGGAAATATATAAATCTAGTCAGCTAAAAAGGTTTGAAATGTATTCAACGCAAATGTATAGAGAAAATGGTGCATTGGCCAGGTCGGTCAGTATCGGAACTTAAAATGCAAATTGTGAAAGTAGCGGAGAGCAATGTGCTTCGTTCTGTGCTCCAGTCGCTGCTCTCGACACAAGGCCAGCATGGCCTTGTTGTCTACGTACAGGACTGGAGGAGACAGAGCCGGAACCAAGGCTGAAGGTGTAACCCTGTGACGACCGCTGCGTAGCCTGGTCGTCAGCCCAAGAAGCGTCTGCGTGCCCAGTGAGGACCACTGGACTGCGCCCTCCAAGCACTAGCCCCATGCCCGACGTACTACACAAGTAACGCAACACCCTCTTCGCTGCAGCCATGTGCTCTGGTCGGTGTCTCCCAGGAGCAACAAAGCGTGCGAGAATGCTAAGAGGGTATGCGAGGTCAAGTCGTGTGCAGGTCATCAGGTACATGAGGCAGCCAACAAGCTCTGGGTACGGGCCACTCGACTCTACGGACTCATCCGAAGGCAGAGCTGAGAGCGAGTGGCGAGTAGGCAGAGGAGTGGCCTGAGGCGAGGAGTACATGAAGCCGAAGCGCTGAAGGACCTGCTGCACCATGTGTGACTGAGTCAGGGTAATGGTGCGGCGTGCTCTGTCCCGGGTGATCTGCAAGCCAAGGTAGCTACGCAGTTCACCCAGGTCAGTGCACGTGTGTCTCTTCTGCAGCTCGGACTTCACGTAGGCGAGTCCAGCAGTGTCAGCTGTGGCAAAGACCAAGTCGTCGACGTACACAAGGATGTAGAACGGCGGCAGAGAGGTGTCGGTGCGTAGAAACAGCGACCGGTCGGCAGTAGAAGGAGCAAACCCAAGTGCCGCAAGCGTAGTCCTCAGTGTGTCGTGCCACTCACGTGGCGCCTGGCGGAGACCGTAGACTGGACGCCGGAGACTCCACTGGGTACCAGGAGGGAAAGACCCAGTGAAGCCAGGTGGGCGACGCAGCCAGATCTCCTCGTGCAGGCTGCCCTGCAAGAAAGCTGTGCTGAAGTCGAGAGAGTGCAGCTCGTAGTCACGGTGAGCTGCAACGTGCAGCAGAACCCGAAGAGTGGTCATCTTCGGGGTGGGGGAGAAGGTCTGAAAGTAGTCAACCCCCTGCCGCTGACTGAAGCCACGAGCCACGTAACGCGCCTTGAAGACAGGCGGAGAACCCGGCGGCCGCTTCACCCTGAAAATCCACATGCCACTGACGATGTTCGCCCCAGGAGGGGGAACAGCGTCAACGTAGGTGCCTGTGGACTTCCAGGAAGCCATCTCTGCATCCATAGCTGCCTGCCACTGAGAGGAGTAGGGACCCTCTATCGCCTCCGCGTAAGAGCGCGGAGTCGGGATGTCTGGTGCATCCGGGTCTCCCTCAGGGGCTAGCAGTACAGACGCGAGACGAGGTGAAGCAGCGGCTAGACACTGGAACTCCTCTTGCCTGTCCTCAAGGACGTCCGTGCCAAGGGCACACTCACCCCCGACGGACGGAGGACAGGCGGACTCAGACTCAGTGACAAGACGAGCAGCGTAGTCTAGACGACAGCGCGCAGCAAAGTCGACAAGCTCAGTGACAAGGGCAGACGCAGCAGACGACTCGAAGGAAGGGTCAATGACAGCAGTAGCAAGGAGACGCGTGACAGTAGGACTGGCAGCACGAAGAGAGTCCGACTCCGGGTCGGCAAGAGCAGGAAGAGAGGAAGCAGGAGGAGAAGGTGAAGGGGCACGCAGAGGAGCAGTGGACGGACGCAAAGACATCCGGTGCGTGCCAGGGACAGGAGGAGGACGCTGACGCGACCCGCGACCACTAGCGCGCTCAGTACGAACAGGCGACGCAGGACGAGACGCAGGCTCACGACGCTCAGTAAGACCTCCAGTCGGACCAGCGTAGGGAGAAGGAGCAGGCAAAGGGGAGGCAGGCTGTAGCTGTGGCTGTGACCGGACAGGCTGCGGACCCTCTAAGGGAGGAGGAGGAGGTGCAAGACCAAGAACCTGCTGCAGGAGCGGAACGAAGTACGGTCGGGGCCGCGCGGTGACGCCAGAAACAGCAGGAACAGCACCAGCAGGCCCGTCAGGAGCACCCACTCCAGCAGCACCTCCAGCAGAACCACCAGACGCTCCAGAACCTCCAGCAGCAGCACCAGGAGTACTGTCAGTCGGACCTCCAACTGCAGGCTCAGCGTCAACACCCTCAGCAGTACCAGCTCCAGGAAAGCTCTCAGACCCAGCAGCTCCAGCACCCACAGGACGAGCACCGCCAGGACGCGTGGCAGCAGTACCCTCTGCAGTCGAAGAACCACCAGCTCCAGCAGCACGCCTCCAGCGCCGGGCAAACCACTCACGCAGCTCCTGTGGGGAGAGTGGCTCCCGGCGAGACGAAGCACCCCCAGGCACAGCACCCCCAGGCTCAGCACCCCCAGGAACAGCACCCCCAGGCTCAGCACCCCCAGGCTTAGCACCCCCAGGTACAGCACCCCCAGGCACAGCACCCCCAGACTCCGCACCCTCAGGCTCCGCACCCCCAGGCTCAGCTCCCGCAGCAGCACCAGAGTCACCAGTGACCTCGACAGGCTCAACCGCGTCTACCTGGGACACACCTGAAGGGGCAGGACCCTGAGGGGGGAGGGGGACTACCGGGGGGGGACCTGGTACCAAGAAGAGCGGGGATGGGGGGAGGGACGGAGTGCGGTAGGGGAAGAGGCGGTAGTAGGGTACCGACTCGTCGAACGTGACGTCCTGGGAGGACAGAACACGTCGAGAGGTGGGGTGGTAAAACTGCCACCCAGGGGCGTCGGGGGGGAACCCCAAGAAGACGCAGGGAGAAGCACGAGGGGACAGCTTGTCCGCAGACAGGTCGCGAACAAACGCCCGAGATCCCCAGACCCGGAACGCCGACGCATCGCCAACCTTCCCCGTCCACAGCAGAGCTGGGGAGGTCTCCGGTCGAGAGACCCTGGGGTGGAGGTTGATCTGGTGCGCAGCGTACCTGACCGCAAACGGCCACAGAAAATGGGGAGCTGCTGCATGCATCATGGACGTACGAGCGACATCCATGACCATGCCAATGCGGCGCTCAGCAATCCCATTCTGCTGTGGTGAGTCCGGAAGCGTAAAGGTCTGACGGATGCCTCGCACACGACAGTAGGCACTCAGGAGGGCAGAGGAGAACTCTCCGCCTCTGTCCGAGTGCAGACGCAGAACAGGGAAGTCAGAGCCAAAGCTCCTCCGAAGCTGAAGACGAGCTGCGCGGATCCAGTCGATCAACACCTCAGTGACCTCACCCTTGCTGCGCAAGGGGAAGACTGTGGTGTAACGCGAGTAGTCGTCAACCACCAGCAGGAAGTAGCGCTCCTGACCCTGTCCACGGACGCGGGCTGGGCCCCACACGTCCATGTGAAGCGTCTGCAACGGGGCCTCCGTCGGAGGAAACTAGGAGGAGTGAGGGGCAGCACGCTGGCGCCCCTCGACACAGGGGACACAGGCAGGGCCAGGGCCCGGAGGAAGGGGAGGGAGGGACCGGGGAAGACCAGACACAAGGACTCGCGAGGCCATGCCTCTGAGCCGAAGCAGAGAGGGGTGGCCAAGGCGGTGGTGCCAGAGGAGGGTCTCGTGAGACAGACGACGACACGAACAGGGGGCAGACTCAGGACCAGACCTGGACGCTGCAGCAAACACCTGACCAGACGAAGGGACCCTACCAGACGCAGTACCTGGAGGAGAAGCAGTGGTCAGTGTGTACAGGCTCGACCCTGGCCGACGTGTAAACGTAGCCAGGTGGCGACCTGTATCCGCCTCCGTGCAGTGGGTCACCCGCTGACGAGCAGGGGTGAACTGGTGGACACCCGCATCCTGGAGGTCAGCACCACTCACCAAGTTCGTCGAGAACGAGGGGAGGTAGAGACCAGTCAGGGTGCCAGATGGGGCCGCCGGACACGGGAGGACAGTGGAGAAGCGAGACAGGACAGCCCCCCCAGAGGGGTCAGCCAGGGACACCGCAACAGGCCGACTCAGCGGCGTGAGAGTGGTGCGGTCCCTAAAGAAGGAGCGAGACGCCCCAGAGTCAAGGGTGAAGGTGTGAGAGGCCGAAGCCGACACAGTACCTGAGAGGGCGGACTCACCAGTACCTGAGAGCACAGACGCACTGGCACCTAGAGCAGCAGCCTCACTAGTACCTGACGCGGCAGTACCAATGCCCGGGTCGGGCGGGAAACACCGGTAACAGTCATCCTCATCACTACCAGTCACAGCATACATAGCAGAGAGAATAGCATCAAAGTCAAGATCATAAATAGCTACACCAGCCCTGGACAGCTCTCCCCAGCGGGGGATCTCAGCGGCCTCCGGAAACTGCTGACGCCAGGCGTCGGTCAGGCGGCCAAAGCAGCGACGGGCTGTGTGGGCGCCTCCACACCTCTCCCCTGCACGGTCACCAGTGCGAAGAACGTAGGGGCAGGGACTAAGCGCACCACCGCGCTGACGCTGCAAGTACCACTCACGGAGCTGCTGAGGGCCGAGGACGGTGCGAGAGCGCTGCTGCTGCTGCGGCTGCTGCTGCGGCTGCTGCTGCTGCTGCTGCTGCTGCTGCTGGCGCTGACCACCCCCAGAGCTGCTCCGCTGGGACGAGCCACTCCGACCCCCGCCTCCACCGCCACCCCCGCCTCCACCGCCACCCCCGTCTCCACCGCCACCTCCCCCACCAGGACCGTCGCCCCCACCGCTCCCACCGCCTCCTCCGCTACCACCTCCGCCGCCACCTCCGCCTCCACCGCCGCCACCAGTACCTCCACTCCCGCCACCACCCCCACCGCCACCCCCACTCCCCCCTCCACCCCCACCGCCTCCTCCACCGCCCCCTCTAGCTCCACCCGCTCCCTTGCCCCCCTTGCCCTTGCCAGAGCGGCGTCTGCCGCTGGGGGCAGACGCCGCGCCGACCGACTCAAAACCAGCGAGGTCGGCCGCAGCGGCAGAGGCGACAGAGGGCAGCAGGGGGGAAGGACCACACCCCTCAAAGATGGGGGTGCGAGGGTCACCCCGAGAGGCCCCTACAGCGACTATACTCTTCTCAGCCGCTAGCAGGGACTCCTCAAGGAGGTCGACAGTGAGAGTGGTGGGACAGACAGAGAGAAACTGGTCCCTAACGACACGAAGGGACTCAGGGAGACGGGTGACGAGAAAGTAGAGAGTGATGTACATGGGAGGAGGGTTCGCAGCGCGGAACTCAGCAGGAAGGGCAGCGCGGTAGCGGGTGTCACTAGCGCGGAGGTGGGTAACGAGGTCAGCAACAGTGGGAAAGGAAGCGAGGTCAGGGAAGAGAAACGGTAGCATGAGGCGGCTAAGGGTAGCGGAGGAAGGGGAGGAGTAGCGTGCAACTACAGCGTCGTACAAGGCCTGAGCGGTCTTGCACTGACTAAAGTGGGCACGCTCAGAGGAAGGGAGGTGGCGACGCACAGCAAGACGTGCAGCAGCATCGCGGGTCGCCCACTTGGAGCGAACGGCAGAGTCAGCATCAGCAGGCGGGGCAGGGACAGCGCCAGAGACAAAGTCAAAGAGAGAGACCTCATCCATCGCATCACACAGTAAGTACAGCTGCAGGTCTTCGATCCAGACGGCAAAGTCAATGGCCCTCCCCTCAGCGTCAAAAGTAAGAACATTGGGGGTGGCCATGGCAGCAGCTGAAAGTCTCACCGGGCTAGGAGAGTCGGGTAGGTCAGCAGCAGGCGGCTCGGGCTGGTGGGGCGGCTCGGGCGGCTCGGGCGGATCGGGCGGCTTGGGCGGCTCGGGTACCGGGCGGCTCGGCTGCTGCTGGGCGGCTCGGCTGCTGCTGGGCGGCTCGGCTGCTGTTGGGCGGCTCGGTTGCTGCTTGGCGGCTCGGCTGCTGCTGGGCGGCTCGGCTGCTGCTGGGCGGCTCAGCTGCTGCTGGGCAGTCCGGCTGCTGCTGGGCGGCTCGGCTGCAGTGTAGTGGCGGGGCCGGGACAAGGGACGGCGGGGCCGTCAGGGTGCAGCGGCGGGGCCGGGACAGGGGACGGCGGGGCCGTCAGGGTGCAGCGGCGGAGCCGGGACAGGTGCAGCGGCGGGCCGTCAGGGCGTAGCGGCGGGCCGTCAGGGAGCAGCGGCGGGGCCGGGATAGGGGAAGGCGGGGCCGGGACAGGAGACGGCGGAGCCGGCAGAGGTGCAGCGGCGGGCCGCTGGGAGCATCCGCGACTGAGCCGGCGGCGGGGCCGCGTAGTAGCGCGCGGCGGGGCCGCGGCTGAGCAGGCGGCGGAGGCCGCGCCGTAGAGGGCGGCGGGGCCGCGGCTGAGCAGGCGGCGGAGGCCGCGTCGTAGCGGGCGGCGGGGCCGCGGTTGAGTAGGCGGCGTGGCCGCGTCTGAGCAGGCGGCGGGGCCGCTTCGTAGCGGGCGGCGGGGCCGTGTCGGAGCAGGCGGCGGGGCCGCGTCCGAGCAGGCGGCGGGGCCGCGTCGTAGTGGGGCCGCGAGGAGGTGGTGGGGCCGCGACTAGACGGCGGGGCCGCGAAGGAGAGGCGGGGCCGCTAGGAAGGGCGGCGGGGCTGCGTGAAGGGCAGCGGGGCCGCGTGGGGAAGGGCGACTCGGGGGGTCGCAAAAAAAAAAAAAAACGATCGCGCGCCTCGGGGCGCGCTTCGGTGGGCCCTAGGCGAAGTTCCCACAGGGAACCCGCTCTATACCATGTGAAAGTAAGGAACAGGAATGATGAACTATGAAATGAAAACAGTACAAGTACCAACCCTAATTGGGTTGTACCCCTTATGTGCTACCCCACTACAGCCTACAACATGTATAAGCTATAGTAATCTGACACAAATGCCAGGGAGAACGGAAGCGCTCAGATCTCGCATAGTACACGGAATCAAGTGGTCTCACTCAAATAGAAAGTGGGAAATATATTCATCTAGTGAACGTAAGGGTTTGAAAGGTAACTAACGCACATGTGTAGAGAAAATTGTGCATCGGCCAGTCGGGCCTGCATTTCGCACTTATAGTGCAACTAGGGCCAAGGAGAACGGAAACGCTCATTTCTCAAAAAGTAAAGGGAATCTAGCGGTCTCACTCGATCAGAAGGTGGGAAATCTATAAATCTAGTGAGCTAATAAGGTTCGAAAGGAATCGAATGCATAGGAGAACGGAAACGCTCATTTCTCAAAAAGTAGAGGGAATCTAGCCGTCTCATTCGATCAGAAGGTGGGAAATATATAATTCTAGTGAGCTAATAAGGTTCAAAAGGAATCTAATGCATATCTATATGGAAAATGGTGCATTGGCCAGGTCGGTCAGTATGGGAACTTAGAGTGCAAATGCCAGGGAGAACGGAAGCGCTCAAATCTCACATAGTACACGGAATCTAGTGGTCTCACTCAAATAGAAGGTAGGAAATAAATTCATCTAGTGAACGTAAGGGTTTGAAAGGTAACTAACGCACATGTGTAGAGAAAATGGTGCATCGGCCAGTCTGGCCGGCATTTCGCACTCATAGTGCAGGTGGGGCTAGAGAGAACGGAAACGCTCGTTTCTCAAAAAGTAGATGGATCTAAGGGTCTCACTCTATCAGAAGGCGTGAAATATATAAATCTAGTCAGCTAAAAATGCTTGAAATGTATTCAACGCACATGTATAGAGAAAATGGTGCATTGGCCAGGTCGGTCAGTATCAGAAATTAAGATGCAAATGCCAGGGAGAACGGAAGCTTTCAGATCTCGCATAGTACACGGAATCAAGTAGTCTCACTGAAATAGAAAGTAGGAAATATATTCATATAGTGAACGTAAGGGTTTGAAAGGTAACTAACGCACATGTGTAGAGAAAATTGTGCATCGGCCAGTCTGGCCGGCATTTCGCACTTATAGTGCAACTAGGGCCAAGGAGAACGGGAACGCTCATTTCTCAAAAAGTAGAGGGAATCTAGCGGTCTCACTCAATCAGAAGGTGGGAAATATGTAAATCTAGTGAGCTAATAAGGTTCGAAAGAAATCTTATGCATATGTATATGGAAAGTGGTGCATTGGCCAGGTCGGTCAGTATGGGAACTTAGAGTGCAAATGCCAGGGAGAACGGAAGCGCTCTGATCTGGCATAGTACACGGAATCTAGTGGTCTCACTCAAATAGAAGGTAGGAAATAAATTCATATAGTGAATGTAAGGGTTTGAAAGGTAACTAACGCACATGTGTAGAGGAAATGGTGCATCGGCCATTCTGGCTGGCATTTCGCACTCATAATGCAGGTGGGGCCAGGGAGAACGGAAACGCTCGTTTCTCAACAAGTAGAGGGGATCTAATGGTCTCACTCGATCAAAAGGTGGGAAATATATAAATCTAGTCAGCTAAAAATGCTTGAAATGTATTCAACGCAAATGTATAGAGAAAATGGTGCATTGGCCAGGTCAGTCAGTATCGGAACTCAAAATGCAAATGCCAGGGAGAACGGAAGCGCTCAGATCTTGCATAGTACACAGAATCAAGTGGTCTCACTCAAATAGAAAGTGGGAAATATATTCATCTAGTGAACGTAAGGGTTTGAAAGGTAACTAACGCACATGTGTAGAGAAAATTGTGCATTGGCCAGTCTGGCCGGCATTTCGCACTTATAGTGCAACTAGGGCCAAGGAGAACGGAAACGCTCATTTCTCAAAACGTAGAGGGAATCTAGCGGTCTCACTCGATCAGAAGGTGGGAAATATATAAATCTAGTGAGCTAATAAGGTTCAAAAGGAATGTAATGCATATGTATATGGAAAATGGTGCATTGGCCAGGTCGGTCAGTATGGGAACTTAGAGTGCAAATGCCAGGGAGAACGGAAGCGCTCAGATCTCGCATAGTACACGGAATCTAGTGGTCTCACTCAAATAGAAGGTAGGAAATAGATTCATCTAGTGAATGTAAGGGTTTGAAAGGTAACTAACGCACATGTGTAGAGAAAATGGTGCATCGGCCAGTCTGGCCGGCATTTCGCACTTATAGTGCAAGTAGGGCCAAGGAGAGCGGAAACGCTCATTTCTCAAAAAGTAAAGGGAATCTAGCGGTCTCACTCGATCAGAAGGTGGGAAATATATAAATCTAGTGAGCTAATAAGGTTTGAAAGGAATCTAATGCATATGTATATGGAAAATGGTGCATTGGCCAGGTCGGTCAGTATGGGAACTTAGAGTGCAAATGTCAGGGAGAACGGAAGCGCTCAGATCTTGCATAGTACACGGAATCTAGTGGTCTCACTCAAATAGAAGGTAGGAAATAAAGTCATCTAGTGAACGTTAGGGTTTGAAAGGTAACTAACGCACATGTGTAGAGAAAATGGTGCATCAGCCAGTCTGGCCGGCATTTCGCACTTATAGTGCAAGTAGGGCCAAGGAGAACGGAAACGCTCATTTCTCAAAAAGTAAAGGGAATCTAGCGGTCTCACTCGATCAGAAGGTAGGATATATATAAATCTAGTGAGCAAATAAGGTTCGGAATGAATCTAATGCATATGTATATCGAAAGTGGTGCATTGGCCAGGTCGGTCAGTATGGGAACTTAGAGTGCAAATGCCTGGGAGAACGGAACCGCTCAGATCTCGCATAATACACGGAATCTAGTGGTCTCACTTAAATATAAGGTAGGAAATATATTCAACTAGTGAACGTAAGGGTTTGAAAGGTAAATAACGCACATGTGTAGAGAAAATGGTGCATCGGCCAGTCTGGCCGGCATTTCGCACTCATAGTGCAGGTGGGGCCAAGGAGAACGGAAACGCTTGTTTCTCAAAAAGTAGAGGGAATCTAACGGTCTCACTTGATCAGAAGGTGGGAAATATATAAATCTAGTCAGCTAAAAAGGTTTAAAATGTATTCAACGCACATGTATAGAGAAAATGGTGCATTGGCCAGGTCGGTCAGTATCGGAACTTAAAATGCAAATGCCAGGGAGAACGGAAGCGCTCAGATCTCGCATAGTACACGGAATCAAGTGGTCTCACTC
Organism: Closterium sp. NIES-65; assembly: GCA_948144175.1. Lineage (NCBI taxonomy): Eukaryota > Viridiplantae > Streptophyta > Zygnematophyceae > Desmidiales > Closteriaceae > Closterium > Closterium sp. NIES-65. The sequence continues at coordinate 265,388 of CANXME010002162.1, forward strand.
AAATAGAAAGTAGGGAATATATTCATCTAGTGAACGTAAGGGTTTAAAAGGTAACTAACGCACATGTGTAGAGAAAATTGTGCATCGGCCAGTCTGGCCGGCATTTCGCACTTATAGTGCAACTAGGGCCAAGGGGAACGGAAACGCTCATTTCTCAAAAAGTAGAGGGAATCTAGCGGTCTCACTCGATCAGAAGGTGGGAAATATATAAATCTAGTGAGCTTATAAGGTTCAAAAGGAATCTAATGCATATGTATATGGAAAATGGTGCATTGGCCAGGTCGGTCAGTATGGGAACTTAGAGTGCAAATGCCAGGGAGAACAGAAGCGCTGAGATCTCGCATAGTACACGAAATCTGGTGGTCTCACTCAAATAGAAGGTAGGAACAATATTCATCTAGTGAACGTAAGGGTTTGAAAGGTAACTAACGCACATGTGTAGAGAAAGTTGAGCATCGGCCAGTCTGGCCGGCATTTCGCACTTATAGTGCAACTAGGGCCAAGGAGAACGGAAACGCTCATCTCTCAAAAAGTAGAGGGAATCTAGCGGTCTCACTCGATCAGAAGGTGGGAAATATATAAATCTAGTGAGCTAATAAGGTTCGAAAGGAATCTAATGCATATGTATATGGAAAATGGTGCATTGGCCAGATCGGTCAGTATGGGAACTTAGAGTGCAAATGCCAGGGAGAATGGAAGCGCTCAGATCTCGCATAGTACACGGAATCTAGTGGTCTCACTCAAATAGAAGGTAGGAAATAAATTCATCTAGTGAACGTAAGGGTTTGAAAGGTAACTAACGCACATGTGTAGAGAAAATGGTGCATCGGCCAGTCTGGCCGGCATTTCGCACTTATAGTGCAAGTAGGGCCAAGAAGAACGGAAACGCTCATTTCTCAAAAAGTAAAGGGAATCTAGCGGTCTCACTCGATCAGAAGGTGGGAAATATATAAATCTAGTGAGCTAATAAGGTTCGGAAGGAATCTAATGCATATGTATATGGAAAGTGGTGCCATTGGCCAGGTCGGTCAGTATGGGAACTTAGAGTGCAAATGCCAGGGAGAACAGAACCGCTCAGATCTCGCATAATACACGGAATCTAGTGGTCTCACTCAAATATAAGGTAGCAAATATATCCATCTAGTGAACGTAAGGGTTTGAAAGGTAACTAAAGCACATGTGTAGAGAAAATGGTGCATCGGCCAGTCAGGCCGACATTTCGCACTCATGGTGCAGGTGGGGCCTGGGAGAACGGAAACGCTCGTTTCTCAAAAAGTAGAGGGAATCTAACGGTCTCACTCGATCAGAAGGTGGGAAATATATTAATCTAGTCAGCTAAAAAGGTTTGAAATGTATTCAACGCACATGTATAGAGAAAATGGTGCATTGGCCAGGTCGGTCAGTATCGGAACTTAAAATGCAAATGCCAGGGAGAACGGAAGCGCTCTGATCTCGCATAATACACGGAATCAAGTGTTCTCACTCAAATAGAAAGTAGGAAATATATTTATCTAGTGAACGTAAGGGTTTGAAAGGTAACCAACGCACATGTGTAGAGAAAATTGTGCATCGGCCAGTCTGGCCAGCATTTCGCACTTATAGTGCAAGTAGGGCCAAGGAGAACAGAAATGCTCATTTCTCAAAAAGTAAATGGAATTTCGCAGTCTCACTCGATCAAAACGTGGGAAATATATAAATCTAGTCAGCTAAAAAGGTTTGAAATGTATTCAACGCACATGTATAGAGAAAATGGTGCATTGGCCAGGTCGGTCATTATCGGAACTTAAAATGCAAATGCCAGGGAGAACGGAAGCGCTCAGATCTCGCATAGTACATGGAATCAAGTGGTCTCACTCAAATAGAAGGTAGGAAATATATTCATCTAGTGAACGTAAGGGTTTGAAAGGTAACTAACGCACATGTGTAGAGAAAATTGTGCATCGGCCAGTCTGGCCGGCATTTCGCACTTATAGTGCAACTAGGGCCAATGAGAACGGAAACGCTCATGTCTCAAAAAGTAGAGGGAATCTAGCGGTCTCACTCGATCAGAAGGTGGGAAATATATAAATCTAGTGAGCTAATAAGGTTCGAAAGGAATCTAATGCATATGTATATGGAAAATGGTGCATTGGCCAGGTCAATCAGTATGGGAACTTAGAGTGCAAATGTCAGGGAGAACGGAAGCGCTCAGATCTTGCATAGTACACGGAATCTAGTCGTCTCACTCAAAAAGAAGGTAGGAAATAAAGTCATCTAGTGAACGTAAGGGTTTGAAAGGTAACTAACGCACATGTGTAGAGAAAATGGTGCATCGGCCAGTCTGGCCGGCATTTCGCACTTATAGTGCAAGTAGGGCCAAGGAGAACGGAAACGCTCATTTCTCAAAAAGTAAAGGGAATCTAGCGGTCTCACTCGATCAGAAGGTGGGATATATATAAATCTAGTGAGCTAATAAGGTTCGGAAGGTTTGTAATGCATATGTATATGGAAAGTGGTGCATTGGCCAGGTCGGTCAGTATGGGAACTTAGAGTGCAAATGCCTGGGAGAACGGAACCGCTCAGATCTCGCATAATACACGGAATCTAGTGGTCTTTCTCAGATATAAGGTAAGAAATATATTCATCTAGTGAACGTAAGGGTTTGAAAGGTAACTAACGCACATGTGTAGAGAAAATGGTGCATCGGCCAGTCTGGCCGGCATTTCACACTCATAGTGCAGGTGGGGCCAGGGAGAACGGAAACGCTCGTTTCTCAAAAATTAGAGGGAATCTAATGGTCTCACTCGATCAGAAGGTGGGAAATATATAAATCTAGTCAGCTAAAAAGGTTTGAAATGTATTCAACGCACATGTATAGAGAAAATGGTGCATTGGCCAGGTCGGTTAGTATCGGAACTTAAAATGCAAATGCTAGGGAGAACGGAAGCGCTCAGATCTCGCATAGTACATGGAATCAAGTGGTCTCACTCAAATAGAAGGTAGGAAATATATTCATCTAGTGAACGTAAGGGTTTGAAAGGTAACTAACGCACATGTGTAGAGAAAATGGTGCATCGGCCAGTCTGGCCGGCATTTCGCACTTATAGTGCAAGTAGGGCCAAGGAGAACGGAAACGCTCATTTCTCAAAAAGTAAAAGGAATCTAGCGGTCTCACTCGATCAGAAGGTGGGAAATATATAAATCTAGTGAGCTAATAAGGTTCGAAAGGAATCTAATGCACATGTATAGAGAAAATGGTGCATTGGCCAGGTCGGTCAGTATGGGAACTTAGAGTGCAAATGCCTGGGAGAACGGAACCGCTCAGATCTCGCATAATACACGGAATCTAGTGGTCTCACTCAAATATAAGGTAGGAAATATATTCATCTAGTGAACGTAAGGGTTTGAAAGGTAACTAACACACATGTGTAGAGAAAATGGTGCATCGGCCAGTCTGGCCGGCATTTCGCACTCATAGTGCAGGTGGGGCCAGGGAGAACGGAAACGCTCGTTTCTCAAAAAGTAGAAGGAGTCTAACGGTCTCACTCAATCAGAAGGTGGGAAATATATAAATATAGTCAGCTAAAATGGTTTGAAATGTATTCAACGCACATGTATAGAGAAAATGGTGCATTGGCCAGGTCGGTCAGTATCGGAACTTAAAATGCAAATGCTAGGGAGAACAGAAGCGCTCAGATCTCGCATAGTACATGGAATCAAGTGGTCTCACTCAAATAGAAGGTTGGAAATATATTCATCTAGTGAACGTAAGGGTTTGAAAGGTAACTAACGCACATGTGTAGAGAAAATTGTGCATCGGCCAGTCTGGCCGGCATTTCGCACTTATAGTGCAACTAGGGCCAATGAAAACTGAAACGCTCATTTCTCAAAAAGTAGAGGGAATCTAGCGGTCTCACTCGATCAGAAGGTGGGAAATATATAAATCTAGTGAGCTAATAAGGTTGGAAAGGAATCTAATGCATATGTATATGGAAAATGGTGCATTGGCCAGGTCGGTCAGTATGGGAACTAAGAGTGCAAATGTCAGGGAGAACGGAAGCGCTCAGATCTTGCATAGTACACGGAATCTAGTGGTCTCACTCAAATAGAAGGTAGGAAATAAATTTATCTAGTGAACGTAAGGGTTTAAAAGGTAACTAACGCACATGTGTAGAGAAAATGGTGCATCGGCCAGTCTGGCCGGCATTTCGCACTTATAGTGCAAGTAGGGCCAAGGAGAACGGAAACGCTCATTTCTCAAAAAGTAAAGGGAATCTAGCGGTCTCACTCGATCAGAAGGTGGGATATATATAAATCTAGTGAGCTAATAAGGTTCGGAAGGTTTGTAATGCATATGTATATGGAAAGTGGTGCATTGGCCAGGTCGGTCAGTATGGGAACTTAGAGTGCAAATGCCTGGGAGAACGGAACCGCTCAGATCTCGCATAATACACGGAATCTAGTGGTCTCACTCAGATATAAGGTAAGAAATATATTCATATAGTGAACGTAAGGGTTTGAAAGGTAACTAACGCACATATGTAGAGAAAATGGTGCATCGGCCAGTCTGGCCGGCATTTCGCACTCATAGTGCAGGTGGGGCCAGGGAGAACGGAAACGCTCGTTTCTCAAAAAGTAGAGGGAACCTAATGGTCTCACTCGATCAGAAGGTGGGAAATATATAAATCTAGTCAGCTAAAAAGGTTTGAAATGTATTCAACGCACATGTATAGAGAAAATGGTGCATTGGCCAGGTCGGTCAGTATCGGAATTTAAAATGCAAATGCCAGGGAGAACGGAAGCGCTCAGATCTCGCATAGTACACGGAATCAAGTGGTCTCACTCAAATATAAAGTAGGAAATATATTCATCTAGTGAACGTAAGGGTTTGAAAGGTAACTAACGCACATGTGTAGAGAAAATGGTGCATCGGCCAGTCTGGCCGGCATTTCGCACTCATAGTTCAGGTGGGGCCAGGGAGAACGAAAACGCTCGTTTCTCAAAAAGTAGAGGGAATCTAACGGTCTCACTCAATCAGAAGGTGGGAAATATATAAATCTAGTCAGCTAAAAAGGTTTAAAATGTATTCAACGCACATGTATAGAGAAAATGGTGCATTGGCCAGGTCGGTCAGTATCAGAACTTAAAATGCAAATGCCAGGGAGAACGGAAGCGCTCAGATCTCGCATAGTACACGGAATCTGGTTGTCTCACTCAAATAGAAGGTAGGAAATAAATTCATCTAGTGAACGTAAGGGTTTGAAAGGTAACTAACGCACATGTGTAGAGAAAATGGAGCATCAGCCAGTCTGGCCGGCATTTCGCACTTATAGTGCAAGTAGGGCCAAGGAGAAAAGAAACGCTCATTTCTCAGAAAGTAAAAGCAATCTAGCGGTCTCACTCAATCAAAACGTGGGAAATATATAAATCTAGTGAGCTAATAAGTTTCGAAACGAATCTAATGCATATGTATATAGAAAATGGTGCATTGGCTAGGTCGGTCAGTAGGAGAACTTAGAGTGCAAATGCCTGGGAGAACGGAACCGCTCAGATCTCGCATAGTACACGGAATCTAGTGGTCTCACTCAAATAGAAGGTAGGAAATAAATTCATCTAGTGAACGTAAGGGATTGAAAGGTAACTAACGCACATGTGTGGAGAAAATGGTGCATCGGCCAGTCTGGCTGGCATTTCGCACTTATAGTGCAAGTAGGGCCAAGGAGAACGGAAACGCTCATTTCTCAAAAAGTAAAGGGAATCTAGCGGTCTCACTCGATCAGAAGGTGGGAAATATATAAATCTAGTGAGCTAATAAGTTTCGGAAGGAATCTAATGCATATGTATATGGAAAATGGTGCATTGGCCAGGTCGGTCAGTATGGGAACTTGGAGTGCAAATGCCAGGGAGAACGGAAGCGCTCAGATCTCGCATAGTACACGGAATCTAGTGGTCTCACTCAAATAGAAGGTAGGAAATAAATTCATCTAGTGAACGTAAGGGTCTGAAAGGTAACTAACGCACATGTGTTGAGAAAATAGTGCATCGGCCAGTCTGGCCGGCATTTCGCACTTATAGTGCAAGTAGGGCCAAGGAGAACGGAAACGCTCATTTCTCAAAAACTAAAAGGAATCTAGCGGTCTCACTCGATCAAAACGTGGGAAATGTATAAATCTAGTGAGCTAGTAAGGTTCGAAAGGAATCTAATGTATATGTATATGGAAAATGGTGCATTGGCCAAGTCGGTCAGTATGAGAACTTAGAGTGCAAATGCCAGGGAGAACGGAAGCGCTCAGATCTCGCATAGTACACGGAATCTAGTGGTCTCACTCAAATAGAAGGTAGGAAAAAAATTCATCTAGTGAACGTAAGGGTTTTAAAGGTAACTAACGCACATGTGTAGAGAAAATGGTGCATCGGCCAGTCTGGCCGGCATTTCGCACTTATAGTGCAAGTAGGGCCAAGGAGAATGGAAACGCTCATTTCTCAAAAAGTAAAGGGAATCTAGCGGTCTCACTCGATCAGAAGGTGGGAAATATATAAATCTAGTGAGCTAATAAGGTTCGAAAGGAATCTAATGCACATGTATAGAGAAAATGGTGCATTGGCCAGGTCGGTCAGTATGGGAACTTAGAGTGCAAATGCCTGGGAGAACGGAACCGCTCAGATCTCGCATAATATTCCGAATCTAGTAGTCTCACTCAAATATAAGGTAGGAAATATATTCATCTAGTGAACGTAAGGGTTTGAAAGGTAACTAACGCACATGTGTAGAGAAAATGGTGCATCGGCCAGTCTGGCCGGCATTTCGCACTCATAGTGCAGGTGGGGCCAGGGAGAACGGAAACGCGTGTTTCTCGAAAAGTAGAGGGAATATAACGGTCTCACTCAATCAAAAGGTGGGAAATTTATAAATCTAGTCAGCTAAAAAGGGTTGAAATGTATTCAACGCACATGTATAGAGAAAATGGTGCATTGGCCAGGTCGGTCAGTATCGGAACTTAAAATGCAAATGCCAGGGAGAACGGAAGCGCTCAGATCTCGCATAGTACATGGAATCAAGTGGTCTCACTCAAATAGAAAGAAGGAAATATATTCATCTAGTGAACATAAGGGTTTGAAAGGTAACTTACGCACATGTGTAGAGAAAATTGTGCATCGGCCAGTCTGGCCGGCATTTCGCACTTATAGTGCAACTAGGGCCAATGAGAACGGTGTCAGAGGTCCACTGGTGATCCCCGATCGATCCTAGGGAAGGGTTACAGGCACGTTTGCCTGGGGGGTTATGGGCGCACTGACCCGCTACTGAAACAAGCCCTTTTATCCCAATGGTCTAGTGGTTGGGATTCTGAGATGGTATCAGAGCGAAGGTCTCGGGTTCGAATCCTGGTGTATGCACTTCGGGCATCCCAGTGCGGGGGGGTGTCAGAGGTCCACTGGTGATCCCCGATCGATCCTAGGGAAGGGTTACAGGCACATTTGCCTGGGGGGTTATGGGCGCACTGACCCGCTACTGAAACAAGCCCTTTTATCCCAATGGTCTAGTGGTTGGGATTCTGAGAAACGGAAACGCTCATTTCTCAAAAAGTAGAGGGAATCTAGCGGTCTCACTCGATCAGAAGGTGGGAAATATATAAATCTAGTGAGCTAATAAGGTTCGAAAGGAATCTAATGCATATGTATATGGAAAATGGTGCATTGGCCAGGTCGGTCGGTATGGGAACTTAGAGTGCAAATGTCAGGGAGAACGGAAGCGCTCGGATCTCGCATAGTACACGGAATCTAGTGGTCTCACTCAAATAGAAGGTAGGAAATAAATTCATCTAGTGAACGTAAGGGTTTAAAAGGTAACTAACGCACATGTGTAGAGAAAATGGTGCATCGGCCAGTCTGGCCGGCATTTCGCACTTATAGTGCAACTAGGGCCAAGGAGAACGGAAACGCTCATTTCTCAAAAAGTAAAGGGAATCTAGCGGTCTCACTCGATCAGAAGGTGGGAAATATATAGATCTAGTGAGCTAATAAGGTTCGAAAGGAATCTAATGCATATGTATATGGAAAATGGTGCATTGGCCAGATCGGTCAGTATGGGAACTTAGAGTGCAAATGCCAGGGAGAACGGAAGCGCTCAGATCTCGCATAGTACACGGAATCTGGTGGTCTCCCTCAAATAGAAGGTAGGAAATAAATTCATCTAGTGAACGTAAGGGTTTGAAAGGTAACTAACGCACATGTGTAGAGAAAATGGTGCATCGGCCAGTCTGGCCGGCATTTCGCACTTATAGTGCAAGTAGGGCCAAGGAGAACGGAAACGCTCATTTCTCAAAATGTAAAGGGAATCTAGAGGTCTCAATCGATCAGAAGGTGGGAAATATATAAATCTAGTGAGCTAATAAGGTTCGGAAGGAATCTAATGCATATGTATATGGAAAGTGGTGCATTGGCCAGGTCGGTCAGTATGGGAACTTAGAGTGCAAATGCCTGGGAGAATGGAACCGCTCAGATCTCGCATAATACACGGAATCTAGTGGTCTCACTCAGATATAAGGTAAGGAATATATTCATCTAGTGAACGTAAGGGTTTGAAAGGTAACTAACGCACATGTGTAGAGAAAATGGTGCATCGGCCAGTCTGGCCGGCATTTCGCACTCATAGTGCAGGTGGGGCCAGGGAGAACGGAAACGCTCGTTTCTCAAAAAGTAGAGGGAATCTAATGGTCTCACTCAATCAGAAGGTGGGAAATATATAAATCTAGTCAGCTAAAAAGGTTTGAAATGTATTCAACGCACATGTATATAGAAAATGGTGCATTGGCCAGGTCGGTCAGTATCGGAACTTAAAATGCAAATGCCAGGGAGAACGGAAGCGCTCAGATCTCGCATAGTACATGGAATCAAGTGGTCTCACTCAAATAGAAAGTAGGAAATATATTCATCTTGTGAACGTAAGGGTTTGAAAGGTAACCAAGGCACATGTGTAGAGAAAATTGTGCATCGGCCAGTTTGGCCGTCATTTCGCACTTATAGTGCAACTAGGGCCAAGGAGAACGGAAACGCTCATTTCTCAAAAAGTAGAGGGAATCTAGCGGTCTCACTCGATCAGAAGGTGGGAAATATATAAATCTAGTGAGCTAATAGGGTTCGAAAGGAATCTAATGCATATGTATATGGAAAATGGTGCATTGGCCAGATCGGTCAGTATGGGAACTTAGAGTGCAAATGCTGTGAAACTAACTGAACAGGAATGAATTGACTAAGTCAGAGTTGGGTACAAATACAACCCTAGCAAACTGTACCCCATATGTGCTACCCCACTATAGCCTACAAACATGCATCAGCTATAATAATCTGACACACCCCCATAGGCAAAGTGGGGGAGAACAAGGGGTCACAAGACCAGTCAAGCAAAGCAAAACAAGCTCAGGGTGGATCACAAAGTCACCACACAGTCCGAGCACAAGAGCAAGGCCAGAGGCCAGTTCACATGCAGGAGTACAGACATATATATAAAAACTAGACAAGCAAGAGCAGGTATATATATGTCAAAGTACAAGTAAAGTCAAGAAGAGAGCAAGTGAGGCAAGACAGGTACAAGACCCAGCTGGGTACAAAAGCGCTGATGGTCGCAAGGCGCAAGTGCCTTGGTGAACACATCAGCAGTGTTGGCCTCAGAGGCCACGTAAGCAAGTCGCAACTGACCACGCTGCTGCAGCTCACGAGCAAGGAAGTAGCGGAGAGCAATGTGCTTCGTTCTGTGCTCCAAGCGCTGCTCTCGACACAAGGCCAACATGGCCTTGTTGTCTACGTACAGCACTGGAGGAGAACGAGGCAGCTCTCCAAGGTCAGTCAGCAGGTAGGTGAGCCAGCGAAGCTCCTGTGCAGCCATGGCCCCGGCGTAGATCTCAGCCTCACAACTGGAGCCGAGAACCGAAGACGAGCGAGTAGACCGCCACGAGACAGAGCCGGAACCAAGGCTGAAGGTGTAACCCTGTGACGACCGCTGCGTAGCCTGGTCGTCAGCCCAAGAAGCGTCTGCGTGCCCAGTAAGGACCACTGGACTCCGCCCTCCAAGCACTAGCCCCATGCCCGACGTACTGCACAGGTAGCGCAATACCCTCTTCGCTGCAGCCATGTGCTCTGGTCGGTGTCTCCCAGGAGCAACATAGCGTGCAAGGATGCTCAGAGGGTATGCAAGGTCAGGTCGTGTGCAGGTCATCAGGTACATGAGGCAGCCAACAAGCTCTGCATACGGACCACTCGACTCTACGGACTCATCCGAAGGCAGAGCTGAGAGTGAGTGGCGAGTAGGCAGAGGAGTGGCCTGAGGCGAGGAGTACGTGAAGCCGAAGCGCTGAAGGACCTGCTGCACCATGTGTGACTGAGTCAGGGTAATGGTGCGGCGTGCTCTGTCCCGAGTGATCTGCAAGCCAAGGTAGCTGCGCAGTTCACCCAGGTCTGTGCACGTGTGTCTCTTCAGCAGCTCGGACTTCACGTAGGCGAGTCCAGCAGTGTCCGCTGTGGCAAAGACCAAGTCGTCGACGTACACGAGGATGTAGAACGGCGGCAGGGAAGTGTCGGTGCGAAGAAACAGCGACGGGTCAGCAGTAGAAGGAGCAAACCCAAGAGCCGCAAGCGTAGTCCTCAGTGTGTCGTGCCACTCACGCGGTGCCTGGCGGAGACCGTAGACTGGCCGTCGGAGGCTCCACTGGGTGCCAGGAGGGAAAGTCCCAGTGAAGCCAGGCGGACGGCGCAGCCAGATCTCCTCGTGCAGGCTACCCTGCAGGAACGCAGTGCTGAAGTCGAGAGAGTGAAGCTCGTAGTCGCGCTGAGCGGCAATGTGCAGCAGCACCCGAAGAGTGGTCATCTTCGGGGTGGGAGAGAAGGTCTGAAAGTAGTCAACTCCCTGCCGCTGACTGAAGCCACGAGCCACGTAACGCGCCTTGAAGACAGGCGGCGAGCCCGGCGGCCGCTTCACCCTGAAGATCCACATGCCGCTGACGATGTTCGCCCCAGGAGGGGGAACCGCGTCAACGTAGGTGCCTGTGGACTTCCAGGAAGCCATCTCTGCATCCATAGCTGCCTGCCACTGAGAGGAGTAGGGACCCTCTACGGCCTCCGCGTAAGAACGCGGAGTCGGGATGTCTAGTGCATCCGGGTCTCCCTCAGGGGCTAGCAGTACAGACGCGAGACGAGGTGAAGCAGCGGCTAGACACTGGAACTCCTCCTGCCTATCCTCTAGGACGTCCGTGCCAAGGGCACACTCACCCCCGACGGACGGAGGACAGGCGGACTCAGACTCAGCGACAAGACGAGCAGCGTAGTCTAGACGACAGCGCGCAGCAAAGTCGACAAGCTCAGTGACAAGGGCAGACGCAGCAGACGACTCGAAGGAAGGGTCAGTGACAGCAGTAGCAAGGAGACGCGTGACAGTAGGACTGGCAGCACGAAGAGAGTCCGACTCCGGGTCGGCAAGAGCAGGAAGAGAGGAAGCAGGAGGAGAAGGCAAAGGGGCACGCAGAGGAGCAGTGGACGGACGCAGTGACATCCGGTGCGTGCCAGGGACAGGAGGAGGACGCTGACGCGACCCGCGACCACTAGCGCGCTCAGTACGAACAGGCGACGCAGGACGAGACGCAGGCACACGACGCTCAGTAAGACCTCCAGTCGGACCAGCGTAGGGAGAAGGAGCAGGCAAAGGGGAGGCAGGCTGTAGCTGTGGCTGTGACCGGACAGGCTGCGGACCCTCTAAGGGAGGAGGAGGAGGGGTAAGACCAAGAACCTGCTGCAGGAGCGGAACGAAGTACGGTCGGGGCCGCGCGGCGACGCCAGAAACAGCAGGAACAGCACCAGCACCCCCGGCAGGAGCACCCACTCCAGCAGCACCTCCAGAAGCTCCAGAACCACCAGAAGCTCCAGAACCACCAGAAGCTCCAGAACCACCAGCAGCAGCACCAGGAGCACCGTCAGTCGGACCACCAACCGCAGGCTCAGCGCCAACGTCCTCAGCAGGACCAGCTCCAGGAGAACCCTCAGACCCAGCAGCTCCAGCACCCACAGGACGAGCACCGCCAGGTCGCGTGGCAGCAGCGCCCTCCGCAGCCGAAGAACCACCAGCACCAGCGGCACGCCTCCAGCGCCGGGCAAACCACTCACGCAGCTCCTGTGGAGAGAGCGGCTCCCGGCGAGACGAAGCACCCCCAGGCACAGCACCTCCAGGCTCGGCACCTCCAGGCTCAGCACCCCCAGGCTCAGTACCCCCAGACACAGCACCCCCAGGCACAGCACCCCCAGGCTCAGCACCCCCAGGCACAGCACCCCCAGGCTCAGCACCCCCAGGCCCAGCACCCCCAGACTCCGCACCCCCAGGCTCAGCACCCCCAGGCTCAGCACCCCTAGACTCCGCACCCCCAGGCTCAGCTCCCGCAGCAGCACCGGAGTCACCAGTGACCTCGACAGGCTCGACCGCGTCTACCTGAGACACACCTGAAGGGGCAGGACCCTGAGGGGGGAGGGGGACAACTGGGGGGGGACCTGGTACCAAGAAGAGCGGGGGTGGGGGGAGGGACGGAGTGCGGTAGGGGAAGAGGCGGTAGTAGGGTACCGACTCGTCGAACGTGACGTCCTGGGAGGACAGAACACGTCGAGAGGTGGGGTGGTAAAACTGCCACCCAGGGGCGTCGGGGGGGAACCCGAGGAAGACGCAGGGAGAAGCACGAGGGGACAGCTTGTCCGCAGACAGGTCGCGAACAAACGCCCGAGATCCCCAGACCCGGAACGCCGACCCATCGCCAACCTTCCCCGTCCACAACAGAGCTGGGGAGGTCTCCGGTCGAGAGACCCTGGGGTGGAGGTTGATCTGGTGCGCAGCGTACCTGACCGCAAACGGCCACAGAAAATGGGGAGCAGCCGCATGCATCATGGACGTACGAGCGACGTCCATGACCATGCCAATGCGGCGCTCAGCGATCCCATTCTGCTGTGGTGAGTCCGGAAGCGTGAAGGTCTGACGGATGCCTCGCACACGACAGTAGGCACTCAGGAGGGCCGAGGAGAACTCTCCGCCTCTGTCCGAGTGCAGACGCAAGACAGGGAAGTCAGAGCCAAAGCTTCTCCGAAGCTGAAGACGAGCTGCGCGGATCCAGTCGATCAACACCTGAGTGACCTCACCCTTGCTGCGCAAGGGGAAGACTGTGGTGTAACGCGAGTAGTCGTCAACCACTAGCAGGAAGTAGCGCTCCTGACCCTGTCCACGGACGCGGGCTGGGCCCCACACGTCCATGTGAAGCGTCTGCAACGGGGCCTCTGTCGGAGGAAACTGGGAGGAGTGAGGGGCAGCACGCTGGCGCCCCTCGACACAGGGGACACAGGCAGGGCCAGGGCCCGGAGGAAGGGGAGGGAGGGACCGGGGAAGACCAGACACAAGGACCCGCGAGGCCATGCCTCTGAGTCGAAGCAGAGAGGGGTGGCCAAGGCGGTGGTGCCAGAGGAGGGTCTCGTGAGACAGACGACGACACGAACAAGGGGCAGACTCAGGACCAGACCTGGACGCTGCAGCAAACACCTGACCAGACAAAGGGACCCTACCAGACTCAGCACCTGGAGGAGAAGCAGTGGTCAGTGTGTACAGGCTCGACCCTGGCCGACGTGTAAACGTAGCCAGGTGGCGACCTGTATCCGCCTCCGTGCAGTGGGTCACCCGCTGACGAGCAGGGGTGAACTGGTGGACACCCGCATCCTGGAGGTCAGCACCACTCACCAAGTTCGTCGAGAACGAGGGGAGGTAGAGACCAGTCAGGGTGCCAGAGGGGGCCGCCGGACACGGGAGGACAGTGGAGAAGCGAGACAGGACAGGCCCCCCAGAGGGGTCCGCCAGGGACACCGCAACAGGCCGACTCAGCGGCGTGAGAGTGGTGCGGTCCCTAAAGAAGGAGCGAGACGCTCCAGAGTCAAGGGTGAAGGTGTGAGAGGCCGAAGCCGACACAGTACCTGAGAGGGCGGACTCACCAGTACCTGAAAGCACAGACGCACTGGCACCTAGAGCAGCAGCCTCACTAGTACCTGACGCGGCAGTACCAATGCCCGGGTCGGGCGGGAAACACCGGTAACAGTCATCCTCATCACTACCAGTCACAGCATACATAGCAGAGAGAATAGCATCAAAATCAAGATCATAAATAGCTACACCAGCCCTAGACAGCTCTCCCCAGCGGGGAATCTCAGCGGCCTCCGGAAACTGCTGACGCCAGGCGTCGGTCAGGCGGCCAAAGCAGCGACGGGCTGTGTGGGCGCCTCCACACCTCTCCCCTGCACGGTCACCAGTGCGAAGAACGTAGGGGCAGGGACCAAGCGCACCACCGCGCTGACGCTGCAAGTACCACTCACGGAGCTGCTGAGGGCCGGGGACGGTGCGAGAGCGCTGCTGCTGCTGCGGCTGCTGCTGTGGCTGCTGCTGCTGCTGCTGCTGGCGCTGACCACCCCCAGAGCTGCTCCGCTGGGACGAGCCACTCCGACCCCCTCCTCCACCGCCACCCCCGCCTCCACCGCCACCCCCGTCGCTACCGCCACCTCCCCCACCAGGACCGTCGCTCCCACCGCTCCCACCGCCTCCTCCGCTACCACCTCCGCCGCCACCTCCGCCTCCACCGCCGCCACTACTACCTCCACTCCCGCCACCACCCCCCCCGCCACCCCCACTCCCCCCTCCACCCCCACCGCCTCCTCCACCGCCCCCTCTGGCTCCACCCGCTCCCTTGCCCCCCTTGCCCTTGCCAGTGCGGCGTCTGCCACTGGGGGCAGACGCCGCGCCGACCGACTCAAAACCAACGAGGTCGGCCGCAGCGGCAGAGGCGACAGAGGGCAGCAGGGGGGAGGGACCACACCCCTCAAAGATGGGGGTGCGAGGGTCACCCCGAGAGGCCCCTACAGCGACAATACTCTTCTCAGCCGCTAGCAGGGACTCCTCAAGGAGGTCGACAGTGAGAGTGGTGGGACAGACAGAGAGAAACTGGTCCCTAACGACACGAAGGGACTCAGGGAGACGGGTGACGAGAAAGTAGAGAGTGATGTACATGGGAGGAGGGTTCGCAGCGCGGAACTCAGCAGGAAGGGCAGCGCGGTAGCGGGTGTCACTAGCGCGGAGGTGGGTAACGAGGTCAGCGACAGTGGGAAAGGAAGCGAGGTCAGGGAAGAGAAACGGTAGCATGAGGCGGCTAAGGGTAGCGGAGGAAGGGGAGGAGTAGCGCGCAACTACAGCGTCGTACAAGGCCTGAGCGGTCTTGCACTGACTAAAGTGGGCACGCTCAGAGGAAGGGAGGTGGCGACGCACAGCAAGACGTGCAGCAGCATCGCGGGTCGCCCACTTGGAGCGAACGGCAGAGTCAGCATCAGCAGGCGGGGCAGGGACAGCGCCAGAGACAAAGTCAAAGAGAGAGACCTCATCTACCGCATCACACAGTAAGTACAGCTGCAGGTCCTCGATCCAGACGGCAAAGTCAATGGCCCTCCCCTCAGCGTCAAAAGTGAGAACATTGGGGGTGGCCATGGCAGCAGCTGAAAGTCTCACCAGGATGGGAGAGTCGGGTAGGTCAGCAGCAGGCGGCTCGGGCTGCTCGGGCGGCTCGGGCGGCTCGGGCGGCTCGGGCGTCTCGGGTACCGGGCGGCTCGGCTGCTGCTCGGCGGTTCGGCTGCTGCTGGGCGGCTCGGCTGCTGCTGGGCGGCTCGGCTGCCGCTGGGCGGCTCGGCTGCGGCTGGGCGGCTCGGCTGCTGCTGGGCGGCTCGGCGGGGCCGTCAGGGTGCAGCTGCGGGGCCGGGACAGGGGACGGCGGGGCCGTCAGGGTGCAGCGGCGGGGCCGGGACAGGGGACGGCGGAGCCGTCAGGTGGCGGGTCAGCAGGCGAGGTGGCGAGCCGTCAGGTGAGGCGGCGGGGCCGTCAGGTCAGGTGGCGGGCCAGCAGGTGAGGCGGCGGGGCCGTCAGGTCAGGTGGCGGGCCAGCGGGTGAGGCGGGGGGGCCGTCTGGTGAGGTGGCGGGCCAGAAGTCGAGGCGGCGGGCCGTCAGGTGAGGCGGCGGCCGTCAGGTAAGGCGGCTGCGGGGCCGACAGAGGTGCAGCGGGGGGGGGGGGGGGGGGGGGGGGGGGGGGGCCTGCTGCAGCGACGAAGAGGCCGCGCGGCCGTCTTGAGGGCGGCGCGGCGCGGCAGAGCCGAGAGGGCGGCGCGGCGCGGCTGTAAGGGCCGCGCGAAGTGGGGCCTGAACCGCGCGCGCGAAAAAAATGAGTCGCGCGCGCGACTCTCGGGGCGCCACAAGGGCAGTTCGACGCGCACTAGGGGGAGCGCGCCTCGGGGAGAATAGGGCGCGCTCCGGGCAGGAAAAAAAAATCGTGGGTGGGCCCAAAGAACGGTCCTTAGGAGGGACCCGCTCTATACCATGTGAAACTAACTGAACAGGAATGAATTGACTAAGTCAGAGTTGGGTACAAATACAACCCTAGCAAACTGTACCCCATATGTGCTACCCCACTATAGCCTACAAACATGCATCAGCTATAATAATCTGACAAATGCCAGGGAGAACGGAAGCGCTCAGATCTCGCATAGTACACGGAATCTGGTGGTCTCACTCAAATAGAAGGTAGGAAATAAATTCATCTAGTGAACGTAATGTGAAAACAAAGAACGAGAATGAATGACTATGAAGTGAAGAGAATACAAATAGGAAACCCTAATGTGTTGTACCCCCTATGGGATACCCCACTATAGCCTACACAAACAAGTAAGCTATATGTTCTGACACACCCCCATAGGCAAAGTGGGGGAGAACAAGGGGTCACAAGACCAGTCAAGCAAAGCAAAGCAAAGCTCAGGGTGGATCACAAAGTCACCACGCATTCCGAGCACAAGTTCAAAGGCCACAAGGCCAGTTCACATGCAAGATCATATATAGAGATATACAAGAGCAAGAGTATATATATGCGAAGGTACAAGCAAGGTCAAGAGGAGAGCAAGTGAGGCAAGACAGGCACAAGACCCAACTGCGTGCAGCAACGCTGATGATCACAAGGCGCAAGTGCCTTGGTGAAGACATCAGCAGTGTTGGCCTCAGAGGCCACGTACGCAAGTCGCAGCTGTCCACGCTGCTGTAGCTCACGAGCAAGAAAGTAGCGAAGAGCAATGTGCTTCGTTCTGTGCTCCAGTCGCTGCTCTCGACACAAGGCCAGCATGGCCTTGTTGTCTACGTACAGGACTGGAGGAGAACGAGGCTGCTCTCCAAGGTCGGTCAGCAGGTAGGTGAGCCAGCGTAACTCCTGTGCAGCCATAGCCCCAGCGTAGATCTCAGCCTCACAACTGGAGCCGAGAACAGAAGACGAGCGGGTAGCCCGCCACGAGACAGAGCCGGAACCAAGGCTGAAGGTGTAACCCTGTGACGACCGCTGCGTAGCCTGGTCGTCAGCCCAAGAAGCGTCTGCGTGCCCAGTGAGGACCACTGGACTGCGCCCTCCAAGCACTAGCCCCATGCCCGACGTACTGCACAAGTAGCGCAACACCCTCTTCGCTGCAGCCATGTGCTCTGGTCGGTGTCTCCCAGGAGCAACAAAGCGTGCGAGAATGCTAAGAGGGTATGCGAGGTCAGGTCGTGTGCAGGTCATCAGGTACATGAGGCAGCCAACAAGCTCTGCAAACGGGCCACTCGACTCTACGGACTCATCCGAAGGCAGAGCTGAGAGCGAGTGGCAAGTAGGCAGAGGAGTGGCCTGAGGCGAGGAGTACGTGAAGCCGAAGCGCTGAAGGACCTGCTGCACCATGTGTGACTGAGTCAGGGTAATGGTGCGGCGTGCTCTGTCCCGGGTGATCTGCAAGCCAAGGTAGTTGCGCAGTTCGCCCAGGTCAGTGCACGTGTGTCTCTTCTGCAGCTCGGACTTCACGTAGGCGAGTCCAGCAGTGTCAGCTGTGGCAAAGACCAAGTCGTCGACGTACACGAGGATGTAGAACGGCGGCAGAGAGGTGTCGGTGCGCAGAAACAGCGACGGGTCGGCAGTGGAAGGAGCAAACCCAAGTGCCGCGAGCGTAGTCCTCAGTGTGTCGTGCCACTCACGTGGCGCCTGGCGGAGACCGTAGACTGGACGCCGGAGACTCCACTGGGTACCAGGAGGGAAAGACCCAGTGAAGCAAGGTGGGCGACGCAGCCAGATCTCCTCGTACAGGCTGCCCTGCAAGAAAGCTGTGCTGAAGTCGAGAGAGTGGAGCTCGTAGTCACGGTAAGCAGCAACGTGCAGCAGAACCCGAAGAGTGGTCATCTTCGGGGTGGGGGAGAAGGTCTGAAAGTAGTCAACCCCCTGCCGCTGACTGAAGCCACGAGCCACGTAACGCGCCTTGAAGACAGGCGGAGAACCCGGCGGCCGCTTCACCCTGAAAATCCACATGCCACTGACGATGTTCGCCCCAGGAGGGGGAACAGCGTCAACGTAGGTGCCTGTGGACTTCCAGGAAGCCATCTCTGCATCCATAGCTGCCTGCCACTGAGAGGAGTAGGGACCCTCTATCGCCTCCGCGTAAGAGCGCGGAGTCGGGATGTCTGGTGCATCCGGGTCTCCCTCAGGGGCTAGCAGTACAGACGCGAGACGAGGTGAAGAGGCGGCCAGACACTGGAACTCCTCCTGCCTGTCCTCAAGGACGTCCGTGCCAAGGGCACACTCACCCCCGACGGACGGAGGACAGGCGGACTCAGACTCAGTGACAAGACGAGCAGTGTAGTCTAGACGACAGCGCGCAGCAAAGTCGACAAGCTCAGTGACAAGGGCAGACGCAGCAGACGACTCGAAGGAGGGGTCAGTGACTGCAGTAGCCAGGAGACGCGTGACAGTAGGACTGGCAGCACGAAGAGAGTCCGACTCCGGGTCGGCAAGAGCAGGAAGAGAGGAAGCAGGAGGAGAAGGCAAAGGGGCACGCAGAGGAGCAGTGGACGGACGCAGTGACATCCGGTGCGTGCCAGGGACAGGAGGAGGACGCTGACGCGACCCGCGACCACTAGCGCGCTCAGTACGAACAGGCGACACAGGACGAGACGCAGGCTCACGACGCTCAGTAAGACCTCCAGTCGGACCAGCGTAGGGAGAAGGAGCAGGCAAAGGGGAGGCAGGCTGTAGCTGTGGCTGTGACCGGACAGGCTGCGGACCCTCTAAGGGAGGAGGAGGAGGTGTAAGACCAAGAACCTGCTGCAGGAGCGGAACGAAGTACGGTCAGGGCCGCGCGGCGACGCTAGAAACAGCAGGAACAGCACCAGCAGCCCCGGCAGGTGCACCCACTCGAGCAGCACCTCCAGCAGCACCACCAGAAGCTCCGGAACCTCCAGCCGCAGCACCAGGAGCACTGTCAGTCGGACCGCCAACGGCAGGCTCAGCGCCAACACCCTCAGCAGGACCAGCTCCAGGAGAACTCTCAGACTCAGCAGCTCCAGCACCCACAGTACGAGCACCGGCGGGGCGCGCAGCAGCAGTACCCTCTGCAGCCGAAGAACCACCAGCACCAGTAGCACGCCTCCAGCGCTTGGCAAACCACTCACGCAGCTCCTGTGGGGAGAGTGGCTCCAGGCGAGACGAAGCACCCCCAGGCACAGCACCTCCAGGCTCAGCACCCCTAGACACAGCACCCCCAGGCACAGCACCCCCAGGCTCAGCACCCCCAGGCTCAGCACCCCCAGGCTCAGCACCTCCAGGCTGAGCACCCCCAGGCACAGCACCCCCAGACTCGGCACTTCCAGGCTCAGCACCCCCAGACTCGGCACCTCCAGGCTCAGCACCCCCAGACTCCGCACCCCCAAGCTCAGCTCCCGCAGCAGCACCAGAGTCACCAGTGACCTCGACAGGCTCGACCGCGTCTACCTGGGACACACCTGAAGGGGCAGGACCCTGAGGGGGGAGGGGGACTACCGGGGGGGGACCTGGTACCAAGAAGAGCGGGGGCGGGGGGAGGGACGGAGTGCGGTAGGGGAAGAGGCGGTAGTAGGGTACCGACTCGTCGAACGTGACGTCCTGGGAGGATAGAACACGTCGAGAGGAGGGGTGGTAAAACTGCCACCCAGGGGCATCGGGGGGGAACCCCAGGAAGACGCAGGGAGAAGCACGAGGGGACAGCTTGTCCGCAGACAGGTCGCGAACAAACGCCCGAGATCCCCAGACCCGGAACGCCGACGCATCGCCAACCTTCCCCGTCCACAGCAGGGCTGGGGAGGTCTCCGGTCGAGAGACCCTGGGGTGGAGGTTGATCTGGTGCGCAGCGTAACTGACCGCAAACGGCCACAGAAAATGGGGAGCAGCCGCATGCATCATGGACGTACGAGCGACGTCCATGACCATGCCAATGCGGCGCTCAGCAATCCCATTTTGCTGTGGTGAGTCCGGAAGCGTGAAGGTCTGACGGATGCCTCGCGCACGACAGTAGGCACTCAGGAGGCCAGAGGAGAACTCTCCGCCTCTGTCCGAGTGCAGACGCAAAACAGGGAAGTCAGAGCCAAAGCTCCTCCGAAGCTGGAGACGAGCTGCGCGGATCCAGTCGATCAACACCTCAGTGACCTCACCTTTGCTGCGCAAGGGGAAGACTGTGGTGTAACGCGAGTAGTCGTCAACCACCAGCAGGAAGTAGCGCTCCTGACCCTGTCCACGGACGCGGGCTGGGCCCCACACGTCCATGTGAAGCGTCTGCAACGGGGCCTCTGTCGGAGGAAACTGGGAGGAGTGAGGGGCAGCACGCTGGCGCCCCTCGACACAGGAGACACAGGTGGGGCCAGGGCCCGGAGGAAGGGGAGGGAGAGACCGGGGAAGACCAGACACAAGGACTCGCGAGGCCATGCCTCTGAGCCGAAGCAGAGAGGGGTGGCCAAGGCGGTGGTGCCAGAGGAGGGTCTCGTGAGACAGACGACGGCACGAGCAGGGGGCAGACTCAGGACCAGACCTGGACGCTGCAGCAAACACCTGACCAGACGAAGGGACCCTACCAGACGCAGCACCTGGAGGAGAAGCAGTGGTCAGTGTGTACAGGCTCGACCCTGGTCGACGTGTAAACGTAGCCAGGTGGCGACCTGTATCCGCCTCCGTGCAGTGGGTCACCCGCTGACGAGCAGGGGTGAACTGGTGGACACCCGCATCCTGGAGGTCAGCACCACTCACCAAGTTCGTCGAGAACGAGGGGAGGTAAAGACCAGTCAGGGTGCCAGAGGGGGCCGCCGGACACGGGAGGACAGTGGAGAAGCGAGACAGGACAGGCCCCCCAGAGGGGTCAGCCAGGGACACCGCAACCGGCCGACTCAGCGGCGTGAGAGTGGTGCGGTCCCTAAAGAAGGAGCGAGACGCTCCAGAGTCAAGGGTGAAGGTGTGAGAGGCCGAAGCCGACACAGTACCTGAGAGGGCAGACTCACCAGCACCTGAGAGCACAGACGCACTGGCACCTAGAGCAGCAGCCTCACTAGTACCTGACGCGGCAGTACCAATGCCCGGGTCGGGCGGGAAACACCGGTAACAGTCATCCTCATCACTACCAATCGCAGCATACATAGCAGAGAGAATATCATCAAAATCAAGATCGGAAATAGCTACACCAGCCCTAGACAGCTCTCCCCAGCGGGGGATCTCAGCTGCCTCCGGAAACGGCTGACGCCAGGCGTCAGTCAGGCGGCCAAAGCAGCGGCGGGCTGTGTGGGCGCCTCCACACCTCTCTCCTGCACGGTCACTGGTGCGAAGAACGTAGGGGCAAGGACCAAGCGCACCACCACGCTGACGCTGCGAGTACCACTCACGGAGCTGCTGAGGGGCGGGGACGGTGCGAGAGCGCTGCTGCTGCTGTGGCTGCTGCTGCGGCTGCTGCTGCTGCTGCTCCTGGCGCTGACCACCCCCAGAGCTGCTCCGCTGGGACGAGCCACTCCGACCCCCGCCTCCACCGCCACCCCCGCCTCCACCGCCACCCCCGTCTCCACCGCCACCTCCCCCACCAGGACCGTCGCTCCCACCGCTCCCACCGCCTCCTCCGCTACCACCTCCGCCGCCACCTCCGCCTCCACCGCCGCCACCAGTACCTCCACTCCCGCCACCACCCCCACCGCCACCCCCACTCCCCCCGCCACCCCCACCGCCTCCTCCACCGCCCCCTCTAGCTCCACCCGCTCCCTTGCCCCCCTTTGCCCTTGCCAGAGCGGCGTCTGCCGCTGGGGGCAGACGCCGCGCCGACCGACTCAAAACCAGTGAGGTCGGCCGCAGCGGCAGAGGCGACAGAGGGCAGCAGGGGGGAAGGACCACACCCCTCAAAGATGGGGGTGCGAGGGTCACCCCGAGAGGCCCCTACAGCGACAATACTCTTCTCAGCCGCTAGCAGGGACTCCTTAAGGAGGTCGATAGTGAGAGTGGTGGGACAGACAGAGAGAAACTGGTCCCTAACGACACGAAGGGACTCAGGGAGACGGGTGACGAGAAAGTAGAGAGTGATGTACATGGGAGGAGGGTTCGCAGCGCGGAACTCAGCAGGAAGGGCAGCGCGGTAGCGGGTGTCACTAGCACGGAGGTGGGTAACGAGGTCAGCGACAGTGGGAAAGGAAGCGAGGTCAGGGAAGAGAAACAGTAGCATGAGGCGGCTAAGGGTAGCGGAGGAAGGGGAGGAGTAGCGTGCAACTACAGCGTCGTACAAGGCCTGAGCGGTCTTGCACTGACTAAAGTGGGCACGCTCAGAGGAAGGGAGGTGGCGACGCACAGCAAGACGTGCGGCAGCATCGCGGGTCGCCCACTTGGAGCGAACGGCAGAGTCAGCATCAGCAGGTGGGGCAGGGACAGCGCCAGAGACAAAGTAAAAGAGAGAGACCTCATCTATCGCATCACACAGTAAGTACAGCTGCAGGTCTTCAATCCAGACGGCAAAGTCAATGGCCCTCCCCTCAGCGTCAAAAGTAAGAACATTGGGGGTGGCCATGGCAGCAGCTGAAAGTCTCACCGGGCTGGGAGAGTCGGGTAGGTCAGCAGTAGAGGAACACAGCTCAGGAACAGCAGCACGGCTCCTCAGGCGGCTCGGGCGGCTCGGGCGGCTCGGGCGGCGGCTCGGCCGCAGCTCAGCGGCGGCTCGGGCGGCGGCTCAGGTGGCCCGGGCGGCGGCTCAGGCGGCGGCGGCTCGGCGGCGGCTCGGCTGCTACTGGGCGGCTCGGCTGATGCTGGGCGGCTCGGCGGGGCCGCGTAGCAGAGGGCGGCGGGGCCGCGTAGCAGAGGGCGGCGGGGCCGCGACCGAAGAGGGCGGCAGGGCCGCGTAGCAGAGGGCGGCGGGGCCGCGTAGCAGAGGGCGGCGGGGCCGCGTAGCAGAGGGCGGCGGGGCCGCGATCGAAGGGCGGCGGGGCCGCGTATCAGAGGGCAGCGGGGCCGCGTGGCAGAGGGCGGCGGGGCCGCGTAGCAGAGGGCTGCAGGGCCGCGTAGCAGAGGGCTGCGGGGCCGCGTAGTAGAGGGCGGCGGGGCCGCGTAGCAGAGGGCGGCGGGGCCGCGTAGTAGAGGGCGGCGGGGCCGCAATCGAAGGGCGGCGGGGCCGCGTATCAGAGGGCGGCGGGGCCGCGTGGCAGAGGGCGGCGGGGCCGCGTAGCTGAGGGCGGCGGGGCCGCAATCGAAGGGCGGCGGTGGGGCCGCGTAGTAGAGGGCGGCGAGGCCGCGATCGAAGGGCGGCGGGGCCGCTAGGGAAGGGCGGCGGAGCCGCTAGGGGAAGGGCGGCGCAACGGGCCGCTAGGGGCGACACGACGGGTCGCTAAAAAAAAAAAACGCGCCTCGGGGCGCGGTTCAGTGGGCCCTAGAAGCAGTCCCTAGGAGGGAACCTGCTCTGATTCCATGTGAAAACAAAGAACGAGAATGAATGACTATGAAGTGAAGAGAATACAAATAGGAAACCCTAATGTGTTGTACCCCCTATGGGATACCCCACTATAGCCTACACAAACAAGTAAGCTATATGTTCTGACACGTAAGGGTTTCAAAGGTAACTAACGCACATGTGTAGAGAAAATGGTGCATCGGCCAGTCTGGCCGGCATTTCGCACTTATAGTGCAAGTAGGGCCAAGGAGGACGGAAACGCTCATTTCTCAAAAAGTAGAGGGAATCTAGCGGTCTCATTCGATCAGAAAGTGGGAAATATATAAATCTAGTGAGCTAATAAGGTTTGAAAGGAATCTAATGCATATGTACATGGAAAATATTGCATTGGCCAGGTCGGTCAGTATGGGAACTTAGAGTGCAAATGCCAGGGAGAATGGAAGCGCTCAGATCTCGCATAGTACATGGAATCTAGTGGTCTCACTCAAATAGAAGGTAGGAAATAAATTCATCTAGTGAGCGTAAGGGTTTGAAAGGTAACTAGCACACATGTGTAGAGAAAATGGTGCATCGGCCAGTCTGGCCGGCATTTCGCACTTATACTGCAAGTAGGGCCAAGGAGAACGGAAACGCTCATTTCTCAAAAAGTAAAGGGAATCTAGCGGTCTCACTCGATCAGAAGGTGGGAAATATATAAATCTAGTGAGCTAATAAGGTTTGAAAGGAATCTAATGCATATGTACATGGAAAATATTGCATTGGCCAGGTCGGTCAGTATGGGAACTTAGAGTGCAAATGCCAGGGAGAATGGAAGCGCTCAGATCTCGCATAGTACATGGAATCTAGTGGTCTCACTCAAACAGAAGGTAGGAAATAAATTCATCTAGTGAGCGTAAGGGTTTGAAAGGTAACTAGCACACATGTGTAGAGAAAATGGTGCATCGGCCAGTCTGGCCGGCATTTCGCACTTATAGTGCAAGTAGGGCCAAGGAGAACGGAAACGCTCATTTCTCAAAAAGTAAAGGGAATCTAGCGGTGTCACTCGATCAGAAGGTGGGAAATATATAAATCTAGTGAGCTAATAAGGTTTGAAAGGAATCTAATGCATATGTACATGGAAAATATTGCATTGGCCAGGTCGGTCAGTATGGGAACTTAGAGTGCAAATGCCAGGGAGAATGGAAGCGCTCAGATCTCGCATAGTACATGGAATCTAGTGGTCTCACTCAAATAGAAGGTAGGAAATAAATTCATCTAGTGAGCGTAAGGGTTTGAAAGGTAACTAGCACACATGTGTAGAGAAAATGGTGCATCGGCCAGTCTGGCCGGCATTTCGCACTTATAGTGCAAGTAGGGCCAAGGAGAACGGAAACGCTCATTTCTTAAAAAGTAAAGGGAATCTAGCGGTCTCACTCGATCAGAAGGTGGGAAATATATAAATCTAGTGAGCGAATAAGGTTCGGAAGGAATCTAATGCATATGTATATGGAAAGTGGTGCATTGGCCAGGTCGGTCAGTATGGGAACTTAGAGTGCAAATGGCTGGGAGAACGGAACCGCTCAGATCTCGCATAATACACGGAATCTAGTGGTCTCACTCAAATATAAGGTAGGAAATATATTCATCTAGTGAACGTAAGGGTTTGAAAGGTAACTAACGCACATGTGTAGAGAAAATGGTGCATCGGCCAGTCTGGCCGGCATTTCGCACTCATAGTGCAGGTGGGGCCAGGGAGAACGGAAATCTCGTTTCTCAAAAAGTAGAGGGAATCTAACGGTCTCACTCAATCAGAAGGTAGGAAAAATATAAATCTAGTCAGCTAAAAAGGTTTGAAATGTATTCAACGCACATGTATAGAGAAATTTGGTGCATTGGCCAGGTCGGTCAGTATCGGAACTTATAATGCAAATGCCAGGGAGAACGGAAGCGCTCAGATCTCGCATAGTACACGGAATCAAGTGGTCTCACTCAAATAGAACGTAGGAAATATATTCATCTAGTGAACGTAAGGGTTTGAAAGGTAACTAACGCACATGTGTAGAGAAAATTGTGCATCGGCCAGTCTGGCCGGCATTTCGCACTTATAGTGCAACTAGGGCCAAGGAGAACGGAAACGCTCATTTCTCAAAAAGTAGAGGGAATCTAGCGGTCTCACTCGATCAGAAGGTGGGAAACATATAAATCTAGTGAGCTAATAAGGTTCGAAAGGAATCTAATGCATATGTATAAGGAAAATGGTGCATTGGCCAGGTCGGTCAGTATCGGAACTTAAAATGCAAATGCGAGGGAGAACGGAAGAGCTCAGATCTCGCATAGTACACGGAATCTAGTGGTCTCACTCAAATAGAAGGTAGGAAATAAATTCATCTAGTGAACGTAAGGGTTCGAATGGTAACTAACGCACATGTGTAGAGAAAATGGTGCATCGGCCAGTCTGGCCGGCATTTCGCACTTATAGTGCAAGTAGGGCCAAGGAGAACGGAAACGCTCATTTCTCAAAAAGTAAAGGGAATCTAGCGGTCTCACTCGATCAAAAGGTGGGAAATATATAAATCTAGTGAGCTAATAAGGTTCGGACGGAATCTAATGCATATGTATATGGAAAGTTGTGCATTGGCCAGGTCGGTCAGTATGGGAACTTAGAGTGCAAATGCCTTCGAGAACGGAACCGCTCAGATCTCGCATAATACACGGAATCTAGTGGTCTCACTCAAATATAAGGTAGGAAATATATTCATCTAGTGAACGTAAGGGTTTGAAAGGTAACTAACGCACATGTGTAGAGAAAATGGTGCATTGGCCAGGTCGGTCAGTATCGGAACTTAAAATGCAAATGCCAGGGAGAACGGAAGCGCTCAGATTTCGCATAGTACACGGAATCAAGTGGTCTCACTCAAATAGAAAGTAGGAAATATATCCATCTAGTGAACGTAAGGGTTTGAAAGGTAACGAACGCACATGTGTAGAGAAAATTGTGCATCGGCCAGTCTGGCCGGCATTTCGCACTTATAGTGCAACTAGGGCCAAGGAGAACGGAAACGCTCATTTCTCAAAAAGTAGAGGGAATCTAGCGGTCTCACTCGATCAGAAGGTGGGAAATATATAAATCTAGTGAGCTAATAAGTTCCGAAAGGAATCTAATGCATATGTATATGGAAAATGGTGCATTGGCCAGGTCGGCCAGTAGGGGAACTTAGAGAACAAATGCCAGGGAGAACGGAAGCGCTCAGATCTCGCATAGTACACGGAATCTAGTGGTCTCACTCAAATAAAAGGTAGAAAATAAATGCATCTAGTGAACGTAAGGGTTTGAAAGGTAACTAGCGCACATGTGTAGAGAAAATGGTGCATCGGCCAGTCTGGCCGGCATTTCGCACTTATAGTGCAAGTAGGGCCAAGGAGAACAGAAACGCTCATTTCTCAAAAAGTAAAGGGAATCTAGCGGTCTCACTCGATCAAAAGGTGGGAAATATATAAATCTAGAGAGCTAATAAGGTTTGGAAGGAATCTAATGCATATGTATATGGAAAGTGGTGCATTGGCCAGGTCAGTCAGTTTGGGAACTTAGAGTGCAAATGCCTGGGAGAACGGAACCGCTCAGATCTCGCATAATACACGGAATCTAGTGGTCTCACTCAAATAGAAGGTAGGAAATAAATTCATCTAGTGAACGTAAGGGTTTGAAAGGTAACTAACGCACATGTGTAGAGAAAATGGTGCATCGGCCAGTCTAGCCGGCATTTCGCACTCATAGTGCAGGTGGGGCCAGGGAGAACGGAAACGCTCGTTTCTCAATAAGTAGAGAGAATATAACGGTCTCACTCGATCAGAAGGTGGGAAATATATAAATCTAGTCAGCTAAAAAGGTTTAAAATGTATTCAACGCACATGTATAGAGAAAATGGTGCATTGGCCAGGTCAGTCAGTATCGGAACTTAAAATGCAAATGCCAGGGAGAACGGAAGCACTCACATCTCGCATAGTACACGGAATCAAGTGGTCTCACTCAAATAGAAAGTAGGAAATATATTCATCTAGTGAACGTAAGGGTTTAAAAGATAACTAACGCACATGTGTAGAGAAAATTGTGCATCGGCTAGTTTGGCCGGCATTTCGCACTTATAGTGCAACTAGGGCCAAGGAGAACGGAAACGCTCATTTCTAAAAAAATAAAGGGAATCTAGCGGTCTCACTCGATCAAAAGGTGGGAAATATATAAATCTAGTGAGCGAATAAGGTTCGAAATGAATCTAATGCATATGTATATGGAAAATGGTGCATTGGCCAGGTCGGTCAGTATGGGAACTTAGAGTGCAAATGCCAGGGAGAATGGAAGCGCTTAGATCTCGCATAGTACACGGAATCTAGTGGTCTCACTCAAATAGAAGGTAGGAAATAAATTCATCTAGTGAACGTAAGGGTTTGAAAGGTAACTAACGCACATGTGTAGAGAAAATGGTGCATCGGCCAGTCTGGCCGGCATTTCGCACTTATAGTGCAAGTAGGGCCAAGAAGAACGGAAACGCTCATTTCTCAAAAAGTAAAGGAAATCTAGCGGTCTCACTCGATCAGAAGGTGGGAAATATATAAATCTAGAGAGCTAATAAGGTTCGGAAGGAATCTAATGCATATGTATATGGAAAGTGGTGCATTGGCCAGGTCGGTCATGTCAGATTATCATAGCTGATGCATGTTTGTAGCCTATAGTGGGGTAGCACATATGGGGTACAGCTTTCTAGGGTTGTATTTGTACCCAACTCTGACTTAGTCATTTCATTCCTGTTTTCCTTGCTTCACATGGTATAGAGCGGGTCCTGCCTTAGGACCGTTTTTTTTAGGGCCCACCGAAGCGCGCCCCGAGGCGCGCCCTTTTTTTTTTAGCGTCCCCTCGGGTCGCCTTTTCCCTCGCGGCCCCGCTGTCCCTCAGACGCGGCCCCGCCACCTCTCCTGATCGCGGCCCCGCCGCCTGCTTGATCGCGGCCCCGCCGCCTGCTTGACGCGGCCTCGCCGCCTCCCCTGACGCGGCCCCGCCGCCTCCCCTGAAGCGGCACCGCCGCCTCCCCTGACGCGGCCCCGCCTCTACTGCCGCGGCCCCGCCGCCGCCTCTGACGGCCCCGCCGCTGCACCCTACGGCCCGCCGCTGCACCCTACGGCCTGCCGCCTCTGACGGCCCCGCCGCTGCACCCTCGGCCCGCCGCTGCTCCTGCCGGCCCGCCGCCTCACCTGACGGCCCCGCCGCTGCTCCTGCCGGCTCGCCGCTGCTCCTACTGGCCCGCCGCCTCACCTGACGGCCCCGCCGCTGCTCCTGCCGGCCCGCCGCTGCTCCTGCCGGCCCGCCGCTGCACCTGCCGGCCCGCCGCTGCACCCAGCGGCCCGCCGCTTCACCTGATGGCCCCGCCGCTGCACCTGCCGGCCTGCCGCTGCACCCTACGGCCCGCCGCCTGCACCTGCCGGCTCGCCGCTGCACCTGCCGGCCCGCCGCTGCACCTGCCGGCCCGCCGCTGCACCTGCCGGCCCGCCACTGCACTGGTCGACCCGCCGCTGCACCTGACGGCCCCGCCCCTGCATCTCCCGGCCGAGCCGCCCCAGCAGCCGAACCGCCCGGGAGCCGAGCCGCCCTGCACCCGAGCCGCCCAGCCGCCGAGCCGCCCGGGAGCCGAGCCGCCCTGCGCCCGAGCCGCCCAGCCGCCGAGCCGCCCGGGAGCCGAGCCGCTGTGCACCCGAGCCGCCCGGTCGCTGAGCCGCCTTTCTGCATCGCTGCATGACCTGCCCTGCCTGGTGAGCACAGTCCCTCTGACACTGCGAGTTCTTTCCCTACTGCTTGCACTGCGTCGCTGTCGCCGCCATGGCTACCCCTAGTGTCCTAGCTTTTGACGCTGAGGGTCGCGCCATTGATTTTGAGGTCTGGTTAGACGACCTGCAGCTGTTCTTACAGTGCGACAGGACTGACGACCTTTCTCTCTTTGACCTCACCTCTGGCGCCTCTCCTGCCCCTACTGCTGATGCTGATCCCGCTGTCCGCTCGAAGTGGGCCACCTGCGATGCTGCTGCACGTCTTGCTGTGCGTCGCCACCTCCCTACCTCTGAGCGTGTGCACTTTAGTCAGTACAAGAGTGCTCAGACCTTGTACGACGCTGTAGTTGCGCGCTACTCCTCCCCTGCCACTGCTGCACTGAGCCGTCTCATGCTTCCCTACCTCTTTCCTGACCTCTCTGCCTTTCCCACTGTCGCTGACCTCATTACACACCTCCGCACTAGTGACACTCGCTACCGCGCCGCCCTTCCTGCTGAGTTCTGCGCTAAGAACCCCCCCCCCCCCGTGTACATCGCTCTCTACTACGTAGTCGCGCGCCTCCCTGACTCCCTTCGCGTCCTCAGGGACCACTTTCTTGCAGTCTGTCCCACCACCCTCACCGTCGACCTCCTCGAGAAGGCCCTCCTCGCAGCGGAGAAGAGCATAGTCGCTGTAGGTGCTTCTCGTGGTGACCCTCGCACCCCCATCTTTGAGGGGTGCTCTCCTTCCCCCTTGCTGCCCTCTGTTGCCTCTGCTGCTGCTGCCGACCTGCTTGGTCTTGAGTCGGTCGGCGCGGCGTCTGCCCCTAGTGGGAGACGTCGCTCCTGCAAGGGCAAGGGGGGCAAGGGCGCGGGTGGAGCTGTAGGGGGCGGTGGCGGTGGCGGCGGTGGCGGCGGAGGGAGTGGGGGTGGCGGCGGGACTAGTGGCGGAGGTGGTGGTGGTGGTGGCAGCAGTGGCGGAGATGGTGGTGGTGGTGCCAGCGGTGGTGGTGGAGGCAGCGGCGGTGGTGGAGGCGGCGGAGGTGGAGGCGGTGGAGGCGGTAGCGGAGGAGGCGGTGGTGGTGGTGGAGGTGGAGCTGGTCGAGGTGGTACCCAGCAGCGTAGCGGCGGTGGTGGTGGCCAACGCTCGCAGCGGCAGCAGCAGCAGCGCTCGTGGGACATCCCTCCGCCTCAGCAGCTTCGTGAGTGGTATGCTGGGCGTCAGAGGGGTGGGGGTACTGGTCCATGCACCTACGTTCTTTGTTCCGGCGACCGCGCGGGTGAGCAGTGTGGGGGTGCCCACGCCACCCAGCGCTGCTTTGGACGCCTGACGGACGCTTGGCGTCAGCAGTTCCCTGGGGCTAGTGAGATCCCTCGCTGGGATGAGCTTCTCAGGGCTGGTGTAGCGATCTTTGATCTTGATTTTGATGCTATCCTTGCTGCTATGTATGTTGTGGATTATAGTGAGGAGAATGAGGGTTACCGTTGTTTCCAGCCTGACCCGGGCATTGGTACTGCTGCGCTAGGTGCTTGTGAGGCTGCTGCTCTAGGTGCCAGTGCGTCTGTGCTCTCAGGTACTGGTGAGACTGCGCTCTCAGGTACTGCGTCGTCCTCGTCCTCCCTCACTTTCGCACTTGACTCCGGAGCTTCTCGCTCCTTCTTTCGAGACCGCACTACCCTTACGCCGCTCGGCCGGCCGGTTGCGGTCTCCCTTGCTGACCCCTCTGGGGGTCCTGTCCTGTCTCACTTCTCCACTGTCCTCCCGTGTCCGGCTGCCCCTTCGGGCACCCTGTCGGGTCTGTACCTTCCCTCGTTCTCTACGAACTTGGTGAGTGGAGCGGACCTGCAGGATGTGGGGGTTCACCAGTTCACTCCTGCGAGTCAGCGGGTGACCCACTGCACGGACGCACGTACAGGCCGACACCTGGCCACGTTCTCGCGTCGGCCGGGGTCGAGTCTCTACACCCTGACCGTTGAGTCTCCTCCTGTCCCTGCGTCTGGTCAGGTGGCTGCGTCGGGTCAGGTGCTTGCTGCTGCGTCCCGGTCAGGTCCTGAGTCTGCCCCCTGTTCTTGTCGCCTCCTGTCTCACGAGACTCTCCTGTGGCACCACCGTCTTGGCCACCCCTCCTTGCCCCGTCTTCGGAGCATGGCTTCCCGTGTCCTTGTCTCTGGTCTTCCCCAGTCTCTCCCTCCTCTCCCCTCCGGGCCGGGACCTTCCTGTGTCCCCTGTGTCGAGGGTCGCCTCCGGGCTACTCCTCACTCCTCCCACTTCCCCCCGACAGAGGCTCCCCTGCAGACGCTTCACATGGATGTGTGGGGCCCAGCCCCCGTCCGTGGGCAGGGTTACGAGCGCTACTTCCTGTTGGTGGTTGACGACTACTCGCGTTACACCACAGTCCTCCCCTTGCGCAGCAAGGGTGCAGTCACTGAGGTACTGATCGACTGGATCCGCGAGGCTCGTCTCCAGCTCAGGAAGAGCTTCGGCTCGGACTTTCCTGTTCTGCGTCTGCACTCTGACAGAGGCGGAGAGTTCTCTTCTCGCCTTCTGCGGGACTACTGTCGTGCACGGGGGATCCGCCAGACCTTCACGCTTCCGGACTCACCACAGCAAAATGGGATTGCTGAGCGCCGCATTGGCATGGTCATGGATGTCGCTCGTACGTCCATGATGCATGCGGCTGCCCCCCATTTTCTGTGGCCGTTTGCGGTGAGGTACGCGGCGCATCAGCTCAACCTTCACCCCCGGGTCTCTCGGCCTGCGATGTCCCCAGCCTTGCTGTGGACGGGGAAGGTTGGCGATGCGTCTGTGTTCCGTGTCTGGGGATCTCGGGCGTTTGTCCGCGACTTGTCTGCGGACAAGCTGTCCCCTCGTGCTGCTCCCTGTGTCTTCCTTGGCTTCCCCACTGACGCCCCAGGGTGGCAGTTTTACCACCCCTCCTCTCGTCGTGTTCTGTCCTCCCAGGACGTCACGTTCGACGAGTCAGTCCCCTTCTACCGTCTCTTCCCCTACCGCACTCCTTCCCTCCCCCCTCCCCCGGACTTCCTTGTGCCGGTTCCCCCCCCGGTAGACCCCCTCCCCCCTCAGGTTCCTGCCCCCTCAGGTATGTCCCACGTAGACGCCGCTGACCCGGTCGAGGTTACTGGTGACTCTGGTGCTGCTGCGGGTGCTGAGCCTGGGGGTGCTGACTCTGGGGGTGCTGTGCGCGGGGGTGCTGAGCCTGGGGGTGCTACTGCTGGGGGTGCTGGGCCTGAGGGTGCTACTGCGGAGGGTGCGGAGCCTGGGGGTGCTGAGCCGGGGGGTGCTGTGCCTGGAGGTGCTGGGTCTGGGGGTGCTGGGTCGGGAGCTGCTAAGCCTTGGGGTGCTGAGCTGGGAGCTGCTGAGCCTGGGGGTGCTGCGTCTGGAGCTGCTGAGCCTGGGGTTTCTCCTGCTGCTACGTCTCGCCGGGAGCCCCTCTCTCCACAGGAGCTGCGCGAGTGGTTCGCTCGCTGCTGGAGGCGTGGTGCTGAGTCTAGAGGTGCTGCTGGAGCTGGAGCTGGAGCTTCTTCGACCGTCGAGGGTGCGGGTGCTGCCGGTCCCGGAGCTGCTGGACCTGCGGGTCCTCCTGGAGCTGGAGCTGCTGAGGGCGCTGGTGCTGAGCCTACTGCTGTTGGTCCTGCCGCTGGAGGTGTGGGTGGCGCTAGTGCTGTTGCTGAGGGTGCTGGTGCTGTCTCTGCTGCGTCTGGAGCTGCCGCGCGGTCTCGGCCGTACTTCGTTCCGCTCTTGCAGCAGGTTCTTGGTCTTTCTCCTCCAGTAGAGGGTCCACCGCCTGTCCAGTCGCAGTCCTTGCTGGAGCCTTCCTCTCCCCTGCCTGCTCCCTCTCCTTACACTGGTCCTACTGGAGGTCTTGCTGAGCGTCGTGAGCCTGCGTCTCGTCCCGTGTCGCCTGTTCGTGCTGCTCGCGCTAGTGGTCGCAGTTCGCGTCAGCGTCCTCCTCCTGTCCCTGGCACGCACCGGATGTCTTTGCGTCCGTCCACTGCTCCTCTGCGTGCCCCTTTGCCTTCTCCTCCGGAGTCCTCTCTTCCTGCGCTTGCCGACCCTGAGTCGGACTCTCTTCGTGCTGCCATTCCTACTGTCACGCGTCTGCTTGCTACTGTCATCACTGACCCCTCTTTTGAGTCCACTGCTGCGTCTGCTCTAGTCGCTGAGCTCGTCGACTTTGCTGCTCGCTGTCGTCTCGACTACGCTGCTAGTCTTGTTGCTGAGTCTGCGTCTGTCTGTCCTCCGTCCGTCGGGGGTGAGTGTGCTCTTGGCACGGACGTCCTAGAGGACAGACAGGAGGAGTTACAGTGTCTAGCGACTGCTTCACCTCATCTCGCGTCTGTACTGCTTGCCCCTGAGGGAGACCCGGATGCACTAGACATCCCGACTCCGCGTTCTTACGCGGAGGCCGTAGAGGGTCCCTACTCCTCTCAGTGGCAGGCAGCTATGGATGCAGAGATGGCTTTCTGGAAGTCCACAGGCACCTACGTTGACGCGGTTCCCCCTCCTGGGGCGAACATCGTCAGTGGCATGTGGATCTTCAGGGTGAAGCGGCCGCCGGGCTCCCACCTGTCTTCAAGGCGCGGTACGTTGCTCGTGGCTTCAGTCAGCGGCAGGGAGTTGACTACTTTCAGACCTTCTCTCCCACCCCGAAGATGACCACTCTTCGGGTGCTGCTGCACATTGCCGCTCAGCGCGACTACGAGCTTCACTCTCTCGACTTCAGCACTGCGTTCCTGCAGGGTAGCCTGCACGAGGAGATCTGGCTGCGCCGTCCACCTGGCTTCACTGGGACTTTCCCTCCTGGCACCCAGTGGAGCCTCCGACGGCCAGTCTACGGTCTCCGCCAGGCACCGCGTGAGTGGCACGACACACTGAGGACTACGCTTGCGGCTCTTGGGTTTGCTCCTTCTACTGCTGACCCGTCGCTGTTTCTTCGCACCGACACTTCCCTGCCGCCGTTCTACATCCTCGTGTACGTCGACGACTTGGTCTTTGCCACAGCGGACACTGCTGGACTCGCCTACGTGAAGTCCGAGCTGCTGAAGAGACACACGTGCATAGACCTGGGTGAACTGCGCAGCTACCTTGGCTTGCAGATCACTCGGGACAGAGCACGCCGCACCATTACCTTGACTCAGTCACACATGGTGCAGCAGGTCCTTCAGCGCTTCGGCTTCATGTACTCCTCGCCTCAGGCCACTCCTCTGCCTACTCGCCACTCACTCTCAGCTCTGCCTTCGGATGAGTCCGTAGAGTCGAGTGGTCCGTATGCAGAGCTTGTTGGCTGCCTCATGTACCTGATGACCTGCACACGACCTGACCTTGCATACCCTCTGAGCATTCTTGCACGCTATGTTGCTCCTGGGAGACACAGACCGGAGCACATGGCTGCAGCGAAGAGGGTATTGCGCTACCTGTGCAGTACGTCGGGCATGGGGCTAGTGCTTGGAGGGCGGAGTCCAGTGGTCCTTACCGGCTACGCGGACGCTTCTTGGGCTGACGACCAGGCTACGCAGCGGTCGTCACAGGGTTACACCTTCAGCCTTGGTTCCGGCTCCGTCTCGTGGCGGTCTACTCGCTCGTCTTTGGTTCTCGGCTCCAGTTGTGAGGCTGAGATCTACGCCGGGGCCATGGCTGCACAGGAGCTTCGCTGGCTCACCTACCTGCTGACTGACCTTGGAGAGCCACCTCGTTCTCCTCCACTGCTGTACGTAGACAACAAGGCCATGCTGGCCTTGTGTCGAGAGCAGCGCTTGGAGCACAGAACGAAACACATTGCTCTCCGCTACTTCCTTGCTCGTGAGCTGCAGCAGCGTGGTCAGTTGCGACTTGCGTACGTGGCCTCTGAGGCCAACACTGCTGATGTGTTCACCAAGGCACTCGCGCCTTGTGACCATCAGCGCTTTTGCACCCAGCTGGGTCTTGTTCCTGTCTTGCCTCACTTGCTCTCCTCTTGACTTCACTTGTACTGTGACATATATATATACCTGCTCTTGCTTGTCTAGTTTTATATATATGTCTGTACTCCTGCATGTGAACTGGCCTCTGGCCCTGCTCTTGTGCTCGGACTGTGTGGTGACTTTGTGATCCACCCAGAGCTTGCTTTGCTTTGCTTTGCTTGACTGGTCTTGTGACCCCTTGTTCTCCCCCACTTTGCCTATGGGGGTGTGTCAGATTATCATAGCTGATGCATGTTTGTAGGCTATAGTGGGGTAGCACATATGGGGTACAGCTTTCTAAGGTTGTATTTGTACCCAACTCTGACTTAGTCATTTCATTCCTGTTTTCCTTGCTTCACAGGTCAGTATGAGAACGGAACCGCTCAGATCTTGCATAATACACCTAATCTAGTGGTCTCACTCAAATATAAGGTATGAAATATATCCATCTAGTGAACGTAAGGGTTTGAAAGGTAACTTACGCACATGTGTAGAGAAAATGGTGCATCGGCCAGTCTAGCCGGCATTTCGCACTCATAGTGCAGGTGGGGCCAGGGAGAACGGAAACGGTCGTTTCTCAATAAGTAGAGGGAATCTAATGGTCTCACTCGATCAGAAGGTGGGAAATATATAAATCTAGTCAGCTAAAAAGGTTTGAAATGTATTCAACGCACATGTATAGAGAAAATGGTGCATTGGCCAGGTCGGTCAGTATGGGAACTTAGAGTGCAAATGCCAGGGAGAACGGAAGCGCTAAGATCTCGCATAGTACACGGAATCTAGTGGTCTCACTCAAATAGAAGGTAGGAAATAAATTCATCTAGTGAACGTAAGGGTTTGAAAGGTAACTAACACACATGTGTAGAGAAAATGGTGCATCGGCCAGTCTGGCCGGCATTTCGCACTTATAGTGCAAGTAAGGCCAAGGAGAACGGAAACGCTCATTTCTCAAAAAGTAAAGGGAATCTAGCGGTCTCACTCGATCAAAACGTGGTAAATATATAAATCTAGTGAGCTAATAAAGTTCGAAAGGAATCTAATCCATATGTATATGGAAAATGGTGCATTGGCCTGGTCGGTCAGTATGGGAACTTAGAGTGCAAATGCCAGGGAGAACAGAAGCGCTCAGATCTCGCATAGTACATGGAATCTAGTGGTCTCCCTCAAAAAGAATGTAGGAAATATATTCATCTAGTGAACGTAAGGGTTTGAAAGGTAACTAACGCACATGTGTAGAGAAAATGGTGCATCGGCCAGTCTGGCCGGCATTTCGCACTCATAGTGCAGGTGGGGCCAGGGAGAACGGAAACGCTTGTTTCTCAAAACGTAGAGGGAATCTAACGGTCTCAGTCGATCAAAAGGTGGGAAATATATAAATCTAGTTAGCTAAAAAGGTTTAAAATGTATTCAACGCACATGTATAGAGAAAATGGTGCATAGGCCAGGTCGGTCAGTATGGGAACTTAAAATGCAAATGCCAGGAAGAACGGAAGCGCTCAGATCTCGCATAGTACACGGAATCAAGTGGTCTCACTCAAATAGAAAGTAGGAAATATATTCATCTAGTGAACGTAAGGGTTTAAAAGGTAACTAACGCACATGTGTAGAGAAAATTGTGCATCGGCCAGTCTGGCCGGCATTTCGCACTTATAGTGCAACTAGGGCCAAGGAGAACGGAAACGCTCATTTCTCAAAAAGTAGAGGGAATCTAGCGATCTCACTCGATCAGAAGGTGGGAAATATATAAATCTAGTGAGCTAATAGGGTTCGAAAGGAATCTAATGCATATGTATATGGAAAATGGTGCATTGGCCAGGTCGGTCAGTATGGGAACTTAGAGTGCAAATGCCAGGGAGAACGGAAGCGCTCAGATCTTGCATAGTACACGGAATCTAGTGGTCTCACTCAAATAGAAGGTAGGAAATAAATTCATCTAGTGAACGTAAAGTTTGAAAGGTAACGAACGCACATGTGTAGAGAAAATGGTGCATCGGCCAGTCTGGCCGGCATTTCGCACTTATAGTGCAAGTAGGGCCAAGGAGAACGGAAACGCTCATTTCTCAAAAAGTAAAGGGAATCTAGCGGTCTCACTCAATCAAAACGTGGTAAATATATAAATCTAGTGAGCTAATAAGGTTCGAAAGGAATCTAATGCATATGTATATGGAAAATGGTGCATTGGCCAGGTCGGTCAGTATGGGAACTTAGAGTGCAAATGCCATGGAGAACTGAAGCGCTCAGATCTCGCATAGTACACGGAATCTAGTGGTCTCACTCAAATAGAAGGTAGGAAATAAATTCATCTAGTGAACGTAAGGGTTTTAAAGGTAACTAACGCACATGTGTAGAGAAAATGGTGCATCGGCGAGTCTGGCTGGCATTTCGCACTTTTAGTGCAAGTAGGGCCAAGGAGAACGGAAACACTCATTTCTCAAAAAGTAAAGGGAATCTAACGGTCTCACTCGATCAAAAGGTGGGAAATATATAAAAATATAGTCAGCTAAAAAAGTTTGAAATGTATGTCAAGTAAAGAAAACAGGAATGGAATGACTAAGGAAAGATTGGGTACAAATACAACCCTAGAAAACCTGTACCCCATATGTGCTACCCCACTATAGCCTACAGCAACTATGTCATATAAATCTGACACACCCCCATAGGCAAAGTGGGGGAGAACAAGGGGTCACAAGACCAGTCAAGCAAAGCAAAGCAAGCTCAGGGTGGATCACAAAGTCCCCACACAGTCCGAGCACAAGAGTAGGGCCAGAGGCCAGTTCACATGCAGAAGTACAGACATATATATATAACTAGACAAGCAAGAGCAGGCATATATATATGTCACAGTACAAGTGAAGTCAAGAGGAGAGCAAGTGAGGCAAGACTGGCACAAGACCCAGCTGGGTGCAAAAGCGCTGATGGTCACAAGGCGCGAGTGCCTTGGTGAACACATCAGCAGTGTTGGCCTCAGAGGCCACGTACGCAAGTCGGAACTGACCACGCTGCTGCAGCTCACGAGCAAGAAAGTAGCGGAGAGCAATGTGCTTCGTTCTGTGCTCCAAGCGCTGCTCTCGACACAAGGCCAGCATGGCCTTGTTGTCTACGTACAGCACTGGAGGAGAACGAGGCGGCTCTCCAAGGTCAGTCAGCAGGTAGGTGAGCCAGCGAAGCTCCTGTGCAGCCATGGCCCCGGCGTAGATCTCAGCCTCACAACTGGAGCCGAGAACCGAAGACGAGCGAGTAGACCGCCACGAGACAGAGCCGGAACCAAGGCTGAAGGTGTAACCCTGTGACGACCGCTGCGTAGCCTGGTCGTCAGCCCAAGAAGCGTCCGCGTGGCCGGTAAGGACCACTGGACTCCGCCCTCCAAGCACTAGCCCCATGCCCGACGTACTGCACAGGTAGCGCAACACCCTCTTCGCTGCAGCCATGTGCTCCGGTCTGTGTCTCCCAGGAGCAACATAGCGTGCAAGAATGCTCAGAGGGTATGCAAGGTCAGGTCGTGTGCAGGCCATCAGGTACATGAGGCAGCCAACAAGCTCTGCATACGGACCACTCGACTCTACGGACTCATCCGAAGGCAGAGCTGAGAGTGAGTGGCGAGTAGGCACAGGAGTGGCCTGAGGCGAGGAGTACGTGAAGCCGAAGCGCTGAAGGACCTGCTGCACCATGTGTGACTGAGTCAAGGTAATGGTGCGGCGTGCTCTGTCCCGAGTGATCTGCAAGCCAAGGTAGCTGCGCAGTTCACCCAGGTCTGTGCACGTGTGTCTCTTCAGCAGCTCGGACTTCACGTAGGCGAGTCCAGCAGTGTCCGCTGTGGCAAAGACCAAGTCGTCGACGTACACGAGGATGTAGAACGGCGGCAGGGAAGTGTCGGTGCGAAGAAACAGCGACGGGTCAGCAGTAGAAGGAGCAAACCCAAGAGCCGCAAGCGTAGTCCTCAGTGTGTCGTGCCACTCACGCGGTGCCTGGCGGAGACCGTAGACTGGCCGTCGGAGGCTCCACTGGGTGCCAGGAGGGAAAGTCCCAGTGAAGCCAGGTGGACGGCGAAGCCAGATCTCCTCGTGCAGGCTACCCTGCAAGAACGCAGTGCTGAAGTCGAGAGAGTGAAGCTCGTAGTGGCGCTGAGCGGCTATGTGCAGCAGCACCCGAAGAGTAGTCATCTTCGGGGTGGGAGAGAAGGTCTGAAAGTAGTCAACTCCCTGCCGCTGACTGAAGCCACGAGCAACGTACCGTGCCTTGAAGACAGGTGGAGAGCCCGGCGGCCGCTTCACCCTGAAGATCCACATGCCACTGACGATGTTCGCCCCAGGAGGGGGAACCGCGTCAACGTAGGTGCCTGTGGACTTCCAGGAAGCCATCTTTGCATCCATAGCTGCCTGCCACTGAGAGGAGTAGGGACCCTCTACGGCCTCCGCGTAAGAACGCGGAGTCGGGATGTCTAGTGCATCCGGGTCTCCCTCAGGGGCAAGCAGTACAGACGCGAGATGAGGTGAAGCAGCCGCTAGACACTGTAACTCCTCCTGCCTGTCCTCTAGGACGTCCGTGCCAAGAGCACACTCACCCCCGACGGACGGAGGACAGACAGACGCAGACTCAGCAACAAGACTAGCAGCGTAGTCGAGACGACAGCGAGCAGCAAAGTCGACGAGCTCAGCGACTAGAGCAGACGCAGCAGTGGACTCAAAAGAGGGGTCAGTGACGACAGTAGCAAGCAGACGCGTGACAGTAGGACCGGCAGCACGAAGAGAGTCCGACTCAGGGTCGGCAAGCGCAGGAAGAGAGGACTCAGGAGGAGAAGGCAAAGGGGCACGTAGAGGAGCAGTGGACGGACGTAAAGACATCCGGTGCGTGCCAGGGACAGGAGGAGGACGCTGACGCGAACTGCGACCACTAGCGCGAGCAGCACGAACAGGCGACGCGGGACGAGACGCAGGCTCACGACGCTCAGCAAGACCTCCAGTAGGACCAGTGTAAGGAGAGGGAGCAGGCAGTGGAGAGGAAGGCTCCAGCAGGGACTGCGACTGGACAGGCGGTGGACCCTCTACTGGAGGAGAAAGACCAAGAACCTGCTGCAGGAGCGGAACGAAGTACGGCCGAGGCCGCGCGGCAGCTCCAGACTCAGCAGGGACAGCACCAGCACCCTCAGCGACAGCACCAGCGCCACCCACACCTCCAGCGGCAGGACCAACAGCAGTAGGCTCAGCACCAACGCCCTCAGCAGCTCCAGCTCCAGGAGAACCCGCAGGTCAAGCAGCTCCGGCACCGGCAGCACCCGCACCCTCGACGGTCGAAGAAGCTCCAGCCCCAGCTCCAGCAGCACCTTCAGACTCAGCAGCACGCCTCCAGCGGCGAGCGAACCACTCCCGCAGCTCCTGTGGAGAGAGGGGCTCCCGGCGAGACGCAGCAGCAGGAGAAACCTCAGGCTCAGCAGCTCCAGACGCAGCACCCCCAGGCGCAGCAGCTCCCAGCTCAGCACCTCCAGGCTCAGCAGCTCCCGACCCAGCACCCCCAGACCCAGCACCTCCAGGCACAGCACCCCCCGGCTCAGCACCCTCAGGCTCCGCACCCTCCGCAGTAGCACCCTCAGGCCCAGCACCCCCAGCAGTAGCACCCCCAGGCTCAGCACCCCCGCGCACAGCACCCCCAGAGTCAGCACCCCCAGGCTCAGCACCCGCAGCAGCACCAGAGTCACCAGTAACCTCGACCGGGTCAACGGCGTCTACCTGGGACACACCTGAGGGGGCAGGAACCTGAGGGGGGAGGGGGTCTACCGGGGGGGGAACCGGCACAAGAAAGTCCGGGGGAGGGGGGAGGGAAGGAGTGCGGTAGGGGAAGAGACGGTAGAAGGGGACTGACTCGTCGAACGTGACGTCCTGGGAGGACAGAACACGACGAGAGGAGGGGTGGTAAAACTGCCACCCTGGGGCGTCAGTGGGGAAGCCAAGGAAGACACAGGGAGCAGCACGAGGGGACAGCTTGTCCGCAGACAAGTCGCGGACAAACGCCCGAGATCCCCAGACACGGAACACAGACGCATCGCCAACCTTCCCCGTCCACAGCAAGGCTGGGGACATCGCAGGCCGAGAGACCCGGGGGTGAAGGTTGAGCTGATGCGCCGCGTACCTCACCGCAAACGGCCACAGAAAATGGGGGGCAGCCGCATGCATCATGGACGTACGAGCGACATCCATGACCATGCCAATGCGGCGCTCAGCAATCCCATTTTGCTGTGGTGAGTTCGAAAGCGTGAAGGTCTGGCGGATCCCCCGTGCACGACAGTAGTCTCGCAGAAGGCGAGAAGAGAACTCTCCGCCTCGGTCAGAGTGCAGACGCAGAACAGGAAAGTCCGAGCCGAAGCTCTTCCTGAGCTGGAGACGAGCCTCACGGATCCACTCGATCAGCACCTCAGTGACCGCACCCTTGCTGCGCAAGGGGAGGACTGTGGTGTAACGCGAGTAGTCGTCAACCACCAACAGGAAGTAGCGCTCGTAACCCTGCCCACGGACGGGGGCTGGGCCCCACACATCCATGTGAAGCGTCTGCAGGGGAGCCTCTGTCGGGGGGAAGTGGGAGGAGTGAGGAGTAGCCCGGAGGCGACCCTCGACACAAGGGACACAGGAAGGTCCTGGCCCGGAGGGAAGAGGAGGGAGAGACTGGGGAAGACCAGAGACAAGGACACGGGAAGCCATGCTCCGAAGACGGGGCAAGGAGGGGTGGCCAAGACGGTGGTGCCACAGGAGAGTCTCGTGAGACAGGAGG
The DNA here is from genome assembly GCA_948144175.1 of Closterium sp. NIES-65. NCBI lineage: Eukaryota > Viridiplantae > Streptophyta > Zygnematophyceae > Desmidiales > Closteriaceae > Closterium > Closterium sp. NIES-65. Next base: position 307,670 of record CANXME010002162.1, read on the forward strand.
CGACAAGAACAGGGGGCAGACTCAGGACCTGACCGGGACGCAACAGCAAGTACCTGACCCGACGCAGCCACCTGACCAGACGCAGGGACAGGAGGAGACTCAACGGTCAGGGTGTAGAGACTCGACCCCGGCCGACGCGAGAACGTGGCCAGGTGTCGGCCTGTGCGTGCCTCCGTGCAGTGGGTCACCCGCTGACTCGCAGGAGTGAACTGGTGAACACCCCCATCCTGCAGGTCTGCTCCACTCACCAAGTTCGTAGAGAACGAGGGAAGGTACAGACCCGACAGGGTGCCCGAAGGGGCAGCCGGACACGGGAGGACAGTGGAGAAGTGAGACAGGACAGGACCCCCAGAGGGGTCAGCAAGGGAGACCGCAACCGGCCGGCCAAGCGGCGTAAGGGTAGTGCGGTCTCGAAAGAAGGAGCGAGAAGCTCCGGAGTCAAGTGTGAAAGTGAGGGAGGACGAGGACGACTCAGTACCTGAGAGCGCAGTCTCACCAGTACCTGAGAGCGCAGACGCATTGGTACCAAGAGCAGCAGCCTCACAAGCACCTAGCGCAGCAGGACCAATGCCCGGGTCGGGCTGGAAACAGCGGTAACCCTCATTCTCCTCACTATAATCCACAACATACATAGCAGTAAGGATAGCATCAAAATCAAGATCAAAGATGGCTACACCAGCCCTGAGAAGCTCATCCCAGCGAGGGATCTCACTAGCCCCAGGGAACTGCTGACGCCAGGCGTCCGTCAGGCGGCCAAAGCAGCGCTGGGTCGCGTGGGCACCCCCACACTGCTCACCCGCGCGGTCGCCGGAACGAAGAACGTAGGTGCAGGGACCAGTACCCCCACCCCTCTGACGCCCAGCGTACCACTCACGAAGCTGCAGAGGCGAAGGGATGTCCCGAGAGCGCTGCTGCTGCTGCCGCTGCGAGCGCTGGCCACCACCACCGCCGCTACGCTGCTGGGTACCACCCCGACCAGATCCACCCCCTCCACTACCACTGCCTCCTCCGCTGCCGCCTCCACCGCCTCCACCTCCGCCGCCTCCACCTCCGCCGCTGCCTCCACCACCACCGCTGGCACCACCACCACCGTCTCCGCCGCTGCTGCCACCACCACCACCACCCCCGCCACTAGCCCCGGCGCCACCCCCACTCCCTCCGCCGCCACCGCCGCCACCGCCACCGCCCCCTCCAGCTCCACCCGCGCCCTTGCCCCCCTTGCCCTTGCTGGAGCGACGTCTCCCACTAGGGGCAGACGCCGCGCCGACCGACTCTAGACCAAGCAGGTCGGCAGCAGCAGCAAAGGCAACAGAGGGCAGCAAGGGGGAAGGAGAGCACCCCTCAAAGATGGGGGTGCGAGGGTCACCACGAGAAGCACCTACAGCGACGATGCTCTTCTCCGCTGCGAGGAGGGCCTTCTCGAGGAGGTCGACGGAGAGGGTGGTGGGACAGACTGCGAGAAAGTGGTCCCTGACGACTCGAAGGGAGTCAGGGAGGCGCGCGACTACGTAGTAGAGAGCGATGTACACGGGGGGGGGGGTTCTTAGCGCAGAACTCAGCAGGAAGGGCGGCGCGGTAGCGAGTGTCACTAGTGCGGAGGTGCGTAATGAGGTCAGCGACAGTGGGAAAGGCAGAGAGGTCAGGAAAGAGGTAGGGAAGCATGAGACGGCTCAGTGCAGCAGTGGCAGGGGAGGAGTAGCGCGCAACTACAGCGTCGTACAAGGTCTGAGCACTCTTGTACTGACTGAAGTGCGCACGCTCAGAGGTAGGGAGGTGGCGACGCACAGCAAGACGTGCAGCAGCATCACGGGTGGCCCACTTAGAGCGGACAGCGGGCTCAGCATCAGCAGCAGGAGCAGGAGAGGCGCCAGAGGTGAGATCAAAGAGAGAAAGGTCGTCAGCCCTGTCGCACTGTAAGAACAGCTGCAGGTCGTCTAACCAGACCTCAAAATCAATGGCGCGACCCTCAGCGTCAAAAGCTAGGACACTAGGGGTAGCCATGGCGACGACAGCGACGCAGTGCTAGCAGCAGGGAAAGAGCTCGCAGTGTCAGTGGGACTGTGCTCACCAGGCAGGGCAGGTCGTGTAGGTATGCAGAAAGGCGGCTCGGGTGCTGGGCGGCTCGGCTGCTGGGCGGCTCGGGCGCAGGGCGGCTCGGCTCCCGGGCTGCTCGGCGGCTGGGCGGCTCGGGTCCGGGGCGGCTCGGCGTCGGGCGGCTCGGCTCACGGGCGGTTCGGCTGCTGAGGCGGCTCGGCCAGGAAATGCAGGGGCGGGGCCGTCAGGTGCAGCGGCGGGTTGACCGGTGCAGGGGCAGGCCGGCAGGTGCAGAGGCGGGCCGGCAGGTGCAGTGGCGGGCCGGCAGGTGCAGCGACGGGCCGTAGGGTGCAGTGGCGGGCCGTAGGGTGCAGCGGCGGGCCGGCAGGTGCAGCAGCGAGGCCGGCAGGTGCAGCGGCGAGGCCGGCAGGTGCAGTGGCGGGCCGGCAGGTGCAGCGGCGGGCCGTAGGGTGCAGTGGCGGGCCGGCAGGTGCAGCGGCAGGCCGGCAGGTGCAGTGGCGGGCCGGCAGGAGAGGCGGCAGGGCCGCGTCAGGGGAGGCGGCAGGGCCGCGTCAGGGGAGGCGGGGGAGCCGCGTCAGGGGAGGCGGCGGTGCCGCGTCAGGGGAGGCGGGGGAGCCGCGTCAGGGGAGGCGGCACGGCCGCGTCAGGGGAGGCGGCAGGGCCGCGTCAGACAGGCTGCAGGGCCGCGATCAGGAGAGGTGGCGGGGCCGCGTCTGAGGGACAGCGGGGCCGCGAGGGAAAAGGCGACCCGAGGGGGTCGCTAAAAAAAAAGGCGCGCCTCGGGGCGCGCTTCGGTGGGCCCTAAAAAAACGGTCCTAAGGTAGGACCCGCTCTATACCATGTCAAGTAAAGAAAACAGGAATGGAATGACTAAGGAAAGATTGGGTACAAATACAACCCTAGAAAACCTGTACCCCATATGTGCTACCCCACTATAGCCTACAGCAACTATGTCATATAAATCTGACAATGTATTCAATGCACATGTATAGAGAAAATGGTGCATTGGCCAGGTCGGTCAGTATCGGAACTTAAAATGAAAATGCCAGGGAGAACGGAAGCGCTCAGATCTCGCATAGTACACGGAATCAAGTGGTCTCACTCAAATATAAGGTAGGAAATATATTCATCTAGTGAACGTAAGGGTTTGAAAGGTAAGTAACGCACATGTGTAGAGAAAATGGTGCATCGGCCAGTCTGGCCGGCATTTCGCACTCATAATGCAGGTGGAGCCAGGAAGAACGGAAACGCTCGTTTCTCAAAAAGTAGAGGGAATCTAACGGTCTCACTCGATCAGAAGGTGGGAAATATATAAATCTAGTCAGCTAAAAAGGTTTGAAATGTATTCAAAGCACATGTATGGAGAAAATGGTGCATTGGCCAGGTCGGTCAGTATCGGAACTTCAAATGCAAAGGCCAAGGAGAACAAAAGCGCTCAGATATCGCATAGTACACGGAATCAAGTGGTCTAATTCAAATAGAAAGTAGGAAATATATTAATCTTGTGAACGTAAGGGTTTGGAAGGTAACTAACGCACATGTGTAGAGAATATTGTGCATCGGCCAGTCTGGCCGGCATTTCGCACTTATAGTGCAACTAGGGCCAAGGAGAACGGAAACTCTTATTTCTAAAAAAGTAGAGCGAATCTAGCGGTCTCACTCGATTAGAAGGTGGGAAATATATAAATCTAGTGAGCTAATAAGGTTCGAAAGGAATCTAATGCATATGTATATGGAAAATGGTGCATTGGCCAGGTCGGTCAGTATGGGAACTTAGAGTGCAAATGCTAGGGAGAACGGAAGCGCCCAGATCTGGCATAGTACACGGAATCTAGTGGTCTCACTCGAATAGAAGGTAGGAAATAAATTCATCTAGTGAACGTAAGGGTTTGAAAGGTAACTAATGTGAGAATAAGCGAACAGGAATGAATGAACTAGCAGTGAAATGAGTACAAGTAGGAAACCCTAGAATTGTGTACCCCCTATAGGCTAACCCACTGTAGCCTACACAAGCATAACATATATAATGTTTGACAACTAACGCACATGTGTAGAGAAAATGGTGCATCGGCCAGTCTGGCCGGCATTTCGCACTTATAGTGCAAGTAGGGCCAAGGAGAACGGAAACGCTCATTTCTCAAAAAGTAAAGGGAATCTAGCGGTCTCACTCGATCAAAAGGTGGGAAATATATAAATCTAGTGAGCTAATAAGGTTCGGACGGAATCTAATGCATATGTATATGGAAAGTGGTGCATTGGCCAGGTCGGTCAGTATGGGAACTTAGAGTGCAAATGCCTTCGAGAACGGAACCGCTCAGATCTCGCATAGTACACGGAATCTAGTGGTCTCACTCAAATAGAAGGTAGGAAATAAATTCATCTAGTGCACGTAAGGGTTTGAAAGGTAACTAACGCACATGTGTAGAGAAAATGGTGCATCGGCTAGTCTGGCCGGCATTTCGCACTTATAGTGCAAGTAGGGCCAAGGAGAACGGAAACGCTCATTTCTCAAAAAGTAAAGGGAAATATATAAATCTAGTGAGATAATAAGGTTCGGAAGGAATCTAATGCATATGTATATGGAAAATGGTGCATTGGCCAGGTCGGTCAGTATGGGAACTTAGAGTGCAAATGCCTGGGAGAACGGAACCGCTCAGATCTCGCATAATATACGGAATCTAGTGGTCTCACTCAAATAGAAGGTAGGAAATAAATTCATCTACTGAACGTAAGGGTTTGAAAGGTAACTAACGCACATGTGTAGAAAAAATGGTGCATCGGCCAGTCTGGCCGGCATTTCGCACTCATAGTGCTGGTGGGGCCAGGGAGAACGGAAACGCACGTTTCTCAAAAAGTAGAGGGAATCTAGCAGTCTCACTCGATCACAAGGTTGAAAATATATAAATCTAGTCAGCTATAAAAGTTTGAAATGTATTGAACGCACATGTATAGAGAAAATGGTGCATTGGCTAGGTCGGTCAGTATCGGAACTTAAAATGTAAATGCCAGTGAGAACGGAAGCGCTCTGATCTCGCATAGTACACGGAATCAAGTGGTCTCACCCAAATAGAATGTAGGAAATATATTCATCTAGTGAACGCAAGGGTTTGAAAGGTAAATAACGCACATGTGTAGAGAAAATTGTGCATCGGCCAGTCTGGCCGGCATTTCGCACTTATAGTGCAACTAGGGCCAAGGAGAACGGAAACGCTCATTTCTAAAAAAGTAGAGAGAATCTAGCGGTCTCACTCGATCAGAAGGTGGGAAATATATAAATCTAGAGAGCTAATAAGGTTTGAAAGGAATCTAATGCATATGTATATGGAAAATGGTGCATTGGCCAGGTCGGTCAGTATGGGAACTTAGAGTGCAAATGCCAGGGAGAACGCAAGCGCTCAAATCTCGCATAGTACACGGAATCTAGTGGTCTCACTCAAATAGAAGGTAGGAAATAAATTCATCTAGTGAACGTAAGGGTTTGAAAGGTAACTAACGCACATGTGTAGAGAAAATGGTGCATCGGCCAGTCTGGCCAGCTTTCGCACTTATAGTGCAAGTAGGGCCAAGGAGAATGGAAACGCTCATTTCTCAAAATGTAAAGGGAATCTAGCGGTCTCACTCGATCAGAAGGTGGAAAATATATAAATCTATTGAGCTAATAAGGTTCGAAAGGAATATAATGCATATGTATATGGAAAATGGTGCATTGGCCAGGTCGGTCAGTATGGGAACTTAGAGTGCAAATGCCAGGGAGAACGGAAGCGCTCAGATCTCGCATAGTACATGGAATCTAGTGGTCTCACTCAAATAGAAGGTAGGAAGTAAATTCATCTAGTGAACGTAAGGGTTTGAAAGGTAACTAACGCACATGTGTAGAGAAAATGGTGCATCGGCCAGTCTGGCCGGCATTTCGCACTTATAGTGCAAGTAGGGCCAAGGAGAACGGAAACGCTCATTTCTCAAAATATATAGGGAATCTAGCAGTCTCACTCGATCAGAAGGTGGGAAATATATAAATCTAGTGAGCTAATAAGGTTTGGAAGGAATCTAATGCATATGTATATGGAAAGTGGTGCATTGGCCAGGTCGGTCAGTATGGGAACTTAGAGTGCAAATGCCTGGGAGAACGGAACCGCTCAGATCTCGCATAATAGACGGAATCTAGTGGTCTCACTCAAATATAAGGTAGGAAATATATTCATCTAGTGAACATAAGGGTTTGAAAGGTAACTAACGCACATGTGTAGAGAAAATGGTGCATCGGCCAGTCTGGCCGGCATTTCGCACTCATAGTGTAGGTGGATCCATAGAGAACGGAAACGCTCGTTTCTCAATAAGTAGAGGGAATCTAACGGTCTCACTTGATCAGAAGGTGGGAAATATATAAATCTAGTTAGCTAAAAAGGTTTTAAATGTATTCAACGCACATGTATAGAGAAAATGGTGCATTGGCCAGGCCGGTCAGTATCGGAACTTAAAATAAAAATGCCAGGGAGAACGGAAGCGCTCAAATCTCGCATAGTACACGGAATCTAGTGGTCTCACTCAAATAGAAGGTAGGAAATAAATTCATCTAGTGAACGTAAGGGTTTGAAAGGTAACTAACGCACATGTGTAGACAAAATGGTGCATCGGCCAGTCTGGCCGGCATTTCGCACTCATAGTGCAGGTGGGGCCAGGGAGAACGGAAACGCTTGTTTCTCAAAAAGTAGAGGGAATCTAACGGTCTCACTCAATCAGAAGGTGGGAAATATATAAATCTAGTTAGCTAAAAAGGTTTGAAATGTATTCAACGCACATGTATAGAGAAAATGGTGCATTGGCCAGGTCGGTCAGTATCGGAACTTAAAATGCAAATGCCAGGGAGAACGGAAGCGCTCAGATTTCGCATAGTACACGGTATCAAGTGGTCTCACTCAAATGGAAAGTAGGAAATATATTCATCTAGCGAACGTAAGGGTTTGAAAGGTAGCGAACGCACATGTGTAGAGAAAATTGTGCATCGGCCAGTCTGGCCGGCTTTCGCACTTATAGTCCAAGTAGGGCCAAGGAGAACGGAAACGCTCATTTCTCAAAAAGTAAAAGGAATCTAGCGGTCTCACTTGATCATAAGGTGGAAAATATATAAATCTAGTGAGCTAATAAGGTTCGAAAGGAATCTAATGCATATGTATATGGAAAATGGTGCATTGGCCAGGTCGGTCAGTATGGGAACTTAGAGTGCAAATGCCTGAGAGAACGGAAGCGCTCAGATCTCGCATAGTACATGGAATCTAGTGGTCTCACTCAAATAGAAGGTAGGAAATAAATTCATCTAGTGAACGTAAGGGTTTGAAAGGTAACTAACGCACATGTGTAGAGAAAATGGTGCATCGGCCAGTTTGGCCGGCATTTCGCACTTATAGTGCAAGTAGGGCCAAGGAGAACGGAAACGCTCATTTCTCAAAATGTATAGGGAATCTAGCAGTCTCACATGATAAGAAGGTGGGAAATATATAAATCTAGTGAGCTAATAAGGTTCGGAAGGAATCTAATGCATAGGTATATGGAAAGTGGTGCATTGGCCAGGTCGGTCAGTATGGGAACTTAGAGTGCAAATGCCTGGGAGAACGGAACCGCTCACATCTCGCATAATACACGGAATCTAGTGGTCTCACTCAAATATAAGGTAGGAAATATATTCATCTAGTGAACGTAAGGGTTTGAAAGGTAACTAACGCACATGTGTAGAGAAAATGGTGCATCGGCCAGTCTGGCCGGCATTTCGCACTCATAGTGTAGGTGGGGCCAGAGAGAACGGAAACGCTCGTTTCTCAATAAGTAGAGGGAATCTAACGGTCTCACTCGATCAGAAGGTGGGAAATATATAAATCTAGTTAGCTAAAAAGGTTTGAAATGTATTCAACGCATATGTATAGAGAAAATGGTGCATTGGCCAGGTCGGTCAGTATCGGAACTTAAAATGCAAATGCCAGGGAGAACGGAAGCGCTCAAATCTCGCATAGTACACGGAATCTAGTGGTCTCACTCAAATAGAAGGTAGGAAATAAATTCATCTAGTGAATGTAAGGGTTTGAAAGGTAACTAACGCACATGTGTAGAGAAAATAGTGCATCGGCCAGTCTGGCCGGCATTTCGCACTCATAGTGCAGGTGGGGCCAGGGAGAACGGAAACGCTTGTTTCTCAAAAAGTAGAGGGAATCTAACGGTCTCACTCAATCAGAAGGTGGGAAATATATAAATCTAGTTAGCTAAAAAGGTTTGAAATGTATTCAACGCACATGTATATAGAAAATGGTGCATTGGCCAGGTCGGTCAGTATCGGAACTTAAAATGCAAATGCCAGGGAGAACGGAAGCGCTCAGATCTCGCATAGTACACGGAATCTAGTGGTCTCACTCAAATAGAAGGTAGGAAATAAATTCATCTAGTGAACGTAAGGGTTTGAAAGGTAACTAATGTCAAACATTATATATGTTATGCTTGTGTAGGCTACAGTGGGTTAGCCTATAGGGGGTACACAATTCTAGGGTTTTCTACTTGTACTCATTTCACTGCTAGTTCATTTCATTCCTGTTCGCTTATTCTCACATGGTATAGAGCGGGTCCTTCTACGGACCGTTTTTTTTTGGGCCCACCGAAGCGCCCCCCGAGGCGCGATCTTGCATATCCTCTGAGCATTCTTGCACGCTATGTTGCTCCTGGGAGACACAGACCAGAGCACATGGCTGCAGCGAAGAGGGTATTGCGCTACCTGTGCAGTACGTCGGGCATGGGGCTTGTGCTTGGAGGGCGGAGTCTAGTGGTCCTTACCGGCCACGCGGACGCTTCTTGGGCTGACGACCAGGCTACGCAGCGGTCGTCACAGGGTTACACCTTCAGCCTTGGTTCCGGCTCTGTCTCGTGGCGGTCTACCCGCTCGTCTTCGGTTCTCGGCTCCAGTTGTGAGGCTGAGATCTACGCCGGGGCCATGGCTGCACAGGAGCTTCGCTGGCTCTTCTACCTGCTGACTGACCTTGGAGAGCCGCCTCGTTCTCCTCCAGTGCTGTACGTAGACAACAAGGCCATGCTGGCCTTGTGTCGAGAGCAGCGCTTGGAGCACAGAACGAAGCACATTGCTCTCCGCTACTTCCTTGCTCGTGAGCTGCAGCAGCGTGGTCAGTTCCGACTTGCGTACGTGGCCTCTGAGGCCAACACTGCTGATGTGTTCACCAAGGCACTCGCGCCTTGTGACCATCAGCGCTTTTGCACCCAGCTGGGTCTTGTGCCTGTCTTGCCTCACTTGCTCTCCTCTTGACTTCACTTGTACTGTGACATATATATATACCTGCTCTTGCTTGTCTAGTTTTATATATATGTTTGTACTCCTGCATGTGAACTGGCCTCTGGCCCTGCTCTTGTGCTCGGACTGTGTGGTGACTTTGTGATCCACCCTGAGCTTGCTTTGCTTTGCTTGACTGGTCTTGTGACCCCTTGTTCTCCCCCACTTTGCCTATGGGGGTGTGTCAAACATTATATATGTTATGCTTGTGTAGGCTACAGTGGGTTAGCCTATAGGGGGTACACAATTCTAGGGTTTTCTACTTGTACTCATTTCACTGCTAGTTCATTTCATTCCTGTTCGCTTATTCTCACAACTAATGCACATGTGTAGAGAAAATTGTGCATCGGCTAGTCTGGCCGGCATTTCGCACTCATAGTGCAGGTGGGGCCAGGGAGAACGGAAATGCTTGTTTCTCAAAAAGTAGAGGGAATCTAACAGTCTCACTCGTTCAGAAGGTAGGAAATATATAAATCTAGTCAGCTAAAAAGGTTTGAAATGTATTCAACGCACATGTATGTCAGATTGTTATAGCTGATGCATGTTTGTAGGCTATAGTGGGGTAGCACATATGGGGTACAGTTTGATAGGGTTGTATTTGTACCCAACTCTGACTTAGTCAATTCATTCCTCTGCTCATAGTTTCACATGGTATAGAGCTAGGTCCCTCCAGGACCGAATTTTTTTTTGGGCCCACCGAAGCGCGCCCCGAGGCGCGCCCTTTTTGTTTTAGCGACCCTTCGGGTCGCCCTCTCCCCTGCGGCCCCGCCGCCTGCCCCTTACGCGGCCCCGCGCTGGCCCCTTACGCGGCCCTGCGCCGCCGGCTCCTACGCGGCCCCGCGCCGTCCTCTTACGCGGCTCCGAGCCGGCCCCTTACGCGGCCCTGGGCCGCCGGCTCCTACTCGGCCCCTTACGCGGCCCCGCGCCGGCCTCCTTCTTGGCCCCGCCGCCGGCCTCCTACACGGCCCGCCGCCGGCCTCCTACTCGGCCCGCCACCGGCCTCCTACACGGCCCGCCGCCGGCCTCCTACTCGGCCCGCCGCCGGCCTCCTACACGGCCCCGCCGCCGGCTCCTACTCGGCTCCGCCGCCGGCCTCCTACACGGCCCGCCGCCGGCCTCCTACACGGCCCGGCCCCGGCTCCTACTCGGCCCGCCGCCGGCCTCCTACTCGGCCCGCCGCCGGCCTCCTACTCGGCCCGCCGCCGGCCTCCTACTCGGCCCGCCGCCGGCCTCCTACACGGCCCCGCCGCCGGCTCCTACTCGGCCCCGCCGCCGGCCTCCTACTCGGCCCGCCGCCGGCCTCCTACTCGGCCCGTCGCCGGCCTCCTACTCGGCCCGCCGCCGGCTCCTACTTGGCCCTACCGCCGGCCCTACCGCCGGCCTTGTCCCGGCCCCGCCGCTGCACTGCAGCCGAGCCGCCCAGCAGCAGCCGAGCCGCCCAGCAGCAGCCGAGCCGCCCAGCAGCAGCCGAGCCGCCCAGCAGCAGCCGAGCCGCCCAGCAGCAGCCGAGCTGCCCAGCAGCAGCCGAGCCGCCCAGCAGCAGCCGAGCCGCCCCGCAGTAGCCGAGCCGCCCCGCAGTAGCCGAGCCGCCCGGTACCTGAGCAGCCCGAGCCGCCTGAGCTGCACGAGCAGCCCGAGCCGCCTGCTGCTGACCTACCCGACTCTCCCATCCCGGTGAGACTTTCAGCTGCTGCTATGGCCACCCCCAATGTTCTCACTTTTGACGCTGAGGGGAGGGCCATTGACTTTGCCGTCTGGATCGAGGATCTGCAGCTGTACTTACTGTGTGATGCGGTAGATGAGGTCTCTCTCTTTGACTTTGTCTCTGGCGCTGTCCCTGCCCCGCCTGCTGATGCTGACTCTGCCGTTCGCTCCAAGTGGGCGACCCGCGATGCTGCTGCACGTCTTGCTGTGCGTCGCCACCTCCCTTCCTCTGAGCGTGCCCACTTTAGTCAGTGCAAGACCGCTCAGGCCTTGTACGACGCTGTAGTTGCGCGCTACTCCTCCCCTTCCTCCGCTACCCTTAGCCGCCTCATGCTACCGTTTCTCTTCCCTGACCTCGCTTCCTTTCCCACTGTCGCTGACCTCGTTACCCACCTCCGCGCTAGTGACACCCGCTACCGCGCTGCCCTTCCTGCTGAGTTCCGCGCTGCGAACCCTCCTCCCATGTACATCACTCTCTACTTTCTCGTCACCCGTCTTCCTGAGTCCCTTCGTGTCGTTAGGGACCAGTTTCTCTCTGTCTGTCCCACCACTCTCACTGTCGACCTCCTTGAGGAGTCCCTGCTAGCGGCTGAGAAGAGTATTGTCGCTGTAGGGGCCTCTCGGGGTGACCCTCGCACCCCCATCTTTGAGGGGTGTGGTCCCTCCCCCCTGCTGCCCTCTGTCGCCTCTGCCGCTGCGGCCGACCTCGTTGGTTTTGAGTCGGTCGGCGCGGCGTCTGCCCCCAGTGGCAGACGCCGCACTGGCAAGGGCAAGGGGGGCAAGGGAGCGGGTGGAGCCAGAGGGGGCGGTGGAGGAGGCGGTGGGGGTGGAGGGGGGAGTGGGGGTGGCGGGGGGGGTGGTGGCGGGAGTGGAGGTAGTAGTGGCGGCGGTGGAGGCGGAGGTGGCGGCGGAGGTGGTAACGGAGGAGGCGGTGGGAGCGGTGGGAGCGACGGTCCTGGTGGGGGAGGTGGCGGTGGCGACGGGGGTGGCGGTGGAGGCGGGGGTGGCGGTGGAGGAGGGGGTCGGAGTGGCTCGTCCCAGCGGAGCAGCTCTGGGGGTGGTCAGCGCCAGCAGCAGCAGCAGCAGCAGCCACAGCAGCAGCCGCAGCAGCAGCAGCGCTCTCGCACCGTCCCCGGCCCTCAGCAGCTCCGTGAGTGGTACTTGCAGCGTCAGCGCGGTGGTGCGCTTGGTCCCTGCCCCTACGTTCTTCGCACTGGTGACCGTGCAGGGGAGAGGTGTGGAGGCGCCCACACAGCCCGTCGCTGCTTTGGCCGCCTGACCGACGCCTGGCGTCAGCAGTTTCCGGAGGCCGCTGAGATCCCCCGCTGGGGAGAGCTGTCTAGGGCTGGTGTAGCTATTTATGATCTTGATTTTGATGCTATTCTCTCTGCTATGTATGCTGTGACTGGTAGTGATGAGGATGACTGTTACCGGTGTTTCCCGCCCGACCCGGGCATTGGTACTGCCGCGTCAGGTACTAGTGAGGCTGCTGCTCTAGGTGCCAGTGCGTCTGTGCTTTCAGGTACTGGTGAGTCCGCCCTCTCAGGTACTGTGTCGGCTTCGGCCTCTCACACCTTCACCCTTGACTCTGGAGCGTCTCGCTCCTTCTTTAGGGACCGCACCACTCTCACGCCGCTGAGTCGGCCTGTTGCGGTGTCCCTGGCGGACCCCTCTGGGGGGCCTGTCCTGTCTCGCTTCTCCACTGTCCTCCCGTGTCCGGCGGCCCCCTCTGGCACCCTGACTGGTCTCTACCTCCCCTCGTTCTCGACGAACTTGGTGAGTGGTGCTGACCTCCAGGATGCAGGTGTCCACCAGTTCACCCCTGCTCGTCAGCGGGTGACCCACTGTACGGAGGCGGATACAGGTCGCCACCTGGCTACGTTTACACGTCGGCCGGGGTCGAGCCTGTACACACTGACCACTGCTTCTCCTCCAGGTACTGCGTCTGGTAGGGCCCCTTCGTCTGGTCAGGTGTTTGCTGCAGCGTCCAGGTCTGGTCCTGAGTCTGCCCCTTGTTCGTGTCGTCGTCTGTCTCACGAGACCCTCCTCTGGCACCACCGCCTTGGCCACCCCTCTCTACTTCGGCTCAGAGGCATGGCCTCGCGGGTCCTTGTGTCTGGTCTTCCCCGGTCTCTCCCTCCCCTTCCTCCGGGCCCTGGCCCTGCCTGTGTCCCCTGTGTCGAGGGGCGCCAGCGTGCTGCCTCTCACTCCTCCCAGTTTCCTCCGACAGAGGCCCCGTTGCAGACGCTTCACATGGACGTGTGGGGCCCAGCCCGCGTCCGTGGACAGGGTCAGGAGCGCTACTTCCTGCTAGTGGTTGACGACTACTCGCGTTACACCACAGTCTTCCCCTTGCGCAGCAAGGGTGAGGTCACTCAGGTGTTGATCGACTGGATCCGCGCAGCTCGTCTTCAGCTTCGGAGAAGCTTTGGCTCTGACTTCCCTGTCTTGCGTCTGCACTCGGACAGAGGCGGAGAGTTCTCCTCGGCCCTCCTGAGTGCCTACTGTCGTGTGCGAGGCATCCGTCAGACCTTCACGCTTCCGGACTCACCACAGCAGAATGGGATCGCTGAGCGCCGCATTGGCATGGTCATGGACGTCGCTCGTACGTCCATGATGCATGCGGCTGCTCCCCATTTTCTGTGGCCGTTTGCGGTCAGGTACGCTGCGCACCAGATCAACCTCCACCCCAGGGTCTCTCGACCGGAGACCTCCCCAGCTCTGTTGTGGACCGGGAAGGTTGGCGATGCGTCGGCGTTCCGGGTCTGGGGATCTCGGGCGTTTGTTCGCGACCTGTCTGCGGACAAGCTGTCCCCTCGTGCTTCTCCCTGCGTCTTCCTCGGGTTCCCCCCCGACGCCCCTGGGTGGCAGTTTTACCACCCCACCTCTCGACGTGTTCTGTCCTCCCAGGACGTCACGTTCGACGAGTCGGTACCCTACTACCGCCTCTTCCCCTACCGCACTCCGTCCCTCCCCCCACCCCCCCTCTTCTTGGTACCAGGTCCCCCCCCAGTAGTCCCCCTCCCCCCTCAGGGTCCTGCCCCTTCAGGTGTGTCTCAGGTAGACGCGGTCGAGCCTGTCGAGGTCACTGGTGACTCCGGTGCTGCTGCGGGAGCTGAGCCTGGGGGTGCGGAGTCTAGAGGTGCTGAGCCTGGGGGTGCGGAGCCTGGGGGTGCGGAGTCTGGGGGTGCTGGGCCTGGGGGTGCTGAGCCTGGGGGTGCTGAGCCTGGGGGTGCTGTGCCTGGGGGTGCTGTGTCTGGGGGTACTGAGCCTGGGGGTGCTGAGCCGGGAGGTGCCGAGCCTGGAGGTGCTGTGCCTGGGGGTGCTTCGTCTCACCGGGAGCCGCTCTCTCCACAGGAGCTGCGTGAGTGGTTTGCCCGGCGCTGGAGGCGTGCCGCTGGTGCTGGTGGTTCTTCGGCTGCGGAGGGCGCTGCTGCCACGCGACCTGGCGGTGCTCGTCCTGTGGGTGCTGGAGCTGCTGGGTCTGAGTGTTCTCCTGGAGCTGGTCCTGCTGAGGACGTTGGCGCTGAGCCTGCGGTTGGTGGTCCGACTGACGGTGCTCCTGGTGCTGCTGCTGGAGGTTCTGGAGCTTCTGGTGGTTCTGCTGGAGGTGCTGCTGGAGTGGGTGCTCCTGCCGTGGGTGCTGGTGCTGTTCCTGCTGTTTCTGGCGTCGCCGCGCGGCCTCGACCGTACTTCGTTCCGCTCCTGCAGCAGGTTCTTGGTCTTACACCTCCTCCTCCTCCCTTAGAGGGTCCGCAGCCTGTCCGGTCACAGCCACAGCTACAGCCTGCCTCCCCTTTGCCTGCTCCTTCTCCCTACGCTGGTCCGACTGGAGGTCTTACTGAGCGTCGTGAGCCTGCGTCTCGTCCTGCGTCGCCTGTTCGTACTGAGCGCGCTCGTGGTCGCGGGTCGCGTCAGCGTCCTCCTCCTGTCCCTGGCACGCACCGGATGTCACTGCGTCCGTCCACTGCTCCTCTGCGTGCCCCTTTGCCTTCTCCTCCTGCTTCCTCTCTTCCTGCTCTTGCCGACCCGGAGTCGGACTCTCTTCGTGCTGCCAGTCCTACTGTCACGCGTCTCCTTGCTACTGCTGTCACTGACCCTTCCTTCGAGTCGTCTGCTGCGTCTGCCCTTGTCACTGAGCTTGTCGACTTTGCTGCGCGCTGTCGTCTAGACTACGCTGCTCGTCTTGTCGCTGAGTCTGCGTCCGCCTGTCCTCCGTCCGTCGGGGGTGAGTGTGCCCTTGGCACGGACGTCCTAGAGGACAGGCAGGAGGAGTTCCAGTGTCTAGCCGCTGCTTCACCTCGTCTCGCGTCTGTACTGCTAGCCCCTGAGGGAGACCCGGATGCACTAGACATCCCGACTCCGCGTTCTTACGCGGAGGCCGTAGAGGGTCCCTACTCCTCTCAGTGGCAGGCAGCTATGGATGCAGAGATGGCTTCCTGGAAGTCCACAGGCACCTACGTTGACGCGGTTCCCCCTCCTGGGGCGAACATCGTCAGTGGCATGTGGATCTTCAGGGTGAAGCGGCCGCCGGGCTCGCCGCCTGTCTTCAAGGCGCGTTACGTGGCTCGTGGCTTCAGTCAGCGGCAGGGAGTTGACTACTTTCAGACCTTCTCTCCCACCCCGAAGATGACCACTCTTCGGGTGCTGCTGCACATTGCCGCTCAGCGCGACTACGAGCTTCACTCTCTCGACTTCAGCACTGCGTTCCTGCAGGGTAGCCTGCACGAGGAGATCTGGCTGCGCCGTCCGCCTGGCTTCACTGGGACTTTCCCTCCTGGCACCCAGTGGAGCCTCCGACGGCCAGTCTACGGTCTCCGCCAGGCACCGCGTGAGTGGCACGACACACTGAGGACTACGCTTGCGGCTCTTGGGTTTGCTCCTTCTACTGCTGACCCGTCGCTGTTTCTTCGCACCGACACTTCCCTGCCGCCGTTCTACATCCTCGTGTACGTCGACGACTTGGTCTTTGCCACAGCGGACACTGCTGGACTCGCCTACGTGAAGTCCGAGCTGCTGAAGAGACACACGTGCACAGACCTGGGTGAACTGCGCAGCTACCTTGGCTTGCAGATCACTCGGGACAGAGCACGCCGCACCATTACCTTGACTCAGTCACACATGGTGCAGCAGGTCCTTCAGCGCTTCGGCTTCACGTACTCCTCGCCTCAGGCCACTCCTCTGCCTACTCGCCACTCACTCTCAGCTCTGCCTTCGGATGAGTCCGTAGAGTCGAGTGGTCCGTATGCAGAGCTTGTTGGCTGCCTCATGTACCTGATGACCTGCACTCGACCTGACCTTGCATACCCTCTGAGCATCCTTGCACGCTATGTTGCTCCTGGGAGACACCGACCAGAGCACATGGCTGCAGCGAAGAGGGTATTGCGCTACCTGTGCAGTACGTCGGGCATGGGGCTAGTGCCTGGAGGGCGGAGTCCAGTGGTCCTTACTGGGCACGCAGACGCTTCTTGGGCTGACGACCAGGCTACGCAGCGGTCGTCACAGGGTTACACCTTCAGCCTTGGTTCCGGCTCTGTCTCGTGGCGGTCTACTCGCTCGTCTTCGGTTCTCGGCTCCAGTTGTGAGGCTGAGATCTACGCCGGGGCCATGGCTGCACAGGAGCTTCGCTGGCTCACCTACTTGCTGACTGACCTAGGAGAGCTGCCTCGTTCTCCTCCAGTGCTGTACGTAGACAACAAGGCCATGTTGGCCTTGTGTCGAGAGCAGCGCTTGGAGCACAGAACGAAGCACATTGCTCTCCGCTACTTCCTTGCTCGTGAGCTGCAGCAGCGTGGTCAGTTGCGACTTGCTTACGTGGCCTCTGAGGCCAACACTGCTGATGTGTTCACCAAGGCACTTGCGCCTTGCGACCATCAGCGCTTTTGTACCCAGCTGGGTCTTGTACCTGTCTTGCCTCACTTGCTCTCTTCTTGACTTTACTTGTACTTTGACATATATATACCTGCTCTTGCTTGTCTAGTTTTATATATATGTCTTTACTCCTGCATGTGAACTGGCCTCTGGCCTTGCTCTTGTGCTCGGACTGTGTGGTGACTTTGTGATCCACCCTGAGCTTGTTTTGCTTTGCTTGACTGGTCTTGTGACCCCTTGTTCTCCCCCACTTTGCCTATGGGGGTGTGTCAGATTGTTATAGCTGATGCATGTTTGTAGGCTATAGTGGGGTAGCACATATGGGGTACAGTTTGATAGGGTTTAGGGTTTAGGGTACTCTGTAGGTACTCTGTAATGAGTACAACCCAATTTAGGGCAATGTACTTGTATCCCAACTCTTGCTAGTCACTTTCACTCCCCTTCCAATTTCTCGACTCTCACCTAACCCACTCGAACTTACCTATCTCCTAGTGTGGGCCTAGGCTACTAAGCCTAGGCCCCACACCTAATATTTTCACATGTTATCAGAGCCCGTTCTACCTTGGCGTGTGGGCCCCTATGCTTCCGCTGCAGTCCTTCTTCCTGCCGTCCGCTCGGGGTTTTTTAGGATTTCGGAGTTTTTCATCCCGCCGTGCGCTCGGGGCGCACGGCGGTTTTCCCATCCTTCGAAGCGCCCTCGGGGGGCCTGCGCGCTGCCCTCCCCGCTGCTCGTCGCGACGCCCGTGTGGGACCCGCGCGGCGTCACCCTGCTCGTCGCGACGTCCGTGCGGGACCCGCGGGGCGTCGCCCCTGCTCGTCGCGACGTCCGTGCGGGACCCGCGCGGCGCCGCCCTACTGTCGCGAGGTCCGTGCGGGACCTGCGGGGCGTCGCCCCTGCTCGTCGCGACGTCCGTGCGGGACCCGCGGGGCGTCGCCCCTGCTCGTCGCGACGCCCCATGCGGGACCCGCGGGGCGCCGTCAGTTCCTGCAGCAGCAGCCGCCGCCGCCCTGCAGCAGCAGCCGCCGCCAGGCCTACAGCAGCAGCCGTCGCCAGGGTCTGCAGCAGCAGCCGCCGCCAGAGCCTGCAGCAGCAGCCGCCGCCAGAGTCTGCAGCAGCAGCCGCCGCCAAAGTCTACAGCAGCAGCCGCCGCCAGAGTCAGCAGCAGCAGCCGCCGCCAGACCTGCAGCAGCTGCCGCCACCGACCCAGCAGCAGCAGCCGCCGCTCTATCAGCAGCAGCAGCCGCCGCCGCTCTGCCGCAGCAGCTACCGCCGCCCAGCTGCAGGTGCCGCCCCTGGACCCTAGAAGCCGCCCCTGGACCCGGTACGCCTTGTGCTGCCCGTGCCTGTGCTGCCCGTGCCTGTGCTGCCCGTGCCCGTGCTGCCCGTGCCTGTTGCTGCCCGTGCCTGTGCTGCCTGTGCCTGTTGCTGCCCGTGCCTGTTGCTGCCCGTGCCTGTGCTGCCCGTGCCTGTGCTGCCCGTGCCTGTGCTGCCCGTGCCTGTGCTGCCCGTGCCTGTGCTGCCCGTGCCTGTTGCTGCCCGTGCCTGTGCTGCCCGTGCCTGTTGCTGCCCGTGCCTGTGCTGCCCGTGCCTGTGCTGCCCGTGCCTGTGCTGCCCGTGCCTGTGCTGCCCGTGCCTGTGCTGCCCGTGCCTGTGCTGCCCGTGCCTGTGCTGCCCGTGCCTGTTGCTGCCCGTGCCTGTGCTGCCCGTGCCTGTGCTGCCCGTGCCCGTGCTGCCCGTGCCCGTGCTGCCCGTGCCTGTTGCTGCCCGTGCCTGTGCTGCCTGTGCCTGTTGCTGCCCGTGCCTGTTGCTGCCCGTGCCTGTGCTGCCCGTGCCTGTGCTGCCCGTGCCTGTGCTGCCCGTGCCTGTGCTGCCCGTGCCTGTGCTGCCCGTGCCTGTTGCTGCCCGTGCCTGTGCTGCCCGTGCCTGTTGCTGCCCGTGCCTGTGCTGCCCGTGCCTGTGCTGCCCGTGCCTGTGCTGCCCGTGCCTGTGCTGCCCGTGCCTGTGCTGCCCGTGCCTGTGCTGCCCGTGCCTGTTGCTGCCCGTGCCTGTGCTGCCCGTGCCTGTGCTGCCCGTGCCTGTGCTGCCCGTGCCTGTGCTGCCTGTGCCTGTTGCTGCCCGTGCCTGTGCTGCCCGTGCCTGTGCTGCCCGTGCCTGTGCTGCCCGTGCCTGTTGCTGCCCGTGCCTGTGCTGCCCGTGCCTGTGCTGCCCGTGCCTGTGCTGCCTGTGCCTGTTGCTGCCCGTGCCTGTGCTGCCCGTGCCTGTGCTGCCCGTGCCTGTGCTGCCCGTGCCTGTGCTGCCTGTGCCTGTTGCTGCCCGTGCCTGTGCTGCCCGTGCCTGTGCTGCCCGTGCCTGTTGCTGCCCGTGCCTGTGCTGCCCGTGCCTGTTGCTGCCCGTGCCTGTGCTGCCCGTGCCTGTGCTGCCCGTGCCTGTGCTGCCCGTGCCTGTGCTGCCCGTGCCTGTGCTGCCCGTGCCTGTGCTGCCCGTGCCTGTTGCTGCCCGTGCCTGTGCTGCCCGTGCCTGTGCTGCCCGTGCCTGTGCTGCCCGTGCCTGTGCTGCCTGTGCCTGTTGCTGCCCGTGCCTGTGCTGCCCGTGCCTGTGCTGCCCGTGCCTGTGCTGCCCGTGCCTGTTGCTGCCCGTGCCTGTGCTGCCCGTGCCTGTGCTGCCCGTGCCTGTGCTGCCTGTGCCTGTTGCTGCCCGTGCCTGTGCTGCCCGTGCCTGTGCTGCCCGTGCCTGTGCTGCCCGTGCCTGTGCTGCCTGTGCCTGTTGCTGCCCGTGCCTGTGCTGCCCGTGCCTGTGCTGCCCGTGCCTGTGCTGCCCGTGCCTGTTGCTGCCCGTGTCTCGTGCTCGCGCCCCCGTGCGCTCTGCTACTGTCTGCACCCTCGTGCGCACTGTCCCCCCCCCCCCCCCCCCTGTTTGCGGGTGTGGGGGTGCTCCGTTTGTGTCTCCCCTTCCTTCTCCTCCTCCGTCGTCTCCCACTGCTGCAGCTGTCGCTGAGGGGGGTGGTTGTGTGGGAGACTGGGGTTTAGGGTTTAAGGGGGGTGCGTGGGAGTGGAGCTAGGGGTGTAGCAGCGGGTGTGTGTCAGGGGGGTGGGACTGTTTGTGGGAGGTTGAGCGGAGGCTGCCGTCTTGTAGTCCGCAGCACCTGTAGTCCGGGGCGCTGTCCTTGTAGCCCAGTGAGCCTGCTGCGCCTGTCGCCCGTGGGTCCGTTGCTCCTGCCGCTCTTCGTAGCCGCCGAGCCAGTTACTCCAGTAGTCCGGGGCGCTGTCCCGATAGCCACTGTGCCAGCCGCTCCTGTTGCCCGTGTGTCTGCAGCTTCAGCAGTCGCCTCCCATCTCCTCTCCTCTCACTCTCCCTCCTCCTCCTCACCAGCCCGTTGAGACCACCACTAGCTTTGCTGATAATTGTGCACTTTAACTATTGCTTCTTGAACTTGTGCTCAGAATGTGTGGTGACATTGTGATCCACCCTGAGCTTGTACTGCTTTGCCTGCTCTGCTGATTTCACCCCACTTTGGCTATGGGGGTGTGTCAGAATATATTTGCTGTCTAGCCTGCAGTGGGGTACTCTGTAATAAGTACAACCCAATTTAGGGCAATGTACTTGTATCCCAACTCTTGCTAGTCACTTTCACTCCCCTTCCAATTTCTCGACTCTCACCTAACCCACTCGAACTTACCTATCTCCTAGTGTGGGCCTAGGCTACTAAGCCTAGGCCCCACACCTAATATTTTCACACAAATGCCACGGAGAACGGAAGCGCTCAGATCTCGCATAGTACACGGAATCAAGTGGTCTCACTCAAATAGAAAGTAGGAAATATATTCATCTACTGAACGTAAGGGTTTGAAAGGTAACTAACGCACATATGTAGAGAAAATTGTGCATTGGCCACTCTGGCTGGCATTTCGCACTTATAGTGCAACTAGGGCTAAGGAGAACGGAAACGCTCATTTCTCAAAAAGTAGAGGGAATCTAGCGTTCTCACTCGATCAAAAGGTGGGAAATATATAAATCTAGTGAGCTAATAAGGTTCGAAAGGAATCTAATGCATATGTATATGGAAAAGGGTGCATTGGCTGACAAGAAGTGAACAAGAGAATGAGTGAACTATGAACGAAGTGAGTACAAATAGGAAACCCTAACTGGGTTGTACCCCCTATGGGATACCCCACTATAGCCTACATAAATGAGTAAGCTATAATGTTCTGACACACCCCCATAGGCAAAGTGGGGGAGAACAAGCGGTCACAAGACCAGTCAAGCAAAGCAAAGCAAAGCTCAGGGTGGATCACAAAGTCACCACACATTCCGAGCACAAGTTCAAAAGGCCAGAAGGCCAGTTCACATGCAAGATCATATATAAAGATATACAAGAGTCAAGCAAGTAAGAGCAAGAGTATATATAGGTGAAGGTACAAGCAAGGTCAAGAAGTGAGCAAGTGAGGCAAGACAGACACAAGACCCAACTGCGTGCAACAACGCTGATGATCACAAGGCGCAAGTGCCTTAGTGAAGACATCAGCAGTGTTGGCCTCAGAGGCCACGTACGCAAGTCGCAACTGTCCACGCTGCTGTAGCTCACGAGCAAGAAAGTAGCGGAGGGCAATGTGCTTCGTTCTGTGCTCCAGTCGCTGCTCTCGACACAAGGCCAGCATGGCCTTGTTGTCTACGTACAGGACTGGAGGAGAACGAGGCTGCTCTCCAAGGTCAGTCAGCAGGTAGGTGAGCCAGCGTAACTCCTGTGCAGCCATAGCCCCAGCGTAGATCTCAGCCTCACAACTGGAGCCCAGAACAGAAGACGAGCGAGTAGCCCGCCACGAAACAGAGCCGGAACCAAGGCTGAAGGTGTAACCCTGTGACGACCGCTGCGTAGCCTGGTCGTCAGCCCAGGAAGCGTCTGCGTGCCCAGTGAGGACCACTGGACTGCGCCCTCCAAGCACTAGCCCCATGCCCGACGTACTGCACAAGTAACGCAACACCCTCTTCGCTGCAGCCATGTGCTCTGGTCGGTGTCTCCCAGGAGCAACATAGCGTGCGAGAATGCTAAGAGGGTATGCAAGGTCAGGACGTGTGCAGGTCATCAGGTACATGAGGCAGCCAACAAGCTCTGCAAACGGGCCACTCGACTCTACGGACTCATCCGAAGGCAGAGCTGAGAGTGAGTGGCGAGTAGGCAGAGGAGTGGCCTGAGGCGAGGAGTACGTGAAGCCGAAGCGCTGAAGGACCTGCTGCACCATGTGTGACTGAGTCAAGGTAATGGTGCGGCGCGCTCTGTCACGGGTGATCTGCAAGCCAAGGTAGCTACGCAGTTCACCCAGGTCAGTGCACGTATGTCTCCTCTACAGCTCGGACTTCACGTAGGCGAGTCCAGCAGTGTCAGCTGTGGCAAAGACCAAGTCGTCGACGTACACGAGGATGTAGAACGGCGGCAGAGAGGTGTCGGTGCGCAGAAACAGCGACGGGTCGGCAGTAGACGGAGCAAACCCAAGTGCCGCGAGCGTAGTCCTCAGTGTGTCGTGCCACTCACGTGGCGCCTGGCGGAGACCGTAGACTGGACGCCGGAGACTCCACTGGGTACCAGGAGGGAAAGACCCAGTGAAGCCAGATGGGCGGCGCAGCCAGATCTCCTCGTGCAGACTGCCTTGCAAGAAAGCTGTGCTGAAGTCGAGAGAGTGCAGCTCGTAGTCACGGTGAGCAGCAACGTGCAGCAGAACCTGAAGAGTGGTCATCTTTGGGGTGGGGGAGAAGGTCTGAAAGTAGTCAACCCCCTGCCGCTGACTGAAGCCACGAGCCACGTAACGCGCCTTGAAGACAGGCGGAGAACCCGGCGGCCGCTTCACCCTGAAAATCCACATGCCACTGACGATGTTCGCCCCAGGAGGGGGAACCGCGTCGACGTAGGTGCCTGTGGACTTCCAGGAAGCCATCTCTGCATCCATAGCTGCCTGCCACTGAGAGGAGTAGGGACCCTCTATCGCCTCCGCGTAAGAGCGCGGAGTCGGGATGTCTGGTGCATCCGGGTCTCCCTCAAGGGCTAGCAGTACAGACGCGAGATGGGGTGAAGCGGCGGCCAGACACTGGAACTCCTCCTGCCTGTCCTCAAGGACGTCCGTGCCAAGGGCACACTCACCCCCGACGGACGGAGGACAGGCAGACTCAGACTCAGCGACAAGACTGGCAGCGTAGTCTAGACGACAGCGCGCAGCAAAGTCGACAAGCTCAGTGACAAGGGCAGACGCAGCAGACGACTCGAAGGAAGGGTCAGTGACAGCAGTAGCAAGGAGACGCGTGACAGTAGGACTGGCAGCACGAAGAGAGTCCGACTCCGGGTCGGCAAGAGCAGGAAGAGAGGAAGCAGGAGGAGAAGGTAAAGGGGCACGCAGAGGAGCAGTGGACGGACGCAGTGACATCCGGTGCGTGCCAGGGACAGGAGGAGGACGCTGACGCGACCCGCGACCACTAGCGCGCTCAGTACGAACAGGCGACGCAGGACGAGACGCAGGCTCACGACGCTCAGTAAGACCTCCAGTCGGACTAGCGTAGGGAGAAGGAGCAGGCAAAGGGGAGGCAGGCTGTAGCTGTGGCTGTGACCGGACAGGCTGCGGACCCTCTAAGGGAGGAGGAGGAGGTGGAAGACCAAGAACCTGCTGCAGGAGCGGAACGATGTACGGTCGGGGCCGCGCGGCGACGCCAGAAACAGCAGGAACAGCACCAGCACCCCCGGCAGGAGCACCCACTCCAGTAGCACCTCCAGCAGCACCACCAGAA
The DNA here is from genome assembly GCA_948144175.1 of Closterium sp. NIES-65. Lineage (NCBI taxonomy): Eukaryota > Viridiplantae > Streptophyta > Zygnematophyceae > Desmidiales > Closteriaceae > Closterium > Closterium sp. NIES-65. The sequence continues at coordinate 331,390 of CANXME010002162.1, forward strand.
GCTCCAGAACCTCCAGCAGCAGCACCAGGAGTACTGTCAGTCGGACCGCCAGCGGCAGGCTCAGCGCCAACCCCCTCAGCAGCACCAGCTCCAGGAGAACTCGCAGACCCAGCAGCTCCAGCACCCACAGGACGAGCACCGCTGGGACGCGCGGCAGCAGTGCCCTCTGCAGCCGAAGAACCACCAGCACTAGCAGCACGCCTCCAGCGCCTGGCAAACCACTCACGCAGCTCCTGTGGGGAGAGTGGCTCCCGGCGAGACGAGGCACCCCCAGGCTCAGCACCCCCAGGCTCAGCACCCCTAGGCACAGCACTCCCAGGCACAGCACCCCCAGGCTCGGCACCCCCAGGCTCAGCACCCCCAGGCACAGCACCCCCAGGCTCAGCACCTCCAGGCTCAGCACCCCCAGGCTCAGCACCCCCAGGCTCAGCACCCCCAGACTCCGCACCCCCAGGCTCAGCACCCCCAGACTCCGCACCCCCAGGCTCAGCACCCCCAGACTCCGCACCCCCAGGCTCAGCTCCCGCAGCAGCACCAGAGTCACCAGTGACCTCGACAGGCTTGACCGCGTCTACCTAGGACACACCTGAAGGGGCAGGACCCTGAGGGGGGAGGGGGACTACCGGGGGGGGACCTGGTACCAAGAAGAGCGGGGGTGGGGGGAGGGACGGAGTGCGGTAGGGGAAGAGGCGGTAGTAGGGTACCGACTCGTCGAACGTGACGTCCTGGGAGGACAGAACACGTCGAGAGGAGGGGTGGTAGAATTGCCACCCAGGGGCGTCAGGGGGGAACCCTAGGAAGACGCAGGGAGCAGCGCGAGGGGACAGCTTGTCCGCAGACAAGTCTCGGACAAACGCCCGAGATCCCCAGACCCGGAACGCCGACGCATCGCCAACCTTCCCCGTCCACAGCAGGGCTGGGGAGGTCTCCGGCCTGGAGACCCTTGGGTGGAGGTTGATCTGATGCGCTGCGTACCTGACCGCAAACGGCCACAGAAAATGGGGGGCAGCCGCATGCATCATGGACGTACGGGCGACGTCCATGACCATACCAATGCGGCGCTCAGCAATCCCATTTTGCTGTGGGGAGTCCGGAAGCGTGAAGGACTGGCGAATGCCTCGCGCTCGACAGTAGGCACGTAGAAGGCCAGAGGAGAACTCTCCGCCTCTGTCAGAGTGCAGACGCAATACAGGAAAGTCGGAGCCAAAGCTCTGCCTGAGCTGAAGACGAGCTGCGCGGATCCAGTCGATCAGCACCTCAGTAACCTCACCCTTGCTGCGCAAGGGGAAGACTGTGGTGTAACGCGAGTAGTCGTCAACAACCAACAGGAAGTAGCTCTCCTGACCCTGTCCACAGACGCGGGCTGGGCCCCACACGTCCATGTGAAGTGTCTGCAGCGGGGCCTCTGTCGGAGGAAACTGGGAGGAGTGAGGGGCAGCACGCTGGCGCCCCTCGACACAGGGGACACAGGCAGGGCCGGGGCCCTGAGGAAGGGGAGGTAGAGACCGGGGGAGACCAGACACAAGAAGACGGGAGGCCATGCCTCTGAGCCAAAGCAGAGAGGGGTGGCCAAGGCGGTGGTGCCAGAGGAGGGTCTCGTGAGACAGACGACGACACGAACAGGGGGAAGACACAGGACCAGACCTGGACGCTGCGGCAAACACCTGACCAGACGAAGGGACCCTACCAGACTCAGTACCTGGAGGAGAAGAAGTGGTCAGTGTGTACACGCTCGAACCTGGCCGACGTGTAAACGTTGCCAGGTGGCGTCCCGTGCTAGCCTCCGTGCAGTGGGTCACCCGCAGACGAGCAGGAGTGAACTGGTGGACACCCGCATCCTGTAGGTCAGCACCACTCACCAGGTTCGTCGAGAACGAGGGGAGGTAGAGACCCGACAGGGTGCCAGAGGGGGCCGCCGGACACGGAAGTACCGTGGAGAAGCGAGACAAGACAGGCCCCCCAGAGGGGTCAGCCAGGGACACCGCAACCGGCCGACTCAGCGGCGTGAGAGTAGTGCGGTCCCGAAAGAAGGAGCGAGACGCTCCAGAGTCAAGTGTGAAGGTGTGAGAGGCCGAAGTCGACACAGTACCTGAGAGGGCAGACTCACCAGTACCTGAGAGCACTGACGCACTGGCACCTAGAGCAGCAGCCTCACTAGTACCTGACGCAGCAGTACCAATGCCCGGGTCGGGCGGGAAACACCGGTAACAGTCATCCTCATCACTACCAGTCACAACATACATAGCAGAAAGAATAGCATCAAAGTCAAGATCATAAATGGCTACACCAGCCCTAGACAGCTCCCCCCAGCGGGGGATCTCAGCGGCCTCCGGAAACTGCTGACGCCAGGCGTCGATCAGGCGGCCAGAGCAGCGGCGGGCTGTGTGGATGCCTCCACACCTCTCCCCCGCACGGTCGCCGGTGCGAAGAACGTAGGGGCAGGGACCAAACGCACCACCACGCTGACGCTGCAAGTACCACTCACGGAGCTGCTGAGGGGCGGGGACGGTGCGAGAGCGCTGCTGCTGCTGCTGCTGGCGCTGACCACCCCCAGAGCTGCTCCGCTGGGACGAGCCACTCCGACCCCCGCCGCCACCGCCACTCCCGCCTCCACCACCGCCCCCGTCTCTACCGCCACCGCCCCCACTGGTACCCTCGCCCCCGCCTCCTCCGCTACCGCCTCCGCCGCCACCTCCGCCTCCACCGCCTCCACCAGTACCTCCACTCCCGCCACCACCTCCACCGCCACCCCCACTCCCCCTGCCACCCCCACCTCCTCCGCCACTGCCTCCTCTAGCTCCACCCGCTCCCTTGCCCCCCTTGCCCTTGCCAGAGCGGCGTCTACCGCTGGGGGCAGACGCCGCACCGACCGACTCAAAACCAGCGAGGTTGGCCGCAACGGCAGAGGCGATAGAGGGCAGCAGGGGGGAAGGAGAACACCCCTCAAAGATGGGGGTGCGAGGGTCACCCCGAGAGGCCCCTACAGCGACTATGCTCTTCTCAGCCGCTAGCAGGGACTCCTCAAGGAGGTCGACAGTGAGGGTGGTGGGACAGACAGAGAGAAACTGGTCCCTAACGACACGAAGGGACTCAGGGAGACGGGTGACAAGAAAGTAGAGAGTGATGTACATGGGAGGAGGGTTGGCGGCGCGGAACTCAGCAGGAAGGGCAGCGCGGTAGCGAGCGTCACTAGCGCGGAGGTGGGTAATGAGGTCAGCGATAGTGGGAAAGGCACCGAGGTCAGGGAAGAGAAAAGGTAGCATGAGGCGGCTCAGCGTAGCGGAGGAAGGGGAGGATTAGCGTGCAACTACAGCGTCGTACAAGGCGTGAGCGGTCTTGCACTGACTAAAGTGGGCACGCTCGGAGGAAGGGAGGTGGCGACGCACAGCAAGACGTGCAGCAGCATCGCGGGTCGCCCACTTGGAGCGAACGGCGGAATCAGCATCAGTAGGAGGGGCAGGGACAGCGCCAGAGACAAAGTCAAAGAGAGAGACCTCATCGACCGCATCACACAGTAAGTACAGCTGCAGGTCTTCAATCCAGACTGCAAAGTCAATGGCTCTACCCTCAGCGTCAAAAGCTAGGACATTGGGGGTGGCCATGACAGCAGCTGACAGTCTCACCGGGCAGGAAGAGTCGGGTAGGTCAGCGGCGCAGGTACACAGCCCAGGAGCAGTAGTAGCCCGACAAGAGCAGGAGTGCAGCTCCTCTGGCGGCTCGGGTAGCTCGAGCGGCTCGGGCAGCACAGGCGGCTCGGGCGGCTCGGGCGGCTCGGGCGGCTCGGGCGGCTCGGATGGCTAGGGCGGCGCGGGCGGCCTGGGCGGCTTGGGCGGCTCAGGCGGCTCGGGCGGCGGCACGGGCGGCTGGGGCGGCTCGGTGGCGGCTCACGGGCGACGGCAGCGGCAGCGGCGTCGGCGGCTCACGGGCGGCGTCGGCGGCGTCGGCGGCTCACGGGTGGCGTTGGCGGCGTCGGCGGCTCACGGGCGGCGTCGGCGGCGTCCGCTGCTCACGGGCGGCGTCGGCAGCTCACGGGTGGGCTGAAGGCCCACGGGTGGGCGGTTCGCGGGCAGCGCCGGCTCACGGGCGGGCGGCGTGACGGGCGGGCGACGGGACGGGCGGCGGCGTCACGGGGGGGGGGGGGGGGGGGGGGGGGGGGGGGGGGGGGGGCGACGTGACGGGCGGCGGCGTCACGGGCGGCGGCGTCACGGGCGGCGGTTCACGGGCGGCTGCGTCACGGGCGGCGCTCACGGGCGGCGGTGCACGGGCGGCGCTAAAGGGTGGCGCGACGGGCGGCGGCTCACGGGCGGCGCTACGGGCGGCGGCTCACGGGCGTAGCTACGGGCGGCCGCACGGGCGGCGCTAACGGGCGGCCACACGGGCGGCGCTACTGGCTGCGCAAAGGGCGGCGCGAACGGGCAGCCGCACGGGCGGCGCTAACGGGCGGCGCTAACGGGCGGCTCGAAAGGGCGGGCGCTAGGGCGGGCGCTAGGGCGGGCGCTAGGGCGGGCGCCAGGGCAGAAAAAAAGTTCTAGGTGGTGGGCCCGAAGCACAGTTCCCACAGGGGAACCTGCTCTGATTCCATGAAAAGAAGTGAACAAGAGAATGAGTAAACTATGAACGAAGTGAGTACAAATAGGAAACCCTAACTGGGTTGTACCCCCTATGGGATACCCCACTATAGCCTACATAAATGAGTAAGCTATAATGTTCTGACATTGGCCAGGTCGGTCAGTATGGGAACTTAGAGTGCAAATGCCAGGGAGAATAGAAGCGCTCAGATCTCGCATAGTACACGGAATCTAGTGGTCTCACTCAAATAGAAGGTAGGGAATAAATTCATCTAGTGAACGTAAGGGTTTGAAAGGTAACTAACGCACATGTGTAGAGAAAATGGTGCATCGGCCAGTCTGGCCGGCATTTCGCACTCGTAATGCAGGTGGGGCCAGGGAGAACGGAAACGCTCGTTTCTCAAAAAGTAGAGGGAATCTAACGGTCTCACTCGATCAGAAGGTGGGAAATATATAAATCTAGTCAGCTAAAAAGGTTTGAAATGTATTCAACGCAAATGTTTAGAGAAAATGGTGCATTGGCCAGGTCGGTCAGTATCGGAACTTAGAGTGCAAATGCCAGGGAGAACGGAAGCGCTCTGATCTCGCATAGTACATGGAATCTAGTGGTCTCACTCAAATAGAAGGTAGGAAATAAATTCATCTAGTGAACGTAAGGGTTTGAAAGGTAACTAACGCACATGTGTAGAGAAAATTGTGCATCGGCCAGTCTGGCCGGCATTTTGCAATTATAGTGCAACTAGGGCCAAGGAGAACGGAAACGCTCATTTCTCAAAAAGTAGAGGGAATCTAGCGGTCCCACTCGATCTGAAGGTGGGAAATATATAAATCTAGTGAGCTAATAAGGTTTAAAAGGAATCTAATGCATATGTATATGGAAAATGGTGCATTGGCCAGGTCGGTCAGTATGGGAACTTAGAGTGCAAATGCCAGGGAGAACGGAAGCGCTCAGATCTCGCATAGTACATGGAATCTAGTGGTCTCACTCAAATAGAGGGTAGGAAATAAATTCATCTAGTGAACGTAAGGGTTTGAAAGGTAACTAACGCACATGTGTAGAGAAAATGGTGCATCGGCCAGTCTATCCGGCATTTCGCACTTATAGTGCAAGTAGGGCCAAGGAGAACGGAAACGCTCATTTCTCAAAAAGTAAAGGGAATCTAGCAGTCTCACTCGATCACAAGGTGGGAAATATATAAATCTAGTTAGCTAAAAAGTTTTGAAATGTATTCAACGCACATGTATAGAGAAAATGGTGCATTGGCCAGGTCGGTCAGTATCGGAACTTAAAATGCAAATGCCAGGGAGAACGGAAGCGCTCAGATTTCGCATAGTACACGAAATCAAGTGGTCTCACTCAAATAGAAAGTAGGAAATATAATCATCTAGTGAACGTAAGGGTTTGAAAGGTAACTAACGCACATGTGTAGACAAAATTGTGCATCGGCCAGACTGGCCGGCATTTCGCACTTATAGTGCAAGTAGGGCCAAGGAGAACGGAAACGCTCATTTCTCAAAAAGTAGAGGGAATCTAGTGGTCTCACTCGATCAGAAGGTGGGAAACATATAAATCTAGTGAGCTAATAAGGTTTGAAAGGAATCTAATGCATATGTATATGGAAAATGGTGCATTGGCCAGGTCGGTCAGTATGGGAACTTAGTGTGCAAATGCCAGGGAAAACGGAAGCGGTCAGATCTTGCATAGTACACGGAATCTAGTGGTCTCACTCAAATAGAAGGTAGGAAATAAATTCATCTAGTGAACGTAAGGGTTTGAAAGGTAACTAACGCACATGTGTAGAGAAAATGGTGCATCGGCCAGTCTGGCCGGCATTTCGCACTTATTGTGCAAGTAGGGCCAAGGAGAACAAAAACGCTCATTTCTCAAAAAGTAAAGGGAATCTAGCGGCCTCACTCGATCAGAAGGTGGGAAATATATAAATCTAGTGAGCTTATAAGGTTCGAAAGGAATCTAATGCATATGTATATGGAAAATGGTGCATTGGCCAGGTCGGTCAGTATGGGAACTTAGAGTGCAAATGCCAGGGAGAACGGAAGCGCTCAGATCTCGCATAGTACACGGAATCTAGTGGTCTCACTCAAATAGAAGGTAGGAAATAAATTCATCTAGTGAACGTAAGGGTTTGAAAGGTAACTAACGCACATGTGTAGAGAAAATTGTGCATCGGCGAGTCTGGCCGGCATTTTGCACTTATTGTGCAACTAGGGCCAAGGAGAACGGAAACGCTCATTTCTCAAAAAGTAGAGGGAATCTAGCGGTCTCACTCGATCAGAAGGTGGGAAATATATAAATCTAGTGAGCTAATAAGGTTCGGAAGGAATCTAATGCATATGTATATAGAAAATGGTGCATTGGCCAGGTCGGTCAGTATCGGAACTTAAAATTCAAATGCCAGGGAGAACGGAAGTGCTCAGATCTCGCATAGTACACGGAATCAAGTGGTCTCACTCAAATAGAAAGAAGGAAATATATTGATCTAGTGAACGTAAGGGTTTGAAAGGTAACTAACGCACATATGTAGAGAAAATGCTGCATCGGCCAGTCTGGCCGGCATTTCGCACTCTTAGTGCTGGTGGGGCCAGGGAGAACGGAAACGCTTGTTTCTCAAAAATTAGAGGAATCTAACGGTCTCACTCGATTAGAAGGTGGGAAATATATAAATCTAGTCAGCTAAAAAGGTTTGAAATGTATTCAACGCACATGTATAGAGAAAATGGTGCATTGGCCAGGTCGGTCAGTATCGGAACTTAAAATCAAATGCCAGGGAGAACGGAAGCGCTCAGATCTCGCATAGTACACGGAATCTAGTGGTCTCACTCAAATAGAAAGTAGGAAATAAATTCATCTAGTGAACATAAGGGTTTGAAAGGTAACTTACGCACATGTGTAGAGAAAATGGTGCATCAGCCAGTCTGGCCGGCATTTCGCACTCATAGTGCAGGTGGGGCCAGGGAGAACGGAAACGCTCGTTTCTCAAAAAGTAGAGGGAATCTAACGGTCTCACTCGTTCAGAAGGTAGGAAATATATAAATCTAGTCAGCTAAAAAGGTTTAAAATGTATTCAACGCACATGTATAGAGAAAATGGTACATTCGCCAGGTCGGTCAGTATCGGAACTTAAAATGCAAATGCCAGGGAGAACGGAAGCGCTCAGATCTCGCATAGTACACGGAATCAAAGGGTCTCACTCAAATAGAAAGTAGGAAATAAATTCATCTAGTGAACGTAAGGGTTTGAAAGGTAACTAACGCACATGTGTAGAGAAAATTGTGCATCGGCGAGTCTGGCCGGCATTTTGCACTTATTGTGCAACTAGGGCCAAGGAGAACGGAAACGCTCATTTCTCAAAAAGTAGAGGGAATCTAGCGGTCTCACTCGATCAGAAGGTGGGAAATATATAACTCTAGTGAGTTAATAAGGTTTGAAAGGAATCTAATGCAGATGTATATGGAAAATGGTGCATTGGCCAGGTCGGTCAGTATCGGAACTTAGAGTGCAAATGCCAGGGAGAACGGAAGCGCTCAGATCTCGCATAGTACACGGAATCTAGTGGTCTCACTCAAATAGAAGGTAGGAAATAAACGCATCTAGTGAACGTAAGGGTTTGAAAGGTAACTAACGCACATGTGTAGAGAAAATGGTGCATCGGACAGTCTCGCCGCCATTTTGCACTTATAGTGCAAGTAGGGCCAAGGAGAACGGAAACGCTAATTTCTCAAAAAGTAGAGGGAATCTAGCGGTCTCACTCGATCAAAAGGTGGGAAATATATAAATCTAGTCAGCTAATAAGGTTTGAAAGGAATCTAATGCATATGTATATGGAAAATGGTGCATTGGCCAGGTCGGTTAGTATGGGAACTTAGAATGCAAATGCTAGGGAGAACGGAAGCGCTCAGATCTCGCATAGTACATGGAATCTAGTGGTCTCACTCAAAACGAAGGTAAGAAATAAATTCATCTAGTGAACGTAAGGGTTTGAAAGGTAACTAACGCACATGTGTAGAGAAAATGGTGCATCGGCCAGTCTGGCCGGCATTTCCCACTCATAATGCAGGTGGGGCCAGGGAGAACGGAAACGCTCGTTTCTCAAAACGTAGAGGGAATCTAGCGGTCTCACTCGATCAGAAGGTGGGAAATATATAAATCTAGTCAGCTAAAAAGGTTTGAAATGTATTCAACGCAAAGGTATAGAGAAAATGGTGCATTGGCCAGGTCGGTCAGTATCGGAACTTAGAGTGCAAATGCCAGGGAGAACGGAAGCGCTCAGATCTCGCATAGTACACGGTATCTAGTGGTCTCACTCAAATAGAAGGTAGGAAATAAACGCATCTCGTGAATGTAAGGGTTTGAAAGGTAACTAACGCACATGTGTAGAGAAAATGGTGCATCGGCCAGTCTCGCCGGCATTTTGCACTTATAGTGCAAGTAGGGCCAAGGAGAACGGAAACGCTAATTTCTCAAAAAGTAGAGGGAATCTAGCGGTCTCACTCGATCAAAAGGTGGGAAATATATTAATCTAGTGAGCTAATAAGGTTCGAAAGGAATCTAATGGATATGTATATGGAAAAGGGTGCATTGGCCAGGTCGGTCAGTATGGGAACTTAGAGTGCAAATGCCAGGAAGAACGGAAGCGCTCAGATCTCGCATAGTACACAGAATCTAGTGGTCTCACTCAAAACAAAGGTAAGAAAAAAATTTATCTAGTGAACGTAAGGGTTTGAAAGGTAACTAACGCACATGTGTAGAGAAAATGGTGCATCGGCCAGTCTCGCCGGCATTTCCCACTCATAATGCAGGTGGGGCCAGGGAGAACGGAAACGCTCGTTTCTCAAAAAGTAGAGAGAATCTAGCGGTCTCACTCAATCAAAAGGTGGGAAATATATAAATCTAGTCAGCTAAAAAGGTTTGAAAGGAATCTAATGCATATGTATATGGAAAATGGTGCATTGGCCAGGTCGGTCAGTATGTGAACTTAGAGTGCAAATGCCAGGGAGAACGGAAGCGCTCAGATCTCGCATAGTACATGGAATCTAGTGGTCTCACTCAAAACGAAGGTAAGAAATAAATTCATCTAGTGAACGTAAGGGTTTGAAAGGTAACTAACGCACATGTGTAGAGAAAATGGTGCATCGGCCAGTCTGGCCGGCATTTCGCACTCATAATGCAAGTGGGGCCAAGGAGAACGGAAATGCTCGTTTCTCAAAAAGTAGAGGGAATCTAACGGTCTCACTCGATCAGAAGGTGGGAAATATATAAATCTAGTCAGCTAAAAAGGTTTGAAATGTATTAAACGCAAATGTATAGAGAAAATGGTGCATTGGCCAGGTCAGTCAGTATCGGAACTTAAAATGCAAATGCCAGGGAGAACGGAAGCGCTCATATCTCGCATAGTACACTGAATCAAGTGGTCTCACTCAAATAGAAAGTAGGAAATATATTCATCTAGTGAACGTAAGGGTTTGAAAGGTAACTAACGCACATGTGTAGAGAAAATTGTGCATCGGCCAGTCTGGCCGGCATTTCGCACTTATAGTGCAACTAGGGCCAAGGAGAACGGAAATGCTCATTTCTCGAAAAGTAGAGAGAATCTAGCGATCTCACTCGATCACAAGGTGGGAAATATATAAATCTAGTGCATACGGTTCGAAAGGAATCTAATGCATATGTATATGGAAAATGGTGCATTGGCCAGGTCGGTTAGTATGGGAACTTAGAGTGCAAATGCAAGGGAGAACGGAAGCGCTCAGATCTGGCATAGTACACGGAATCTAGTGGTCTCACTCATATAGAAGGTAGGAAATAAGTTCATCTAGTGAACATAAGGGTTTGAAAGGTAACTAACGCACATGTGTAGAGAAAATGGTGCATCGGCCAGTCTCGCCGGCATTTCCCACTCATAATGCAGGTGGGGCCAGGGAGAACGGAAACGCTCGTTTCTCAAAAAGTAGAGAGAATCTAGCGGTCTCACTCAATCAAAAGGTGGGAAATATATAAATCTAGTCAGCTAAAAAGGTTTGAAAGGAATCTAATGCATATGTATATGGAAAATGGTGCATTGGCCAGGTCGGTCAGTATGTGAACTTAGAGTGCAAATGCCAGGGAGAACGGAAGCGCTCAGATCTCGCATAGTACATGGAATCTAGTGGTCTCACTCAAAACGAAGGTAAGAAATAAATTCATCTAGTGAACGTAAGGGTTTGAAAGGTAACTAACGCACATGTGTAGAGAAAATGGTGCATCGGCCAGTCTGGCCGGCATTTCGCACTCATAATGCAAGTGGGGCCAAGGAGAACGGAAATGCTCGTTTCTCAAAAAGTAGAGGGAATCTAACGGTCTCACTCGATCAGAAGGTGGGAAATATATAAATCTAGTCAGCTAAAAAGGTTTGAAATGTATTAAACGCAAATGTATAGAGAAAATGGTGCATTGGCCAGGTCAGTCAGTATCGGAACTTAAAATGCAAATGCCAGGGAGAACGGAAGCGCTCATATCTCGCATAGTACACTGAATCAAGTGGTCTCACTCAAATAGAAAGTAGGAAATATATTCATCTAGTGAACGTAAGGGTTTGAAAGGTAACTAACGCACATGTGTAGAGAAAATTGTGCATCGGCCAGTCTGGCCGGCATTTCGCACTTATAGTGCAACTAGGGCCAAGGAGAACGGAAATGCTCATTTCTCGAAAAGTAGAGAGAATCTAGCGATCTCACTCGATCACAAGGTGGGAAATATATAAATCTAGTGCATACGGTTCGAAAGGAATCTAATGCATATGTATATGGAAAATGGTGCATTGGCCAGGTCGGTTAGTATGGGAACTTAGAGTGCAAATGCAAGGGAGAACGGAAGCGCTCAGATCTGGCATAGTACACGGAATCTAGTGGTCTCACTCATATAGAAGGTAGGAAATAAGTTCATCTAGTGAACATAAGGGTTTGAAAGGTAACTAACGCACATGTGTAGAGAAAATGGTGCATCGGCCAGTCTGGCCGGCATTTCGCACTCATAATGCAGGTGGGGCCAGGGAGAACGGAAACGCTCGTTTCTCAAAAAGTAGAGAGAAACTAACGGTCTCACTCGATCAGAATGTGGGAAATATTTAAATGTAGTCAGCTAAAAAGGTTTGAAATGTATTCAACGCAAATGTTTAGAGAAAATGGTGCATTGGCCAGGTCGGTCAATATCAGAACTTAAAATGCAATTGCCACGGAGATCGGAAGCGCTCAGATCTCACATAGTACACGGAATCAAGTGGTCTCACTCAAATAGAAGGTAGGAAATAAATTCATCTAGTGAACGTAAGGGTTTGAAAGGTAACTAACGCACATGTGTAGAGAAAATGATGCATCGGCCAGTGTGGCCGGCATTTCGCACTCATAGTGCAGGTGGGGCCAGGGAGACAGAAAACGCTTGTTTCTCAAAAAGTAGAGGGAATCTAACGGTCTCACTCGATCAGAAGGTGGGAAATATATAAATCTAGTGAGCTAATAAGGTTCGAAAGGAATCTAATGCATATGTATATGGAAAATGGTGCATTGGCCAGGTCAGTCAGTATCGGAACTTGGAGTGCAAATGCCAGGGAGAACGGAAGCGCTCAGATCTGGCATAGTACACGGAATCTAGTGGTATCACTCAAATAGAAGGTAGGAAATAAATTCATCTAGTGAACGTAAGGGTTTGAAAGGTAACTAACGCATATTTGTAGAGAAAATGGTGCATCGGGCAGTCTGGCCGGCATTTCGCACTCATAGTGCAGGTGGGGCCAGGGAGAACGGAAACGCTTGTTTCTCAAAAACTAGAGGGAATCTAACGGTCTCACTCGATCAGAAGGTGGGAAATATATAAATCTAGTGAGCTAATAAGGTTCGAAAGGAATCTAATGCATATGTATATGGAAAATGGTGCATTGGCCAGGTCGGTCAGTATGGGAACTTAGAGTGCAAATGCCAGGGAGAACGGAAGCGCTCAGATCTGGCATAGTACACGGAATCTAGTGGTCTCACTCAAATAGAAGGTAGGAAATAAAATTATCTAGTGAACATAAGGGTTTGAAAGGTAACTAATGCACATGTGTAGAGAAAATGGTGCATCGGCCAGTCTGGCCGGCATTTCGCACTCATAATGCAGGTGGGGCCCGGGAGAACGGAAACGCTCGTTTCTCAAAAAGTAGAGGGAATCTAACGGTCTCACTCGATCAGAAGGTGGGAAATATATAAATCTAGTCAGCTAAAAAGGTTTGAAATGTATTCAACGCAAATGTATAGAGAAAATGGTGCATTGGCCAGGTCGGTCAGTATGTGAACTTAGAGTGCAAATGCCAGGGAGAACGGAAGCGCTCAGATCTCGCATAGTACATGGAATCTAGCGGTCTCACTCATAACGAAGGTAAGAAATGAATTCATCTAGTGAACGTAAGGGTTTGAAAGGTAACTAACGCACGTGTGTAGAGAAAATGGTGCATCGGCCAGTCTGGCCGGCATTTCGCACTCATAATGCAGGTGGGGCCAGGGAGAACGGAAACGCTCGTTTCTCAAAAAGTAGAGGGAATCTAATGGTCTCACTCGATTAGAAGGTGGGAAATATATAAATCTAGTCAGCTAAAAAGGTTTGAAATGTATTCAACGCAAATGTATAGAGAAAATGGTGCATTGGCCAGGACGGTCAGTATCGGAACTTAAAATGCAAATGCCAGGGAGAACAGAAGCGCTCAGATCTCGCATAGTACACGGAATCAAGTGGTCTCACTCAAAAAGAAAGTAGGAAATATATTCATCTAGTGAACGTAAGGGTTTGAAAGGTAACTAACGCACATGCGTAGAGAAAATGGTGCATCGGCCAGTCTGGCCGGTATTTCGCACTCATAGTGCAGGTGGGGCTAAGGAGAACGGAAACGCTTGTTTCTCAAAAAGTAGAGGGAATCTAACGGTCTCACTCGATCAGAAGGTGGAAAATATATAAATCTAGTGAGCTAATAAGGTTTGAAAGGAATCTAATGCATATGTATATTGAAAATGGTGCATTGGCCAGGTCGGTCAGTATGGGAACTTGGAGTGCAAATGCCAAGGAGAATGGAAGTGCTCAGATCTGGCATAGTACACAGAATCTAGTGGTCTCACTCAAATAGAAGGTAGGAAATAAATTCATCTAGTGAACGTAAGGGTTTGAAAGGTAACTAACGTACATGTGTAGAGAAAATGGTGCATCGGCCAGTCTGGCCGGCATTTCGCACTCATAATGCAGGTGGGGCCAGGGAGAACGGAAACGCTCGTTTCTCAAAAAGTAGAGGGAATCTAACGGTCTCACTCAATCAGAAGGTGGGAAATATTTAAATGTAGTCAGCTAAAAAGGTTTGAAATGTATTCAACGCAAATGTATAGGGAAAATGGTGCATTGGCCAGGTCGGTCAGTATCGGAACTTAAAATGCAAATGCCACGGAGAACGGAAGCGCTCAGATCTCGCATAGTACACGGAATCTAGTGGTCTCACTCAAAAAGAAGGTAGGAAATAAATTCATCTAGTGAACGTAAGGGTTTGAAAGGTAATTAACGCACATGTGTAGAGAAAATGGCGCATCGGCCAGACTGGCCGGCATTTCGCACTCATAGTGCAGGTGGGTCCAGGGAGAACGGAAACGCTTGTTTCTCAAAAAGTAGAGGGAATCTAACGGTGTCACTTGATCAGAAGGTGGGAACTATATAAATCTAGTGAGCTAATAAGGTTCGAAAGGAATCTAATGCATATGTATATGGAAAATGGTGCATTGGCCTGATCGGTCAGTATGGGAACTTAGAGTGCAAATGCCAGGGAGAACGGAAGCGCTCAGATCTGGCATAGTACACGGAATCTAGTGGTCTCACTCAAATAGAAGGTAGGAAATAAATTCATCTAGTGAACGTAAGGGTTTGAAAGGTAACTAACGCACATGTGTAGTGAAAATGGTGCATCGGCCAGTCTGGCCGGCATTTCGCACTCATAATGCAGGTGGGGCCAGGGAGAACGGAAACGCTCGTTTCTGAAAAAGTAGAGGGAATCTAACGGTCTCACTCGATCAGAAGGTGGGAAATATATAAATCTAGTCAGCTAAAAAGGTTTGAAATGTATTCAACGCAAATGTATAGAGAAAATGGTGCAGTGGCCAGGTCGGTCAGTATCGGAACTTAAAATGCAAATGCCAGGGAGAACGGAAGCGCTAAGATCTCGCATAGTACACGAAATCAAGTGGTCTCACTCAAATAGAAAGTAGGAAATATATTCATATCGTGAACGTAAGGGTTTGAAAGGTAACTAACGCACATGTGTAGAGAAAATTGTGCATCGGCCAGTCTGGCCGGCATTTCGCAATTATAGTGCAACTAGGGCCAAGGAGAACGGAAACGCTCATTTCTCAAAAAGTAGAGGGAATCTAGCGGTCCCACTCGATCAGAAGGTGGGAATATATAAATCTAGTGAGCTAAAAAGGTTTGAAAGGAATCTAATGCATATGTATATGGAAAATGGTGCATTGGCCAGGTTGGTCAGTATGGGGACTTAGAGTGCAAATGCCAGGGAGAATGGAAGCGCTCAGATCTCGCATAGTACACGGAATCTAGTGGTCTCACTCAAATAGAAGGTAGGAAATATATTCATCTAGTGAACTTAAGGGTTTGAAAGGTAACTAACGCACATGTGTAGAGAAAATGGTGCATCGGCCAGTCTGGCCGGCATTTCGCACTCGTAGTGCAGGTGGGGCCAGGGAGAACGGAAATGTTCGTTTCTCAAAAAGTAGAGGGAATCTAACGGTCTCACTCGATCAGAAGGTGGGAAATATATAAATCTAGTCAGCTAAAAAGGTTTGAAATGTATTCAACGCACATGTATAGATAAAATGGTGCATTGGCCAGGTGAGTCAGTATCGGAACTTAAAATGCAAATGCCAGGGAGAACGGAAGCGCTCGGATCTCGCATAGTACACGTAATCAAGTGGTCTCACTCAAAAAGAAAGTAGGAAATAAATTCATCTAGTGAACGTAAGGGTTTGAAAGGTAACTAACGCACATGTGTAGAGAAAACTGTCCATCGGCCAGTCTGGCCGGCGTTTCGCACTCATAGTGCAGGTGGGGCCAATGAGAACGGAAATGCTCGTTTCTCAAAAAGTAGAGGGAATCTAACGGGCTCACTCGATCAGAAGGTGGGAAATATATAAATCTAGTCAGCTAAAAAGGTTTGAAATGTATTCAACGCACATGTATAGAGAAAATGGTGCATTGGCCAGGTCGGTCAGTATCGGAACTTAAAATGCAAATGCCAGGGAGAACGGAAGCGCTCGGATCTCGCATAGTACACGGAATCAAGTGGTCTCACTCAAATAGAAAGTAGGAAATATATTCATCTAATGAACGTAAGGGTTTGAAAGGTAACTAACGCACATGTGTAGAGAAAATTGTGCATCGGCCAGTCTGGCCGGCATTTCGCACTTATAGTGCAACTAGGGCCAAGGAGAACGGAAACGCTCATTTCTCAAAAAGTAGAGGGAATCTAGCGGTCTCACTCAATCAGAAGGTGGGAAATATATAAATCTAGTGAGCTAATAAGGTTTGAAAGGAATCTAATGCATATGTATATGGAAAATGGTGCATTGGCCAGGTTGGTCAGTAAGGGGACTTAGAGTGCAAATGCCTGGGAGAACGGAACCGCTCAGATCTCGCATAATTCACGAAATCTAGTGGTCTCACTCAAATAGAAGGTAGGAAATATATTCATCTAGTGAACGTAAGGGTTTGAAAGGTAACTAACGCACATGTGTAGAGAAAATGGTGCATCGGCCATTCTGGCCGGCATTTCGCACTCATAGTGCAGGTGGGGCCAGGGAGAACGGAAATGCTCGTTTCTCAAAAAGTAGAGGGAATCTAACGGTCTCACTCGATCAGAAGGTGGGAAATATATAAATCTAGTCAGCTAAAAAGGTTTGAAATGTTTTCAATGCACATGTATCGAGAAAATGGTGCATTGGCCAGGTCGGTCAGTATCGGAACTTAAAATGCAAATGCCAAGGAGAACGGAAGCGCTCAGATCTCGCATAGTACACGGAATCAAGTGGTCTCACTCAAATAGAAAGTAGGAAATATATTCATCTACTGAACGTAAGGGTTTGAAACGTAACTAACGCACATGTGTAGAGAAAATTGTGCATCGGCCAGTCTGGCCGGCATTTCGCACTTATAGTGCAACTAGGGCCAAGGAGAACGGAAACGCTCATTTCTCAAAAAATAGAGGGAATCTAGCGGTCTCACTCAATCAGAAGGTGGGAAATATATAAATCTAGTGAGCTAACAAGGTTCGAAAGGAATCTAATGCAAATGTATATGGAAAACGGTGCATTGGCCAGGTCGGTCAGTATGGGAACTTAGAGTGCAAATGCCAGGGAGAACGGAAGCGCTCAGATCTCGCATAGTACACGGAATCTAGTGGTCTCACTCAAATAGAATGTAGGAAATAAATTCATCTAGTGAACGTAAGGGTTTGAAAGGTAACTAACGCACATGTGTAGAGAAAATTGTGCATCGGCCAGTCTGGCCGGCATTTCGCACTTATAGTGCAAGTAGGGCCAAGGAGAACGGAAACGCTCATTTCTCAAAAAGTAGAGGGAATCTAGCAGTCTCACTTGATCAGAAGGTGGGAAATATATAGATCTAGTGAGCTAATAAGGTTCGAAAGGAATCTAATGCATATGTATATGGAAAATGGTGCATTGGCCAGGTCGGTCAGTATGGGAACTTAGAGTGCAAATGCCAGGGAGAACGGTAGCGCTCAGATCTCGCATAGTACATGGAATCTAGTGGTCTCACTCAAATAGAAGGTAGGAAATAAATTCATCTAGTGAACGTAAGGGTTTGAAAGGTAACTAACTAACGCACATGTTTAGAGAAAATGGTGCATCGGCCAGTCTGGCCGGCATTTCGCACTTATATTGCAAGTAGGGCCAAGGAGAACGAAAACACTCATTTCTCAAAAAGTAATAGGAATCTAGCGGTCTCACTCGATCAGAAGGTGGGAAATATATAAATCTAGTGAGCTAATAAGGTTCGGAAGAAATCTAATGCATATGTATATGGAAAGTGGTGCATTGGCCAGGTCGGTCAGTATGGGAACTTAGAGTGCAAATGCCTGGGAGAACGGAACCGCTCAGATCTCACATAATACACGGAATCTAGTGGTCTCACTCAGATTTAAGGTAGGAAATATATTCATCTAGTGAACATAAGGGTTTGAAAGGTAACTAACGCACATGTGTAGAGAAAATGGTGCATCGGCCAGTCTGGCCGGCATTTCGCACTCATAGTGCAGGTGGGGCCACGGAGAACAGAAACACTTGTTTCTCAAAAAGTAGAGGGAATCTAACGGTCTCACTCGATCAGAAGGTGGGAAATTTATGAATCTAGTCAGCTAAAAAGGTTTGAAATGTATTCAACGCACATGTATAGAGAAAATGGTGCATTGGCCAGGTCGGTCAGTATCGGAACTTAAAATGCAAATGCCAGGGAGAACGGAAGCGCTCAGATCTCGCATAGTACACGGAATCAAGTGGTCTCACTCAAATAGAAAGTAGGAAATATATTCATCTAGTGAACGTAAGGGTTTGAAAGGTAACTAACGCACATGTGTAGAGAAAATTGTGCATCGGCCAGTCTGGCCGGCATTTCGCACTTATAGTGCAACTAGGGCCAAGGAGAACGGAAACGCTCATTTCTCAAAAAGTAGAGAAAATCTAGCGGTCTCACTCAATCAGAAGGTGGGAAATATATAAATCTAGTGAGCTAATAAGGTTTGAAAGGAATCTAAAGCATATGTATATGGAAAATGGTGCTTTGGCCAGGTCGGTCAGTATGGGAACTTAGAGTGCAAATGCCAGGGAGAACGGAAGCGCTCAGATCTCGTATAGTACACGGAATCTAGTGGTCTCACTCAAATTGAAGGTAGGAAATAAATTCATCTAGTGAACGTAAGGGTTTGAAAGGTAACTAACGCACATGTGTAGAGAAAATGGTGCATCGGCCAGTCTGGCCGGCATTTCGCACTTATAATGCAAGTAGGGCCAAGGAGAACGAAAACGCTCATTTCTCAAAAAAAAAGGGAATCTAGCGGTCTCACTCAATCAAAATGTGGGAAATATATAAATCTAGTGAGCTAATAAGGTTCGAAAGGAATCTAATGCATATGTATATGGAAAATGGTGCATTGGCCAGGTCGGTCGGTATGGGAACGTAGAGTGCAAATGTCAGGGAGAACAGAAGCGCTCAGGTCTTGCAGAGTACACGGAATCTAGTGGTCTCACTCAAATAGAAGGTAGGAAATAAATTCATCTAGTGAACGTAAGGGTTTGAAAAGTAACTAACGGACATGTGTAGAGAAAATGGTGCATCGGCCAGTCTAGCCGGCATTTCGCACTTATAGTGCAAGTAGGGCCAAGGAGAACGGAAACGCTCATTTCTCAAAACGTAAAGGGAATCTAGCGGTCTCATTCGATTAGAAGGTGGGAAATATATAAATCTAGTGAGCTAATAAGGTTCGGAAGGAATCTAATGCATATTTATATGGAAAATGGTGCATTGGCCAGGTCGGTCAGTATGGGAACTTAGAGTGCAAATGCCTGGGAGAACGGAACCGCTCAGATCTCGCATGATTCACGAAATCTAGTGGTCTCACTCAAATAGAAGGTAGGAAATAAATTCATCTAGTGAACGTAACAGTTTGAAAGGTAACTAACGCACATGTGTAGAGAAAATGGTGCATCGGCCAGTCTGGTCGGCATTTCGCACTCATAGTGCAGGTGGGGCCAGGGAGAACGGAAACGCATGTTTCTCAAAAAGTAGAGGGAATCTAACGGTCTCACTCGATCAGAAGGTGGGAAATATATAAATCTAGTCAGCTAAAAAGGTTTGAAATGTATTCAACGCACATGTATAGAGAAAATGGTGCATTGGCCAGGTCGGTCAGTATCGGAACTTAAAATGCAAATGCAAGGGAGAACGGAAGCGCTCAGATCTGGCATAGTACACGGAATCAAGTGGTCTCACTCAAATAGAAAGTAGGAAATATATTCATCTAGTGAACGTAAGGGTTTGAAAGGTAACTAACGCACATGTGTAGAGAAAATGGTGTATCGGCCAGTCTGGCCGGCATTTCGCACTTATAGTGCAACTAGGGCCAAGGAGAACGGAAATGCTCATTTCTAAAAAAATAGAGGGAATCTAGTGGTCTCACTCGATCAGAAGGTGGGAAATATATAAATCTAGTGAGCTAATAAGGTTCGAAAGGAATCTAATGCATATGTATATGGAAAATGGTGCATTGGCCAGGTCGGTCGATATGGGAACTTGGAGTGCAAATTTCAGGGAGAACACAAGCGCTCACGTCTTGCATAGTACACGGAATCTAGTGGTCTCACTCAAATAGAAGGTAGGAAATAAATTCATCTAGTGAACGTAAGGGTTTGAAAAGTAACTAACGCACATGTGTAGAGAAAATGGTGCATCGGCCAGTCTGGCCGGCATTTCGCACTTATAGTGCAAGTAGGGCCAAGGAGAACGGAAACGCTCATTTCTCAAAAAGTAAAGGGAATCCAGCGGTCTCACTCGATCAGAAGGTGGGAAATATATAAATCTTGTGAGCTAATCAGGTTCGGAAGGAATCTAATGCATATGTATATGGAAAGTGGTGCATTGGCCAGGTCGGTCAGTATGGGAACTTAGAGTGCAAATGCCTGGGAGAACGGAACCGCTCAGATCTCGCATAATTCACGAAATCTAGTGGTCTCACTCAAATAGAAGGTAGGAAATATATTCATCTAGTGAACGTAAGGGTTTGAAAGGTAACTAACGCACATGTGTAGAGAAAATGGTGCATCGGCCATTCTGGCCGGCATTTCGCACTCATAGTGCAGGTGGGGCCAGGGAGAACGGAAATGCTCGTTTCTCAAAAAGTAGAGGGAATCTAACGGTCTCACTCGATCAGAAGGTGGGAAATATATAAATCTAGTCAGCTAAAAAGGTTTGAAATGTATTCAACGCACATGTATCGAGAAAATGGTGCATTGGCCAGGTCGGTCAGTATCGGAACTTAAAATGCAAATGCCAAGGAGAACGGTAGCGCTCAGATCTCGCATAGTACACGGAATCAAGTGGTCTCACTCAAATAGAAAGTAGGAAATATATTCATCTAGTGAACGTAAGGGTTTGAAACGTAACTAACGCACATGTGTAGAGAAAATTATGCATCGGCCAGTCTGGCCGGCATTTCGCACTTATAGTGCAACTAGGGCCAAGGAGAACGGAAACGCTCATTTCTCAAAAAATAGAGGGAATCTAGCGGTCTCACTCAATCAGAAGGTGGGAAATATATAAATCTAGTGAGCTAATAAGGTTCGAAAGGAATCTAATGCAAATGTATATGGAAAATGGTGCATTGGCCAGGTCGGTCAGTATGGGAACTTAGAGTGCAAATGCCAGGGAGAACGGAAGCGCTTAGATCTCGCATAGTACACGGACTCTAGTGGTCTCACTCAAATAGAATGTAGGAAATAAATTCATCTAGTGAACGTAAGGGTTTGAAAGGTAACTAACGCACATGTGTAGAGAAAATTGTGCATCGGCCAGTCTGGCCGGCATTTCGCACTTATAGTGCAAGTAGGGCCAAGGGGAACGGAAACGCTCATTTCTCAAAAAGTAGAGGGAATCTAGCAGTCTCACTTGATCAGAAGGTGGGAAATATATAGATCTAGTGAGCTAATAAGGTTCGAAAGGAATCTAATGCATATGTATATGGAAAATGGTGCATTGGCCAGGTCGGTCAGTATGGGAACTTAGAGTGCAAATGCCAGGGAGAACGGTAGCGCTCAGATCTCGCATAGTACATGGAATCTAGTGGTCTCACTCAAATAGAAGGTAGGAAATAAATTCATCTAGTGAACGTAAGGGTTTGAAAGGTAACTAACTAACGCACATGTGTAGAGAAAATGGTGCATCGGCCGGTCTGGCCGGCATTTCGCACTTATATTGCAAGTAGGGCCAAGGAGAACGAAAACACTCATTTCTCAAAAAGTAATAGGAATCTAGCGGTCTCACTCGATCAGAAGGTGGGAAATATATAAATCTAGTGAGCTAATAAGGTTCGGAAGAAATCTAATGCATATGTATATGGAAAGTGGTGCATTGGCCAGGTCGGTCAGTATGGGAACTTAGAGTGCAAATGCCTGGGAGAACGGAACCGCTCAGATCTCACATAATACACGGAATCTAGTGGTCTCACTCAGATTTAAGGTAGGAAATATATTCATCTAGTGAACATAAGGGTTTGAAAGGTAACTAACGCACATGTGTAGAGAAAATGGTGCATCGGCCAGTCTGGCCGGCATTTCGCACTCATAGTGCAGGTGGGGCCACGGAGAACAGAAACACTTGTTTCTCAAAAAGTAGAGGGAATCTAACGGTCTCACTCGATCAGAAGGTGGGAAATATATGAATCTAGTCAGCTAAAAAGGTTTGAAATGTATTCAACGCACATGTATAGAGAAAATGGTGCATTGGCCAGGTCGGTCAGTATCGGAACTTAAAATGCAAATGCCAGGGAGAACGGAAGCGCTCAGATCTCGCATAGTACACGGAATCAAGTGGTCTCACTCAAATAGAAAGTATGAAATATATTCATCTAGTGAACGTAAGGGTTTGAAAGGTAACTAACGCACATGTGTAGAGAAAATTGTGCATCGGCCAGTCTGGCCGGCATTTCGCACTTATAGTGCAACTAGGGCCTGGGAGAACGGAAACGCTCATTTCTCAAAAAGTAGAGAAAATCTAGCGGTCTCACTCAATCAGAAGGTGGGAAATATATAAATCTAGTGAGCTAATAAGGTTTGAAAGGAATCTAAAGCATATGTATATGGAAAATGGTGCTTTGGCCAGGTCGTTCAGTATGGGAACTTAGAGTGCAAATGCCAGGGAGAACGGAAGCGCTCAGATCTCGCATAGTACACGGAATCTAGTGGTCTCACTCAAATTGAAGGTAGGAAATAAATTCATCTAGTGAACGTAAGGGTTTGAAAGGTAAGTAACGCACATGTGTAGAGAAAATGGTGCATCGGCCAGTCTGGCCGGCATTTCGCACTTATAGTGCAAGTAGGGCCAAGGAGAACGAAAACGCTCATTTCTAAAAAAAAAAGGGAATCTAGCGGTCTCACTCAATCAAAATGTGGGAAATATATAAATCTAGTGAGCTAATAAGGTTCGAAAGGAATCTAATGCATATGTATATGGAAAATGGTGCATTGGCCAGGTCGGTCGGTATGGGAACGTAGAGTGCAAATGTCAGGGAGAACAGAAGCGCTCAGGTCTTGCAGAGTATACGGAATCTAGTGGTCTCACTCAAATAGAAGGTAGGAAATAAATTCATCTAGTGAACGTAAGGGTTTGAAAAGTAACTAACGCAGATGTGTAGAGAAAATGGTGCATCGGCCAGTCTGGCCGGCATTTCGCACTTATAGTGCAAGTAGGGCCAAGGAGAACGGAAACGCTCATTTCTCAAAACGTAAAGGGAATCTAGCGGTCTCATTCGATTAGAAGGTGGGAAATATATAAATCTAGTGAGCTAATAAGGTTCGGAAGGAATCTAATGCATATGTATATGGAAAATGGTGCATTGGCCAGGTCGGTCAGTATGGGAACTTAGAGTGCAAATGCCTGGGAGAACGGAACCGCTCAGATCTCGCATAATTCACGAAATCTAGTGGTCTCACTCAAATAGAAGGTAGGAAATAAATTCATCTAGTGAACGTACAGTTTGAAAGGTAACTAACGCACATGTGTAGAGAAAATGGTGCATCGGCCAGTCTGGCCGGCATTTCGCACTCATAGTGCAGGTGGGGCCAGGGAGAACGGAAACGCATGTTTCTCAAAAAGTAGAGGGAATCTAACGGTCTCACTCGATCAGAAGGTGGGAAATATATAAATCTAGTCAACTAAAAAGGTTTGAAATGTATTCAACGCTCATGTATAGAGAAAATGGTGCATTGGCCAGGTCGGTCAGTATCAGAACTTAAAATGCAAATGCCAGGGAGAACGGAAGCGCTCAGATCTCGCATAGTACACGGAATCAAATGGTCTCACTCAAATAGAAAGTAGGAAATATATTCATCTAGTGAACGTAAGGGTTTGAAAGGTAACTAACGCACATGTGTAGAGAAAATTGTGCATCAGCCAGTCCGGCCGGCATTTCGCACTTATAGTGCAACTAGGGCCAAGGAGAACGGAAACGCTCATTTCTCAAAACGTAGAGGGAATCTAGCGGTCTCACTCGATCAGAAGGTGGGAAATATATAAATCTAGTGAGCTAATAAGGTTCGAAAGGAATCTAATGCATATGTATATGGAAAATGGTGCATTGGCCAGGTCGGTCAGTATGGGAACTTAGAGTGCAAATGCCAAGGAGAACGGAAGCGCTCAGATCTCGCATAGTACACGGAATCTAGTGGTCTCACTCAAATAGAAGGTAGGAAATAAATTCATCTAGTGAACGTAAGGGTTTGAAAGGTAACTAACGCACATGTGTAGAGAAAATGGTGCATCGGCCAGTCTGGCCGGCATTTCGCACTTATAGTGCAAGTAGGGCCAAGAAGAACAGAAACGCTCATTTCTCAAAAGGTAAAGGGAATCTAGCGGTCTCACTCGATCAGAAGATGGGAAATATATAAATCTAGTGAGCTAATAAGGTTCAAAAGGAATCTAATGCATATGTATATGGAAAATGGTGCATTGGCCAGGTCGGTCGGTATGGGAACGTAGAGTGCAAATGCCTGGGAGAACGGAAGCGCTCAGGTCTTGCATAGTACACGGAATCTAGTGGTCTCACTCAAATAGAAGGTAGGAAATAAATTCATCTAGTGAACGTAAGGGTTTGAAAAGTAACTAACGCACATGTGTAGAGAAAATGGTGCATCGGCCAGTCTGGCCGGCATTTCGCACTTATAGTGCAAGTAGGGCCAAGGAGAACGGAAACGCTCAGTTCTCAAAAAGTAGTGGGAATCTAGCGGTCTCACTCGATCAGAAGGTGGGAAATATATAAATATAGTGAGCTAATAAGGTTCGAAAGGAATCTTATGCATATGTATATGGAAAATGGTGCATTGGCCAGGTCGGTCAGTATGGGAACTTAGAGTGCAAATGTCAGGGAGAACGGAAGCGCTCATGTCTCGCATAGTACACGGAATCTTGTGATCTCACTCAAATAGAAGGTAGGAAATAAATTCATCTAGTGAACGTAAGGGTTTGAAAGGTAACTAACGCACATGTGTAGAGAAAATGGTGCATCGGCCAGTCTGGCCGGCATTTCGCACTTATAGTGCAAGTAGGGCCAAGGAGAACGGAAACGCTCATTTCTCAAAAAGTAAAGGGAATCTAGCGGTCTCACTCGATCAGAAGGTGGGAAATATATAAATCTAGTGAGCTAATAAGGTTCGGAAGGAATCTAATGCATATGTATATGGGAAATGGTGCATTGGCCAGGTCGGTCAGTATGGGAACTTAGAGTGCAAATGCCTAGGAGAACGGAACCGCTCAGATCTCGCATAATACACGGAATCTAGTGGTCTCACTCAAATATAAGGTAGGAAATATATTCATCTAGTGAACGTAAGGGTTTGAAAGGTAACTAATGCACATGTGTAGAGAAAATGGTGCATCGGCCAGTCTGGCTGGCATTTCGCACTCATAGTGCAGGTGGGGCCAGAGAGAACGGAAACGCTCGTTTCTCGAAAAGAAGAGGGAATCTAACGGTCTCACTCGATAAGAAGGTGGGAAATATATAAATCTAGTCAGCTAAAAAGGTTTGAAATATATTCAACGCACATGTATAGAGAAAATGGTGCATTGGCCAGGTCGGTCAGTATCGGAACTTAAAATGCAAATGCCAGGGAGAACGGAAGCGCTCAGATCTGGCATAGTACACGGAATCAAGTGGTCTCACTCAAATAGAAAGTAGGAAATATATTCATCTAGTGAACGTAAGGGTTTGAAAGGTAACTAACGCACATGTGTAGAGAAAATGGTGTATCGGCCAGTCTGGCCGGCATTTCGCACTTATAGTGCAACTAGGGCCAAGGAGAACGGAAATGCTCATTTCTAAAAAAATAGAGGGAATCTAGTGGTCTCACTCGATCAGAAGGTGGGAAATATATAAATCTAGTGAGCTAATAAGGTTCGAAAGGAATCTAATGCATATGTATATAGAAAATGGTGCATTGGCCAGGTCGGTCAGTATGGGAACTTAGAGTGTAAATGCTAGGGAGAACGGAAGCGCTTAGATCTCGCATAGTACACGGAATCTACTGGTCTCACTCAAATAGAAGGTAGGAAATAAATTCATCTAGTGAACGTAAGGGTTTGAAAGGTAACTAACGCACATGTGTAGAGAAAATGGTGCATCGGCCCGTCTGGCCGGCATTTCGCACTTATAGTGCAAGTAGGGCCAAGAAGAACGGAAATGCTCATTTCTCAAAAAGTAGAGGGAATCTAGTGGTCTCACTCGATCAGAAGATGGGAAATATATAAATCTAGTGAGCTAATAAGGTTCGGAAGGCATCTAATGCATATGTATATGGAAAGTGGTGCATTGGCCAGGTCGGTCAGTATGGGAACTTAGAGTGCAAATGCCTGGGAGAACGGAACTGCTCAGATCTCGCATAATACACGGAATCTAGTGGTCTCACCCAAATATAAGGTAGGAAATATATTCATCTAGTGAACGTAAAGGTTTGAAAGGTAACTAATGCACATGTGTAGAGAAAATAGTGCATCGGCCAGTCTGGCCGGCATTTCGCACTCATAGTGCAGGTGGGGCCAGGGAGAACGGAAACGCTCTATTCTCAAAAAGTAGAGGGAATCTAGCGGTCTCACTCGATCAGAAGGTGGGAAATATATAAATCTAGTCAGCTAAAAAGGTTTGAAATGTATTCAACGCACATGTATAGAGAAAATGGTGCATTGGCCAGGTCGGTCTGTATCGGAACTTAGAGTGCAAATGCGAGGGAGAACGGAAGCGCTCACATCTCGCATAGTACACGGAATCTAGTGGTCTCACTCAAATAGAAGGTAGGAAATAAATTCATCTAGTGAACATAAGGGTTTGAAAGGTAACTAACGCACATGTGTAGAAAAAATGGTGCATCGGCCAGTCTGGCCGGCATTTCGCACTTATAGTGCAACTAGGGCCAAGGAGAACGGAAACGCTCATTCCTCAAAAAGTAAAGGGAATCTAGCCGTCTCACTCGATCTGAAGGTGGGAAATATATAAATCTAGTCAGCTAATAAGGTTTGAAAGGAATCTAATGCATGTATATGGAAAATTATGCATTGGCCAGGTCGGTCAGTATGGGAACTTAGAGTGCAAAAGCCAGGGAGAACAGAAGCGCTCAGATCTCGCATAGTACACGGAATCTAGTGGTCTCATTCAAATAGAAGGTAGGAAATAAATTCATCTAGTGAACATCAGGGTTTGAAAGGTAACTAACGCACATGTGTAGAGAAAATGGTGCATCGGTCAGTCTGTCCGGCATTTCACACTTATAGTGCAAGTAGGGCCAAGGAGAACGGAAACGCTCGTTTCTCAAAAAGTAGAGGGAATCTAACGGTCTCACTCGATCAGAAGGTGGGAAATATATAATTATAGTGAGCTAATAAGGTTCGAAAGGAATCTAATGCATATGTATATGGAAAATGGTGCATTGGCCAGGTCGGTCAGTATGGGAACTTAGAGTGCAAATGCCAGGGAGAACGGAAGCGCTCAGATCTCGCATAGTACACGGAATCTAGTGGTCTCACTCAAATAGAAGGTAGGAAATAAATTCATCTAGTAAACGTAAGGGTTTGAAAGGTAACTAACGCACATGTGTAGAGAAAATGGTGCATCGGCCAGTCTGGCCGGCATTTCGCAGTTATAGTGCAAGTAGGGCCAAGGAGAACCGAAACGCTCATCTCTCAAAAAGTAAAGGGAATCTAGCGGTCTGACTCGATCAGAAGGTGGGAAATATATAAATCTAGTGAGCTAATAAGGTTCGAAAGGAATCTAATGCATATGTATATGGAAAATGGTGCATTGGCCAAGTCGGTCAGTATGGGAACTTAGAGTGCAAAAGCCAGGGAGAACGGAAGCGCTCAGATCTCGCATAGTACACGGAATCTAGTGGTCTCATTCAAATAGAAGGTAGGAAATAAATTTATCTAGTGAACGTAAGGGTTTGAAA
This sequence comes from Closterium sp. NIES-65, assembly GCA_948144175.1. NCBI lineage: Eukaryota > Viridiplantae > Streptophyta > Zygnematophyceae > Desmidiales > Closteriaceae > Closterium > Closterium sp. NIES-65. The sequence continues at coordinate 359,247 of CANXME010002162.1, forward strand.
GGTAACTAACTAACGCGTATGTGTAGAGAAAATGGTGCATCGGTCAGTCTGGCCGGCATTTCGCACTTATAGTGCAAGTAGGGCCAAGGAGAACGCAAACGCTCATTTCTCAAAAAGTAAAGAGAATCTAGCGGTCTCACTTGATCAGAAGGTGGGAAATATATAAATCTAGTGAGCTAATAAGGTTCGAAAGGAATCTAATGCATATGTATGTGGAAAATGGTGCATTGGCCAGGTCGGTCAGTATGGGAACTTAGAGTGCAAATGCCAGGGAGAACGGAAGCGCTCAGATCTCGCATAGTACACGGAATCTAGTGGTCTCATTCAAATAGAAGGTAGGAAATAAATTTATCTAGTGAACGTAAGGGTTTGAAAGGTAACTAACTAACGCACATGTGTAGAGAAAATGGTGCATCGGCCAGTCTGGCCGGCATTTCGCACTTATAGTGCAACTAGGGCCAAGGAGAACGGAAACGCTCATTCCTCAAAAAGTAAAGGGAATTTAGCCGTCTCACTCGATCAGAAGGTGGGAAATATATAAATCTAGTGAGCTAATAAGGTTCGGAAGGAATCTAATGCATATGTATATGGAAAGTGGTGCATTGGCCAGGTCGGTCAGTATGGGAACTTAGAGTGCAAATGCCTGGGAGAACGGAAGCGCTCAGATCTCGCATAATACACGGAATCTAGTGGTCTCACTCAAATATAAGGTAGGAAATATATTCATCTAGTCAATGTAAGGGTTTGAAAGGTAACTAACGCACATGTGTAGAGAAAATGGTGCATCGGCCAGTCTGGCCGGCATTTCGCACTCGTAGTGCAAGTGGGGCCAGGGAGAACGGAAACGCTCGTTTCTCAAAAAGTAGAGGGAATCTAACGGTCTCACTCGATCAGAAGGTGGGAAATATATAAATCTAGTCAGCTAAAAAGGTTTAAAATGTATTCAACGCACATGTATAGATAAAATGGTGCATTGGCCAGGTCGGTCTGTATCGGAACTTAAAATGCAAATGCCAGGGAGAACGGAAGGGCTCAGATCTCGCATAGCATACGCAATCAAGTGGTCTCACTCAATAGAAAGTAGGAAATATATTCATCTAGTGAACGTAATGGTTTGAAAGGTAACTAACGCACATGTGTAGAGAAAATTGTGTATCGGTCAGTCTGGCCGGCATTTCGCACTTATAGTGCAAGTAGGGCAAAGGAGAACGGAAACGCTCATTTCTCAAAAAGTCAAGGGAATCTAGCGGTCTCACTCGATCAGAAGGTGGGAAATATATAAATCTAGTGAGTTAATAAGGTTCGAAAGGAATCTAATGCATATTGTCAGAGGTCCACTGGTGATCCCCGATCGATCCCAGGGAAGGGTTACAAGCACGTTTGCCTTGGGGGTTATGGGCGCACTGACCCGCTAGTGAAAGAAGCCCTTTTATCCCAATGGTCTAGTGGTTGGGATTCTGACATGGTATCAGAGCGAAGGTCTCGGGTTCGAATCCCGGTGTATGCACTTCGGGCATCCCAGTGCAGGGGGGTGTCAGAGGTCCACTGGTGATCCCCGATCGATCTTAGGGAAGGGTTAAAGGCACGTTTGCATGGGGGGTTATGGACGGACTGACCTGCTACTGAAACAAGCCCTTTTATCCCAATGGTCTAGTGGTTGGGATTCTGACACATATGTATATAGAAAATGGTGCATTGGCTAGGCCGGTTAGTATGGGAACTTAGAGTGCAAATGCCAGGGAGAACGGAAGCGCTCAGATCTCGCATAGTACACGGAATATAGTGGTCTCACTCAAAAAGAAGGTAGGAAATAAATTGATCTAGTGAACGTAAGGGTTTGAAAGGAATCTAATGCATATGTATATGGAAAATGGTGCATTGGCCAGGTCGGTCAGTATGGGAACTTAGAGTGCAAATGGCTGGGAGAACGGAACGGCTCAGATCTCGCATAATACACGGAATCTAGTGGTCTCACTCAAATAGAAGGTAGGAAATAAATTCATCTAGTGAACGTAAGGGTTTGAAAGGTAACTAACTAACGCACATGTGTAGAGAAAATGGTGCATCGGCCAGTCTGGCCGGCATTTCGCACTTATATTGCAAGTAGGGCCAAGGAGAACGGAAACGCTCATTTCTCAAAACGTAAAGGGAATCTAGCAGTCTCACTCGATCAGAAAGTGGGAAATATATAAATCTAGTGAGCTAATAAGGTTCAAAAGGAATCTAATGCATATGTATATGGAAAATGGTGCATTGGCCAGGTCCGCCGGTATGGGAACGTAGAGTGCAAATGTCAGGGAGAACGGAAGCGCTCAGGTCCTGCATAGTACATGGAATCTAGTGGTCTCACTCAAATAGAATGTAGGAAATAAATTCATTTAGTAAACGTAAGGGTTTGAAAGATAACTAACGCACATGTGTAGATAAAATGGTGCATCGGCCAGTCTGGCCGGCATTTCGCACTTATATTGCAAGTAGGGCCAAGGAGAACAGAAACACTCATTTCTCAAAAAGTAAAGGGAATCTAGCGGTCTCACTCGATCAGAAGGTGGGAAATATATAAATCTAGTGAGCTAATAAGGTTTGGAAGGAATCTAATGCATATGTATATGGAAAGTGGTGCATTGGCCAGGTCGGTCAGTATTGGAACTTAGAGTGCAAATGCGTGGGAGAACGGAACCGCTCAGATCTCGCATAATACACGGAATCTAGTGGTCTCACTCAAATATAAGGTAGGAAATATATTCATCAAGTGAAAAAAAGGGTTTGAAAGGTAACTAACGCACATGTGTAGAGAAAATGGTGCATCGGCCAGTCTGGCCGGCATTTCGCACTCATAGTGCAGGTGGGGCCACGGAGAACGGAAACACTTGTTTCTCAAAAAGTAGAGGGAATCTAACAGTCTCACTCGATCAGAAGGTGGGAAATATATAAATCTAGTCAGCTAGAAAGGTTTGAAATGTATTCAACGCACATGTATAGAGAAAATGGTGCATTGGCCAGGTCAGTCAGTATCGGAACTTAAAATGCAAATGCCATGGAGAACGGAAGCGCTCGGATCTCGCATAGTACACGGAATCAAGTGGTCTCACTCAAATAGAAAGTAGGAAATATATTCATATAGTGAACGTAAGGGTTTGAAAGGTAACTAACGCACATGTGTAGAGAAAATTGTGCATCGGCCAGTCTGACCGGCATTTCGCACTTTTAGTGCAAGTAGGGCCAAGGAGAACGGAAACGCTCATTTCCCAAAAAGTAAAGGGAATCTAGCAGTCTCACTCGATCAGATGGTGGGAAATATATAAATCTAGTGAGCTAATAAGGTTCGAAAGGAATCTAATGCATATGTATATGGAAAATGGTGCACTGGCCAGGTCGGCCGGTATGGGAACGTAGAGTGCAAATGTCACGGAGAACGGAAGCGCTGAGGTTCTACATAGTACACGGAATCTAGTGGTCCCACTCAAATAGAATGTAGGAAATATATTCATCTAGTGAACGTAAGGGTTTGAAAGGTAACTAACGCACATGTGTAGAGAAAATGGTGCATCGGCCAGTCTGGCCGGCATTTCGCACTCATAGTGCAGGAGGGGCCACGGAGAACGGAAACGCTCGTTTCTCAAAAAGTAGAGGGAATATAACGGTCTCACTCGACCAGAAAGGTGGGAGATATATAAATCTAGTGAGCTAATAAGGTTTGAAAGGAATCTAATGCACATGTATATGGAAAATGGTGCATTGGCCAGGTCGGTCAGTATGGAAACTTAGAGTGCAATTGCCAGGGAGAACAGAAGCGCTCAGATCTCGCATAGTACATGGAATCTAGTGGTATCACTCAAATAGAAGGTAGGAAATAAATTCATCTAGTGATCGTAAGGGTTTGAAAGGTAACTAACGCACATGTGTAGAGAAAATGGTGCATCGGCCAGTCTGGCCGGCATTTCGCACTTATAGTCCAAGTAGGGCCAAGGAGAACGGAAACGCTCATTTCTCAAAAAAGTAAAGGGAATCTAGCGGTCTCACTCGATCAGAAGGTGGGAAATATATAAATCTAGTGAGCTAATAAGGTTCGGAAGGAATCTAATGCATATGTATATGGAAAGTGGTGCATTGGCCAGGTCGGTCAGTATGGGAACTTAGAGTGCAAATGCCTGGGAGAACGGAACCGCTCAGATCTCGCATAATTCACGAAATCTAGTGGTCTCACTCAAATAGAAGGTAGGAAATATATTCATCTAGTGAACGTAAGGGTTTGAAAGGTAACTAACGCACATGTGTAGAGAAAATGGTTCATCGGCCAGTCTGGCCGGCATTTCGCACTCATAGTGCAGGTGGGGCCAGGGAGAACGGAAACGCTCGTTTCTCAAAAAGTAGAGGGAATCTAACGGTCTCACTCGATCAAAAGGTGGGAAATATATAAATCTAGTCAGCTAACAAGGTTTGAAATGTATTCAACGCACATGTATAGAGAAAATGGTGCATCGGCCAGGTCGGTCAGTATCGGAACTTAAAATGCAAATGCCAGGGAGAACGGAAGCGCTCAGATCTCGCATAGTACACGGAATCAAGTGGTCTCACTCAAATAGAAAGTAAGAAATATATTCATCTAGTGAACGTAAGGGTTTGAAAGGTAACTAACGCACATGTGTAGAGAAAATGGTGCATCGGCCAGTCTGGCCGGCATTTCGCACTTATAGTGCAACTAGGGCCAAGGAGAACGGAAACGCTCATTTCTCTAAAAGTAGAGGGAATCTAGCGGTCTCACTCGATCAGAAGGTGGGAAATATATAAATCTAGTGAGCTAACAAGGTTCGAAAGGAATCTAATGCAAATGTATATGGAAAATGGTGCATTGGCCAGGTCGGTCAGTATGGGAACTTAGAGTGCAAATGCCAGGGAGAACGGAAGCGCTCAGATCTCGCATAGTACACGGAATCTAGTGGTCTCACTCAAATAGAAGGTAGGAAATAAATTCATCTAGTGAATGTAAGGGTTTGAAAGGTAACTAACGCACATGTGTAGAGAAAATGGTGCATCGGCCAGTCTGGCCGGCATTTCGCACTTATAGTGCAAGTAGGGCCAAGGAGAACGGAAACGCTCATTTCTCAAAAAGTAAAGGGAATCTAGCGGTCTCACTTGATCAAAAGGTGGGAAATATAAAAATCTAGTGAGCTAATAAGGTTCGAAAGGAATCTAATGCATATGGATATGGAAAATGGTGCATTGGCCAGGTCGGTCGGTATGGGAACGTAGAGTGCAAATGTCAGGGAGAACGGAAGCCCTCAGGTCTTGCATAGTACACAGAATCTAGTGGTCTCACTCAAATAAAAGGTAGGTAATAAATTCATCTAGTGAACGTAAGGGTTTGAAAAGTAACTAACGCACATGTGTAGAGAAAATGGTGCATCGGCTAGTCTGGCCGGCATTTCGCACTTATAGTGCAAGTAGGGCCAAGGAGAACGGAAACACTTATTTCTCAAAAAGTAAAGGGAATCTAGTGGTCTCACTCGATCAAAAGGTGGGAAATATATAAATCTAGTGAGCTAATAAGGTTCAGAAGGAATCTAATTCATATGTATATGGAAAGTGGTGCATTGGCCAGGTCGGTCAGTATCGGAACTTAAAATGCAAATGCCAAGGAGAACGGAAGCGCTCAGATCTCGCATAGTACACGGAATCAAGTGGTCTCACTCAAGTAGAAATTAAGAAGTATATTCATCTAGTAAACATAAGGGTTTGAAAGGTAACTAACGCACATGTGTAGAGAAAATTGTGCATCGGCCAGTCTGGCTGGCATTTCGCACTTATAGTGCAAGTAGGGCCAAGGAGAAAGGAAACGCTCATTTCTCAAAAAGTAAAGGGAATCTAGCGGTCTCACTCGATCACAAGGTGGAAAATATATAAGTCTAGTGAGCTTATAAGGTTCACAAGGAATCTAATGCATATGTATATGGAAAGTGGTGCATTGGCCAGGTCGGTCAGTATGGGAACTTAGAGTGCAAATGCCAGGGAGAACGGAAGCGCTCAGATCTCGCATAGTACACGGAATCTAGTGGTCTCACTCAAATAGAAGGTGGGAAATAGATTAATCTAGTGAACGTAAGGGTTTGAAAGGTAACTAATGCACATGTGTAGAGAAAATGGTGCATCGGCCAGTCTGGCCGGCATTTCGCACTTATAGTGCAAGTAGGGCCAAGGAGAACGGAAACGCTCATTTCTAAAAAAGTAAAGGGAATCTAGCGGTCTCACTCGATCAGAAGGTGGGAAATATTTAAATCTAGTGAGCTAATAAGGTTCAGAAGGAATCTAATGCATATGTATATGGAAAGTGGTGAATTGGCCAGGTCGGTCAGTATGGGAACTTAGAGTGCAAATGCCTGGGAGAACGGAACCGCTCAGATCTCGCATAATACACGGAATCTAGTGGTCTTATTCAAATATAAGGTAGGAAATATATTCATCTAGTGAACGTAAGGGTTTAAAAGGTAACTAACGCACATGTGTAGAGAAAATGGTGCATCGGCGAGTCTGGCCGGCATTTCGCACTCATAGTGCAGGTGGGGCCAGGGAGAACGGAAACGCTTGTTTCTCAAAAAGTAGAGGGAATCTAACGGTCTCACTCGATCAGAAGGTGGGAAATATATAAATCTAGTCAGCTAAAAAGGTTTGAAGTGTATTCAACGCACATGTATAGAGAAAATGGTGCATTGGCCAGGTCGGTCAGTATCGGAACTTAAAATGCAAATGCCAGGGAGAACGGAAGCGCTCAGATCTCGCATAGTACACGGAATCAAGTGGTCTCACTCAAATAGAAAGTAGGAAATATATTCATCTAGTGAACGTAAGGGTTTGAAAGGTAACTAACACACATGTGTAGAGAAAATGGTGCATCGGCCAGTCTGGCCGGCATTTCGCACTTATAGTGCAACTAGGGCCAAGGAGAACGGAAACGCTCATTTCTCAAAAAGTAGAGGGAATCTAGCGGTCTCACTCGATCAGAAGCTGGGAAATATATAAATCTAGTGAGCTAATAAGGTTCGAAAGGAATCTAATGCATATGTATATGGAAAATGGTGCATTGGCCAGGTCGGTCAGTATGGGAACTTAGAGTGCAAATGCCTTCGAGAACGGAAGCGCTCATATCTCGCATAGTACACGGAATCTAGTGGTCTCACTCAAATAGAAGGTAGGAAATAAATTCATCTAGTGAACGTAAGGGTTTGAAAGGTAACTAACGCACATGTGTAGAGAAAATGGTGCATCGGCCAGTCTGGCCAGCATTTCGCACTTATAGTGCAAGTAGGGCCAAGGGGAACGGAAACGCTCATTTCTCAAAAAGTAAAGGGAATCTAGCGGTCTCACTCGATCAGAAGGTGGGAAATATATAAATCTTGTGAGCTAATAAGGTTCGAAAGGAATCTAATGCATATGTTGTGTAAATGAGTAAGCAGGAATGAAATGACTAAGTCAGAGTTGGGTACAAATAGAACCCTAGAAAGCTGTACCCCATATGTGCTACCCCACTATAGCTTACAAACATGCATCAGTTATAATACTCTGACACACCCCCATAGGCAAAGTGGGGGAGAACAAGGGGTCACAAGACCAGTCAAGCAAAGCAAAGCAAAGCAAGCTCAGGGTGGATCACAAAGTCACCACACAGTCCGAGCACAAGAGCAGGGCCAGAGGCCAGTTCACATGCAGGAGGACAGACATATATATAAAACTAGACAAGCAAGAGCAGGTATATATATATGTCACAGTACAAGTGAAGTCAAGAGGAGAGCAAGTGAGGCAAGACAGGCACAAGACCCAGCTGGGTGCAAAAGCGCTGATGGTCACAAGGCGCGAGTGCCTTGGTGAACACATCAGCAGTGTTGGCCTCAGAGGCCACGTACGCAAGTCGCAACTGACCACGCTGCTGCAACTCACGAGCAAGGAAGTAGCGGAGAGCAATGTGCTTCGTTCTGTGCTCCAAGCGCTGCTCTCGACACAAGGCCAGCATAGCCTTGTTGTCTACGTACAGCACTGGAGGAGAACGAGGCGGCTCTCCAAGGTCAGTCAGCAGGTAGGTGAGCCAGCGAAGCTCCTGTGCAGCCATGGCCCCGGCGTAGATCTCAGCCTCACAACTGGAGCCGAGAACCGAAGACGAGCGAGTAGACCGCCACGAGACAGAGCCGGAACCAAGGCTGAAGGTGTAACCCTGTGACGACCGCTGCGTAGCCTGGTCGTCAGCCCAAGAAGCGTCCGCGTGGCCGGTAAGGACCACTGGACTCCGCCCTCCAAGCACTAGCCCCATGCCTGACGTACTGCACAGGTAGCGCAATACCCTCTTCGCTGCAGCCATTTGCTCCGGTCTGTGTCTCCCAGGAGCAACATAGCGTGCAAGAATGCTCAGAGGGTATGCAAGGTCAGGTCGTGTGCAGGTCATCAGGTACATGAGGCAGCCAACAAGCTCTGCATACAGACCACTCGACTCTACGGACTCATCCGAAGGCAGAGCTGAGAGTGAGTGGCAAGTAGGCAGAGGAGTGGCCTGAGGCGAGGAGTACGTGAAGCCGAAGCGCTGAAGGACCTGCTGCACCATGTGTGACTGAGTCAAGGTAATGGTGCGGCGTGCTCTGTCCCGAGTGATCTGCAAGCCAAGGTAGCTGCGCAGTTCACCCACGTCTGTGCACGTGTGTCTCTTCAGCAGCTCGGACTTCACGTAGGCGAGTCCAGCAGTGTCCGCTGTGGCAAAGACCAAGTCGTCGACGTACACGAGGATGTAGAACGGCGGCAGGGAAGTGTCGGTGCGAAGAAACAGCGACGGGTCAGCAGTAGAAGGAGCAAACCCAAGAGCCGCAAGCGTAGTCCTCAGTGTGTCGTGCCACTCACGCGGTGCCTGGCGGAGACCGTAGACTGGCCGTCTGAGGCTCCACTGGGTGCTAGGAGGGAAAGTCCCAGTGAAGCCAGGTGGACGGCGAAGCCAGATCTCCTCGTGCAGGCTACCCTGCAAGAACGCAGTGCTGAAGTCGAGAGAGTGAAGCTCGTAGTCGCGCTGAGCGGCTATGTGCAGCAGCACCCGAAGAGTAGTCATCTTCGGGGTGGGAGAGAAGGTCTGAAAGTAGTCAACTCCCTGCCGCTGACTGAAGCCACGAGCAACGTACCGTGCCTTGAAGACAGGTGGAGAGCCCGGCGGCCGCTTCACCCTGAAGATCCACATGCCACTGACTATGTTCGCCCCAGGAGGGGGAACCGCGTCAACGTAGGTGCCTGTGGACTTCCAGGAAGCCATCTCTGCATCCATGGCTGCCTGCCAATGAGAGGAGTAGGGGCCCTCTACGGCCTCCGCGTAAGAACGCGGAGTCGGGATGTCTAGTGCATCCGGATCTCCCTCAGGGGCAAGCAGTACAGACGCGAGATGAGGTGAAGCAGCCGCTAGACACTGTAACTCCTCCTGCCTGTCCTCTAGGACGTCCGTGCCAAGAGCACACTCACCCCCGACGGACGGAGGACAGACAGACGCAGGCTCAGCAACAAGACTAGCAGCGTAGTCGAGAGCAGACGCAGCAGTGGACTCAAAAGAGGGGTCAGTGACGACAGTAGCAAGCAGACGCGTGACAGTAGGACTCGCAGCGCGAAGAGAGTCCGACTCAGGGTCGGCAAGCGCAGGAAGAGAGGACTCAGGAGGAGAAGGCAAAGGGGCACGCAGAGGAGCAGTGGACGGACGCAGAGACATCCGGTGCGTGCCAGGGACAGGAGGAGGACGCTGACGCGAACTGCGACCACTAGCGCGAGCAGCACGAACAGGCGACGCGGGGCGAGACGCAGGCTCACGACGCTCAGCAAGACCTCCAGTAGGACCAGTGTAAGGAGAGGGAGCAGGCAGAGGAGAGGAAGGCTCCAGTAGGGACTGCGACTGGACAGGCGGTGGACCCTCTACTGGAGGAGAAAGACCAAGAACCTGCTGAAGGAGCGGAACGAAGTACGGCCGAGGCCGCGCGGCAGCTCCAGTCTCAGCAGGGACAGCACCAGCACCCTCAGCGACAGCACCAGCGCCACCCACACCTCCAGCGGCAGGACCAACAGCAGCAAGCTCAGCAAGAACGCCCTCAGCAGCTCCAGCTCCAGGAGGACCCGCAGGTCTGCACCCCCGCACACAGTACCCCCAGAGTCAGCACCCCCAGGCTCAGCACCCGCAGCAGGACCAGAGTCACCAGTAACCTCGACCGGGTCAACGGCGTCTACCTGGGACACACCTGAGGGGGCAGGAACCTGAGGGGGGAGGGGGTCTACCGGGGGGGGAACCGGCACAAGGAAGTCCGGGGGAGGGGGGAGGGAAGGAGTGCGGTAGGGGAAGAGACGGTAGAAGGGGACTGACTCGTCGAACGTGACGTCCTGGGAGGACAGAACACGACGAGAGGAGGGGTGGTAAAACTGCCACCCTGGGGCGTCAGTGGGGAAGCCAAGGAAGACACAGGGAGCAGCACGAGGGGACAGCTTGTCCGCAGACAAGTCGCGGACAAACGCCCGAGATCCCCAGACACGGAACACAGACGCATCGCCAACCTCCCCCGTCCACAGCAAGGCTGGGGACATCGCAGGCCGAGAGACCCGGGGGTGAAGGTTGAGCTGATGCGCCGCGTACCTCACCGCAAACGGCCACAGAAAATGGGGGGCAGCCGCATGCATCATGGACGTACGAGCGACATCCATGACCATGCCAATGCGGCGCTCAGCAATCCCATTTTGCTGTGGTGAGTCCGAAAGCGTGAAGGTCTGGCGGATCCCCCGTGCACGACAGTAGTCTCGCAGAAGGCGAGAAGAGAACTCTCCGCCTCTGTCAGAGTGCAGACGCAGAACAGGAAAGTCCGAGCCGAAGCTCTTCCTGAGCTGGAGACGAGCCTCGCGGATCCAGTCGATCAGCACCTCAGTGACCGCACCCTTGCTGCGCAAGGGGAGGACTGTGGTGTAACGCGAGTAGTCGTCAACCACCAACAGGAAGTATCGCTCGTAACCCTGCCCACGGACGGGGGCTGGGCCCCACACATCCATGTGAAGCGTCTGCAGGGGAGCCTCTGTCGGGGGGAAGTGGGAGGAGTGAGGAGTAGCCCGGAGGCGACCCTCGACACAGGGGACACAGGAAGGTCCTGGCCCGGAGGGGAGAGGAGGGAGAGACTGGGGAAGACCAGAGACAAGGACACGGGAAGCCATGCTCCGAAGACGGGGCAAGGAGGGGTGGCCAAGACGGTGGTGCCACAGGAGAGTCTCGTGAGATAGGAGGCGACAAGAACAGGGGGCAGACTCAGGACCTGACCGGGACGCAGCAGCAAGTACCTGACCCGACGCAACTACCTGACCAGACGCAGGGACAGGAGGAGACTCAACGGTCAGGGTGTAGAGACTCGACCCCGGCCGACGCGAGAACGTGGCCAGGTGTCGGCCTGTGCGAGCCTCCGTGCATTGGGTCACCCGCTGACGCGCAGGAGTGAACTGGTGAACACCCCCATCCTGCAGGTCCGCTCCACTCACCAAGTTCGTAGAGAACGAGGGAAGGTACAGACCCGACAGGGTGCCCGAAGGGGCAGCCGGACACGGGAGGACAGTGGAGAAGTGAGACAGGACAGGACCCCCAGAGGGGTCAGCAAGGGAGACCGCAACCGGCCTGGCGAGCGGCGAAAGGGTAGTGCGGTCTCGAAAGAAGGAGCGAGAAGCTCCGGAGTCAAGTGTGAAAGTGAGGGAGGACGAGGACGACTCAGTACCTGAGAACGCACTCTCACCAGTACCTGAGAGCGCAGACGCACTGGCACCTAGAGCAGCAGCCTCACAAGTACCTAGCGCAGCAGTACCAATGCCCGGGTCGGGCTGGAAACACCGGTAACCCTCATTCTCCTCACTATAATCCACAACATACATAGCAGTAAGGATAGCATCAAAATCAAGATCAAAGATCGCTACACCAGCCCTGAGAAGCTCATCCCAGCGAGGGATCTCACTAGCCCCAGGGAACTGCTGACGCCAAGCGTCCGTCAGGCGGCCAAAGCAGCGCTGGGTGGCGTGGGCACCCCCACACTGCTCACCCGCGCGGTCGCCGGAACGAAGAACGTAGGTGCAGGGACCAGTACCCCCACCCCTCTGACGCCCAGCGTACCACTCACGAAGCTGCTGAGGCGAAGGGATGTCCCGTGAGCGCTGCTGCTGCTGCCGGTGCGAGCGCTGGCCACCACCACCGCCGCTACGCTGCTGGGTACCACCCCGACCAGCTCCACCTCCTCCACCACTACTGCCTCCGCCGCTGCCGCCTCCACTGCCTCCACCTCCGCCGCCTCCACCCCCGCCGCTGCCTCCACCACCACCGCTGGCACCACCACCACCGTCTCCGCCGCTGCTGCCACCACCACCACCACCACCCCCGCCACTAGTCCCGCCGCCACCCCCACTCCCTCCGCCGCCACCGCCGCCACCGCCACCGCCCCCCCCAGCTCCACCCGCGCCCTTGCCTCCCTTGCCCTTGCTGGAGCGACGTCTCCCACTAGGGGCAGACGCCGCGCCGACCGACTCAAGACCAAGCAGGTCGGCAGCAGCAGCAGAGGCAACAGAGGGCAGCAAGGGGGAAGGAGAGCACCCCTCAAAGATGGGGGTGCGAGGGTCACCACGAGAAGCACCTACAGCGACTATGCTCTTCTCCGCTGCAAGGAGGGCCTTCTCGAGGAAGTCGACGGTGAGAGTGGTGGGACAGACTGCGAGAAAATGGTCCCTGACGACGCGAAGGGAGTCAGGGAGGCGTGCGACTACGTAGTAGAGAGCGATGTACATGGGAGGGGGGTTCCTAGCGCAGAACTCAGCAGGAAGGGCGGCGCGGTAGCGAGTGTCACTAGTGCGGAGGTGCGTAATGAGGTCAGCGACAGTGGGAAAGGCAGAGAGGTCAGGAAAGAGGTAGGGAAGCATGAGACGGCTCAGTGCAGCAGTGGCAGGGGAGGAGTAGCGCGCAACTACAGCGTCGTACAAGGTCTGAGCACTCTTGTACTGACTAAAGTGCGCACGCTCAGAGGTAGGGAGGTGGCGACGCACAGCAAGACGTGCAGCAGCATCGCGGGTGGCCCACTTAGAGCGGACAGCGGGATCAGCATCAGCAGCAGGAGCAGGAGAGGCGCCAGAGGTGAGGTCAAAGAGAGAAAGGTCATCAGCCCTGTCGCACTGTAAGAACAGCTGCAGGTCGTCTAGCCAGACCTCAAAATCAATGGCGCGACCCTCAGCGTCAAAAGCTAGGACACTAGGGGTAGCCATGACGACGACTGTGAAGCAGTGCAAGCAGTAGGGGGGAGAGCACGCAGTGACAGTGGGACTGTGCTCACCAGGCAGGGCAGGTCGCGCAGCTCGACAGAAAAGCAGAACGGCGACCAGGCGGCTCGGGTGTACAGCGGATCGGCTCCCGGGTGGCTCGACGGCAGGGCGGCTCGGGTGCAGGGCGGCTCGGCTCCCGGGCGGCTCGGCTGCAGGGCGGCTCGGGTGCAGGGCGGCTCGGCTCCCGGGCGGCTCGGCTGCAGGGCGGCTCGGGTCCCTGGCTGCTCGGCGACAGGCGGCTCGGGTCGCATAGAAGTGAGACGGGGCGGGGCCGCGTCAGGGCCGGCGGTAGGGCCGCGTAGGGGCCGGGGCAGGGCCGCGAAGGAGCCGGGGCAGGGCCGTGATAGGAGCCGGGGCAGGGCCGAGTAGGAGGCCGGCGGTGGGGCCGCTTAAGGGGCCGGCTGCGGGGCCGAGTAGGAGCCAGCTGCGGGGCCGCGTGAGAGCCGGCGCGGGGCCGCGTAGGAGCCGGCGGTGTGGCCGCGTCAGGGCCGCGTAAGGGGGGGGGGGGGGGGCGGGGCGGGGCCGCGTAAGAGCCGCGTAGGAGCCGGCGCGGAGCCGCGTAGGAGCTGGCGGCGTGGCCGCGTAAGGGCCGCGTAAGGGCCGCGTAAGGGGCCGGCGCGGGGCCGCGTAAGGAGCCGGCGGCGTGGCCGCGTAAGGGCCGCGTAAGGGCCGCGTGAGGGGCCGGCGCGGGGCCGCGTAAGGGCCGCGTAGGAGGCGACGCGGGGCCACGTAAGGAGCAGGGCGGGGCCGCGACAGAGTGGGCGGCGAGGCCGCAGGGGAGAGGGCGACTCGAGGGGTCGCTAAAAAAATTCGCGCCTCGGGGGGCGCGCTTCGGTGGGCCCAAAAAAAAATTTCGGTCCTGGAGGGACCTAGCTCTATACCATGTGTAAATGAGTAAGCAGGAATGAAATGACTAAGTCAGAGTTGGGTACAAATACAACCCTAGAAAGCTGTACCCCATATGTGCTACCCCACTATAGCCTACAAACATGCATCAGTTATAATACTCTGACATATGTATATGGAAAGTGGTGCATTGGCCAGGTCGGTCAGTATGGGAACTTAGAGTGCAAATGCCTGGGAGAACGGAACCGCTCAGATCTCGCATAATACACGGAATCTAGTGGTCTCACTCAAATATAAGGTAGGAAATATATTCATCTAGTGAACGTAAGGGTTTGAAAGGTAACTAATGCACATGTGTAGAGAAAATGGTGCATCGGCCAGTCTGGCCGGCATTTCGCACTCATAGTGCAGGTGGGGCCAGGGAGAACGGAAACGCTCGTTTCTCAAAAAGGAGAGGGAATCTAACAGTCTCACTCGATCAGAAGGTGGGAAATATATAAATCTAGTCAGCTAAAATGGTTTGAAATGTATTCAACGCACATGTATAGAGAAAATGGTGCATTGGCCAGGTCAATTGGTATCGGAACTTAAAATGCAAATGCCAGGGAGAACGGAAGCGCTCAGATCTGGCATAGTACACGGAATCAAGTGGTCTCACTCAAATAGAAAGTAGGAAATATATTCGTCTAGTGAACGTAAGGGTTTGAAAGGTAACTAACGCACATGTGTAGAGAAAATTGTGCATCGGCGAGTCTGGCCGGCATTTCGCACTTATAGTGCAACTAGGGCCAAGGAGAACGGAAATGCTCATTTCTAAAAAAGTAGAGGGAATCTAGCGGTCTCACTCGATCAGAAGGTGGGAAATATATGAATCTGGTGAGCTAAAAAGGTTCGAAAGGAATCTAATGCATATGTATATAGAAAATGGTGCATTGGCCAAGTCGGTCAGTATGGGAACTTAGAGTGCAAATGCCTGGGAGAACGGAAGCGCTCAGATCTCGCATAGTACACGGAATCTAGTGGTCTCACTCAAATAGAACGGAGGAAATAAATTTATCTAGTAAACGTAAGGGTTTGAAAGGTAACTAACGCACATGTGTAGAGAAAATGGTGCATCGGCCAGTCTGGCCGGCATTTCGCACTTATAGTGCAAGTAGGGCCAAGAAGAACGGAAACGCTCATTTCTCAAAAAGTAGAGAAAATCTAGCGGTCTCACTCGATCAGAAGGTGGAAAATATATAAATCTAGTGAGCTAATAAGGTTTGAAAGGAATCTAATGCATATGTATATGGAAAATGGTGCATTGGCCAGGTCGGTCAGTATGGGAACTTAGAGTGCAAATGCCAGGGAGAACGAAAGCGCTCAGATCTCGCATAGTAAACGGAATCTAGTGGTCTCACTCAAATAGAAGGTGGGAAATAGATTCATCTAGTGAACGTAAGGGTTTGAAAGGTAACTAACGCACATGTGTAGAGAAAATGGTGCATCGGCCAGTCTGGCCGGCATTTCGCACTTATAGTGCAAGTAGGGCCAAGGAGAACGGAAACGCTCATTTCGGAAATCTAGCGGTCTCACTCGATCAGAAGGTGGGAAATATATAAATCTAGTGAGCTAATAAGGTTTGGAAGGAATCTAATGCATATGTATATGGAAAGTGGTGCATTGGCCAGGTCGGTCAGTATGGGAACTTAGAGTGCAAATGCCTGGGAGAACGGAACCGCTCAGATCTCGCATAATACACGGAATCTAGTGGTCTCACTGAAATATAAGGTAGGAAATATATTCATCTAGTGAACGTTAAGGTTTGAAAGGTAACTAATGCACATGTGTAGAGAAAATGGTGCATCGGTCAGTCTAGCCAGCATTTCGCACTCATAGTGCAGGTGGGGCCAGGGAGAACGGAAACGCTCCTTTCTCAAAAAGTAGAGGGAATCTAGCGGTCTCACTCGATCAGAAGGTGGGAAATATATAAATCTAGTCAGCTAAAAATGTTTGAAATGTATTCAACGCACATGTATAGAGAAAATGGTGCATTGGCCAGGTCGGTCTGTATCGGAACTTAAAATGAAAATGCTAGGGAGAACGGAAGTGCTCAGATCTCGCATAGTACACGGAATCAAGTGGTCTGACTCAAATAGAAAGTAGGAAATATATTCATCTAGTGAACGTAAGGGTTTGAAAGGTAACTAACGCACATGTGTAGAGAAAATTGTGCATCGGCCAGTCTGGCCGGCATTTCGCACTTATAGTGCAAGTAGGGCCAAGAAGAACGGAAACGCTCATTTCTCAAAAAGTAAAGGGAATCTAGCGGTCTGACTCGATCAGAAGGTGGGAAATATATAAATCTAGTGAGCTAATAAGGTTCGAAAGGAATCTAATGCATATGTATGTGGAAAATGGTGCATTGGCCAGGTCGGTCAGTATGGGAACTTAGAGTGCAAATGCCAGGGAGAACGGAAGCGCTCAGATCTCGCATAGTAGACGTAATCTAGTGGTCTCATTCAAATAGAAGGTAGGAAATAAATTCATCTAGTGAACGTAAGGGTTTGAAAGGTAACTAACGCACATGTGTAGAGAAAATTGTGCATCGGCCAGTCTGGCCGGCATTTCGCACTTATAGTGCAAGTAGGGCCAAGGAGAACGGAAACGCTCATTTCTCAAAAAGTAAAGGGAATCTAGCGGTCTGACTGGATCAGAAGGTGGGAAATATATAAATCTAGTGAGCTAATAAGGTTCGAAAGGAATCTAATGCATATGTATATGGAAAATGGTGCATTGGCCAGGTCGGTCAGTATGGGAACTTAGAGTGCAAAAGCCAGGGAGAACGGAAGCGCTCAGATCTCGCATAGTACACGGAATGTTGTGGTCTCATTCAAATAGAAGGTAGGAAATAAATTCATCTAGTGAATGTAAGGGTTTGAAAGGTAACTAACGCACATGTGTAGAGAAAATGGTGCATCGGCTAGTCTGGCCGGTATTTCGCACTTATAGTGCAACTAGGGCCAAGGAGAACGGAAACGCTCATTCCTCAAAAAGTAAAGAGAATCTAGCCGTCTCACTCGATCAGAAGGTGGGAAATATATAAATCTAGTGAGCTAATAAGGTTCGGAAGGAATCTAATGCATATGTATATGGAAAGTGGTGCATTGGCCAGGTCGGCCAGTATGGGAACTTAGAGTGCAAATGCCTGGGAGAACGGAACTGCTCAGATCTCGCATAATACACGGAATCTAGTGGTCTCACTGAAATATAAGGTAGGAAATATATTCAACTAGTGAACATAAGGGTTTGAAAGGTAACTAACGCACATGTGTAGAGAAAATGGTGCATCGGCCAATCTGGCCGGCATTTCGCACTCATAGTGCAGGTGGGGCCAGGGAGAACAGAAACGCTCGTTTCTCAAAAAGTAGAGGGAATCTAACGGTCTCACTCGATTAGAAGGTGGGAAATATATAATTATAGTGAGCTAATAAGGTTCGAAAGGAATCTAATGCATATGTATATGGAAAATGGTGCATTGGCCTGGTCGGTCAGTATGGGAACTTAGAGTGCAAATGCCAGGGAGAACGGAAGCGCTCAGATCTCGCATAGTACACGGAATCTAGTGGTCTCACTCAAATAGAAGGTAGGAAATAAATTCATCTAGTGAACGTAAGGGTTTGAAAGGTAACTAACGCACATGTGTAGAGAAAATTGTGCATCGGCCAGTCTGGCCGGCATTTCGCACTTATAGTGCAAGTAGGGCCAAGGAGAACGGAAACGCTCATTTCTCAAAAAGTAAAGGGAATCTAGCGGTCTGACTGGATCAGAAGGTGGGAAATATATAAATCTAGTGAGCTAATAAGGTTCGAAAGGAATCTAATGCATATGTATATGGAAAATGGCGCATTGGCCAGGTCGGTCAGTATGGGAACTTAGAGTGCAAAAGCCAGGGAGAACGGAAGCGCTCAGATCTCGCATAGTACACGGAATCTAGTGGTCTCATTCAAATAGAAGGTAGGAAATAAATTCATCTAGTGAACGTAAGGGTTTGAAAGGTAACTAACGCACATGTGTAGAGAAAATGGTGCATCGGTCAGTCTGGCCGGCATTTCGCACTTATAGTGCAAGTAGGGCCAAGGAGAACGGAAACGCTCATTTCTAAAAAAGTAAAGGGAATCTAGCGGTCTGACTGGATCAGAAGGTGGGAAATATATAAATCTAGTGAGCTAATAAGGTTCGAAAGGAATCTAATGCATATGTATATGGAAAATGGTGCATTGGCCAGGTCGGTCAGTATGGGAACTTAGAGTGCAAAAGCCAGGGAGAACGGAAGCGCTCAGATCTCGCATAGTACACGGAATCTAGTGGTCTCATTCAAATAGAAGGTAGGAAATAAATTCATCTAGTGAACGTAAGGGTTTGAAAGGTAACTAACTAACGCACATGTGTAGAGAAAATGGTGCATCGGTCAGTCAGGCCGGCATTTCGCTCTTATACTGCAAGTAGGGCCAAGGAGAACGGAAACGCTCATTTCTAAAAAAGTAAAGGGAATCTAGCGGTCTCACTTGATAAGAAGGTGGGAAATATATAAATCTAGTGAGCTAATAAGGTTCGAAAGGAATCTAATGCATATGTATATGGAAAATGGTGCATTGGCCAGGTCGGTCAGTATAGGAACTTAGAGTGCAAAAGCCAGGGAGAACGGAAGCGCTCAGATCTCGCATAGTACAAGGAATCTAGTGGTCTGATTCAAATAGAAGGTAGGAAAAAAATTCATCTAGTGAACGTAAGGGTTTGAAAGGTAACTAACTAACGCACATGTGTAGAGAAAATGGTGCATCGGTCAGTCTGGCCGGCATTTCACACTTATAGTGCAAGTAGGGCCAAGGAGAACGGAAACGCTCATTTCTCAAAAAGTAAAGGGAATCTAGCGGTCTCACTTGATCAGAAGGTGGGAAATATATAAATCTAGTCAGCTAATAAGGTTCGAAAGGAATCTAATGCATATGTATATGGAAAATGGTGCATTGGCCAGGTCGGTCAGTATGGAAACTAAGAGTGCAAAAGCCAGGGAGAACGGAAGCGCTCAGATCTCGCATAGTACACGGAATCTAGTGGTCTCATTCAAATAGAAGGTAGGAAATAAATTCATCTAGTGAACGTAAGGGTTTGAAAGGTAACTAACGCACATGTGTAGAGAAAATGGTGCATCGGTCAGTCTGGCCGGCATTTCGCACTTATAGTGCAAGTAGGGCCAAGGAGAACGGAAACGCTCATTTCTCAAAAAGTAAAGGGAATCTAGCGGTCGGTGGGAAATATATAAATCTAGTGAGCTAATAAGGTTCGAAAGGAATCTAATGCATATGTATATGGAAAATGGTGCATTAGCCAGGTCGGTCAGTATGGGAACTTAGAGTGCAAAAGCCAGGGAGAACGGAAGCGCTCAGATCTCGCATAGTACACGGAATCTAGTGGTCTCATTCAAATAGAAGGTAGGAAATAAATTCATCTAGTGAACGTAAGGGTTTGAAAGGTAACTAACTAACGCACATGTGTAGAGAAAATGGTGCATCTGTCAGTCTGGCCGGCATTTCGCACTTATAGTGCAAGTAGGGCCAAGGAGAACGGAAACGCTCATTTCTCAAAAAGTAAAGGGAATCTAGCGGTCTCACTTGATCAGAAGGTGGGAAATATATAAATCTAGTGAGCTAATACGGTTCGAAAGGAATCTAATACATATGTATGTGGAAAATGGTGCATTGGCCAAGTCGGTCAGTATGGGAACTTAGAGTGCAAATGCCAGGGAGAAAGGAAGCGCTCAGATCTCGCATAGTACACGGAATCTAGTGTTCTCACTCAAATAGAAGGTAGGAAATAAATTTATCTAGTCAACGTAAGGGTTTGAAAGGTAACTAACGCATATGTGTAGAGAAAATGGTGCATCGGCCAGTCTGGCCGGCATTTCGCACTTATAGTGCAACTAGGGCCAAGGAGAACGGAAACGCTCATTCCTCAAAAAGTAAAGGGAATCTAGCCGTCTCACTCGATTAGAAGGTGGGAAATATATAAATCTAGTGAGCTAATAAGGTTCGAAAGGAATCTAATGCATATGTATATGGAAAGTGGTGCATTGGCCAGGTCGGTCAGTATGGGAACTTAGAGTGCAAATGCCTGGGAGAACGGAACCGCTCAGATCTCGCACAATACACGAAATCAAGTGGTCTCACTCAAATATAAGGTAGGAAATATATTCATCTAGTGAATGTAAGGGTTTGAAAGGTAACTTAAGCACATGTGTACAGAAAATGGTGCATCGGCCAGTCTGGCCGGCATTTCGCACTCGTAGTGCAGGTGGGGCCAGGGAGAACGGAAACGCTCGTTTCTCAAAAAGTAGAGGGAATCTAACGGTCTCACTCGATCAGAAGGTAGGAAATATATAAATCTAGTCAGCTAAATAGGTTTGAAATGTATTCAACGCACATGTATAGATAAAATGGTGCATTGGTCATGTCGGTCAGTATCGGAACTTAAAATGCAAATGCCAGGGAGAATGGAAGCGCTCAGATCTCGCATAGTACACGGAATCAAGTGGTCTCACTCAAATAGAAAGTAGGAAATATATTCATCTAGTGAACGCAAGGGTTTGAAAGGTAACTAACGCACATGTGTAGAGAAAATTGTGCATCGGCCAGTCTGGCCGGCATTTCGCACTTATAGTGCAAGTAGGGCCAAGGAGAACGGAAACGCTCATTTCTCAATAAGTAGAGGGAATCTAGCGGTCTCACTCGATCACAAGGTGGAAAATATATTCATCTAGTGAGCTAATAAGGTTTGAAAGGAATCTAATGCATATGTATATGGAAAATGGTGCATAGGCCAGGTCGGTCAGTATGGGAACTTAGAGTGCAAATGCAAGGGAGAACGGAAGCGCTCAGATCTCGCATAGTACACAAAATCTAGTGGTCTCACTCAAATAGAAGGTAGGAAATAAATTCATCTAGTGAACATAAGGGTTTGAAAGGTAACTAACGCACATGTGTAGACAAAATGGTGCATCGGCCAGTCTAGCCGGCATTTCGCACTTGTAGTGCAAGTAGGGCCAAGGAGAACGGAAACGCTCATTTCTCGAAAAGAAGAGGGAATCTAGCGGTCTCACTCGATCACAAGGTGGGAAATATATAAATCTAGTGAGCTAATAAGGTTTGAAAGGAATCTAATGCATATGTATATGGAAAATGGTGCATTGGCCAGGTCGGTCAGTATGGGAACTTAGAGTGCAAATGCTTGGGAGAACGGAAGCGCTCAGATCTCGCATAGTACACGGAATCTAGTGGTCTCATTCAAATAGAAGGTAGGAAATAAATTCATCTAGTGAACGTAAGGGTTTGAAAGGTAACTAACGCACATGTGTAGAGAAAATGGTGCATCGGCCAGTCTGGCCGGCATTTCGCACTTATAGTGCAAGTAGGGCCAAGGAAAACAAAAACACTCATTTCTCAAAAAGTAAAGGGAATCTAGCGGTCTGACTTGATCAGAAGGTGGGAAATATATAAATCTAGTGAGCTAATAAGGTTTGGAAGGAATCTAATGCATATGTATATGGAAAGTGGTGCATTGGCCAAGTCGGTCAGTATGGGAACTTAGAGTGCAAATGCTAGGGAGAACGGAACCGCTCAGATCTCGCATAATACATGGAATCTAGTGGTCTCACTCAAATATAAGGTAGGAAATATATGCATCTAGTGAACGTAAGGGTTTGAAAGGTAACTAACGCACATGTGTAGAGAAAATTGCGCATCGGCCAGTCTGGCCGGCATTTCGCACTTATAGTGCAAGTAGGGCCAAGGAGAACGGAAACGCTCATTTCTCAAAAAGTAGAGGGAATCTAGCGCTCTCACTCGATCAGAAGGTGGGAAATATATTAATCTAATGAGCTAATAAGGTTTGAAAGGAATCTAATGCATATGTATATGGAAAATGGTGCATTGGCCAGGTCGGTCAGTATGGGAACTTAGAGTGCAAATGCCAGGGAGAACAGAAGCGCTCAGATCTCGCATAGTACACGGAATCTAGTGGTCTCACTCAAATAGAAGGTAGGAAATAAATTCATCTAGTGAACGTAAGGGTTTGAAAGGTAACTAACGCACATGTATAGAGAAGATGGAGCATCGGCCAGTCTCGCCGGCATTTCGCACTTATAGTGCAAGTAGGGCCAAGGAGAACGGAAACGCTCATTTCTAAAAAAGTAAAGGGAATCTAGCACTCTCACTCGATCAGAAGGTGGGAAATATATAAATCTAGTGAGCTTATAAGGTTCGAAAGGAATCTAATGCATATGTATATGGAAAATGGTGCATTGGCCAGGTCGGTCTGTATGGGAACTTAGACTGCAAATGCCTGGGAGAACGGAACCTCTCAGATCTCGCATAATACACGGAATCTAGTGGTCTCACTCAAATATAAGGTACGAAATATATTCATCTAGTGAACGTAAGGGTTTGAAAGGTAACTAACGCACATGTGTAGAGAAAATGGTGCATCGGCCAGTCTGGCCGGCATTTCACACTCATAATGCAGGTGGGGCCAGGGAGAACGGAAACGCTCGTTTCTCAAAAAGTAGAGGGAATCTAATGGTCTCACTCAATCAAAAGGTGGGAAATATATAAATCTAGTTAGCTAAAAAGGTTTGAAATGTATTCAACGCACATGTATAGAGAAAATGGTGCATTGGCCAGGTCGATCAGTATGGGAACTTAAAATGCAAATGCCAGGGAGAACGGAAGCGCTCAGATCTCGCATAGTACACGGAATCAAGTGGTCTCACTCAAATAGAAAGTAGGAAATATATTCATCTAGTGAACGTAAGGGTTTGAAAGGTAACTAACGCACATGTGTAGAGAAAATGGTGCGTCGGCCAGTCTGGCCGTCATTTCGCACTTATAGTGCAAGTAGGGCCAAGGAGAACGGAAACGCTCATTTCTCAAAAAGTAATAGGAATCTAGCGGTCTCACTCGATCAGAAGGTGGGAAATATATAAATCTAGTGAGCTAGTAAGGTTCGAAAGGAATCTAATGCATATGTATATGGAAAATGGTGCATTGGCCAGGTCGGTCAGTATGGGAACTTAGAGTGCAAATGCCAGGGAGAACGGAACCGCTCAGATCTCGCATAATACACGGAATCTAGTGGTCTCACTCAAATATAAGGTAGGAATATATTCATCTAGTGATCGTAAGGGTTTGAAAGGTAACTAACGCACATGTGTAGAGAAAATGGTGCATTGGCTAGTCTGGCCGGCATTTCGCACTCATAGTGCAGGTGGGGCCAGGGAGAATGGAAACGCTCGTTTCTCAAAAAGTAGAGGGAATCTAACGGTCTCACTTGATGAGAAGGTGGGAAATATATAAATCTAGTCAGCTAAAAAGGTTTGAAATGTATTCAATGCACATGTATAGAGAAAATGGTGCATTGGCCAGGTCGGTCAGTATTGGAACTTAAAATGCAAATGCCAGGGAGAACGGAAGCGCTCAGATTTCGCATAGTACACGGAATCAACTGGTCTCACTCAAATAGAAAGTAGGAAATCTATTCATCTAGTGAACGTAAGGGTTTGAAAGGTAACTAACGCACATGTGTAGAGAAAATTGTGCATCGGCCAGTCTTGCCGGCATTTCGCACTTAAAGTGCAACTAGGGCCAAGGAGAACGGAAACGCTCATTTCTCAAAAAGTAGAGGGAATCTAGTGGTCTCACTCAATCAGAAGGTGGGAAATATAAAAATCTAGTGAGCTTATAAGGTTCGAAAGGAATCTAATACATATGTATATGGAAAATGGTGCATTGGCCAGGTCGGTCAGTATGGGAACTTAGAGTGCAAATGACATGGACGTGGACGTGGACGTGGACATGGACAAGGACATGGACGTGGACATGGACGTGGACGTGGACATAGACGTGGATGTGGACATGGACGTGGACGTGTCCATGTCCATGTCCATGTCCACGTCCACGTCTATGTCCACGTCCACGTTCACGTCCACGTCCATGTCCATGTCCATGTCCACGTCCACATCCATGTCCACGTCCACGTCCATGTCCAAGTCCATGTCCTTGTCTACGTCCACGTCCATGTTTATGTCCACGTCCACGTCCTCGTCCACGTCCAGATCCACGTCCATGTCTACGTCCACGTCCACGTCCACGTCCATGTCCACGTCCACGTCCATGTCCACGACCAAGCCACATCCACGACCACGTCCACGTCCACGTCCACGTCCACGTCCACGTCTAAGTCCATGTTCACGTCCACGTCCACGTCCACGTCGACATCCACGACCATGTCTTCGTCCACGTCCACGTCCACGTCCATGTCCACGTCCATGTCCACGTCCAAGTTCTCCACGTCCACGTCCACTTCCACGTCGACGTCCATGTCCACGTCCACGTCCACGTCCATGTCCATGTCCAAGTCCATGTCCACGTCCACGTCCACGTCCACGTCAATGTCAACCTCCACGTCCAAGTCCTCCACGTCCACGTCCACGTCCATCTTCACGTCCACGTCCACGTCCACGTCCACGCCCACGTCCATGTCACGTCCATGTCCACGTCCATGTCCACAACCATGTCCACGTCCATGTCCACGTCCAGGTCCATGTCTACGTCCATGTCCACGTCCATGTCCACGTCCATGTCCACGTCCACGTCCATGTCCACGTCCACGTCCACGTCCATGTCCACGTCCATGTCCACGTCCATGTCCACGTCCACGTCCATGTCCACGTCCATGTTCACGTCCACGTCTTGTTCACGTCCACGTCCATGTCCACGTCCACGTCCACGTCCACGTCCACGTCCACGTCCACGACCATGTCCACGTCCACTACCATGTCCACGTCCACGTCCACGTCCACGTCTATGTCCACGTCCACGTCCACCTCCACGTCCATGTCTATGTCCATGTCCACGTCCACGTCCACGTCCACTTCCATGTCCACGTCAACGTTCACGTCCACGTCCATGTCCACGTCCACGTCCATGTCCACGTCCACGTCCACATCCATGTCCACGTCCAAGTCCTCCACGTCCACGTCCACGTTCACGTCCATGTCCACGTCCAAGTTCTCCACGTCCACGTCCACGTCCACGTCCTCCACGTCCACGTCCACGTCCACGTCCACGTCCATGTCCACGTCCACGTCCACGTCTACGTCCACGTCCATGTCCATGTCCACGTCCACGTCCACGTCCATCTCCACGTCCATGTCCACGTCCACGTCCACGTCCATCTCCACGTCCACGTCCATGTCCACGTCCACGTCCACGTCCACGTCCACGTCCACTCCACGTCCACGTCCACGTCCACGTCAACGTCCATGTCCACGTCCACGTCCACGTCCACGTCCACGTCCATGTCCACCTCCACGTCCACGTCTATGTCCACGTCCACGTCCACGTCCATGTCCACGTCCACGTCCACGTCCACGTCCATGTCCACGTCCACGTCCACGTCCACGTCACATCCACGTCCATGTCCACGTCGACGTCCACTCCACGTCAACGTCCACGTCAACGTCCACGTCACATCCACGTCAACGTCCACGTCGACGTCCACTCCACGTCCACGTCCATGTCCACGTCCAAGTCCTCCACGTCCACGTCCACGTCCACGTTCACGTCCATGTCCACGTCCAAGTTCTCCACGTCCACGTCCACGTCCACGTCCACGTCCACGTTCACGTCCATGTCGACGTCCAAGTTCTCCACGTCCACGTCCACGTCCACGTCCACATCCACGTCCTCCACGTCCACGTCCACGTCCACGTCCACGTCCACGTCTATGTCCACGTCCACGTCCACGTCCACGTCCACGTCTATGTCCACGTCCACGTCCACGTCCACGTCCACGTCTATGTCCATGTCCACGTCCATGTCCACGTCCACGTCCATGTCCACGTCCATGTTCACGTCCACGTCTTGTTCACGTCCACGTCCATGTCCACGTCCACGTCCACGTCCACGTCCACGTCCACGTCCACGACCATATCCACGTCCACGTCCATGTCCACGTCCACGTCCACGTCCACGTCCATGTCTATGTCCACGTCCACGTCCATGTCCACGTCCACGTCCACGTCCACGTCCACTTCCATGTCCACGTCCACGTCCACGTCCACGTCCTCCACGTCCACGTCCACGTCCACGTCCACGTCCATGTCCACGTCCACGTCCACGTCTACGTCCACGTCCATGTCCATGTCCACGTCCACGTCCACGTCCATCTCCACGTCCACGTCCACGTCCACGTCCATGTCCACGTCCACGTCCATGTCCACGTCCACGTCCACGTCCATGTCCACGTCCACGTCCACGTCTACGTCCACGTCCACGTCCACGTCCACGTCCACGTCCATCTCACGTCCACGTCCACGTCCACGTCCATCTCCACGTCCACGTCCACGTCCACGTCCACGTCCACGTCCACGTCCACGTCCATGTCCACGTCCACGTCCACGTCCACGTCCACGTCCACGTCCTTGTCCACGTCCACGTCCACGTCAACGTCCACGTCCACGTCCACTCCACGTCCACGTCCATGTCCACGTCCAAGTCCTCCACGTCTATGTCCACGTCCACGTTCACGTCCATGTCCACGTCCAAGTTCTCCACGTCCACGTCCACGTCCACGTCCACATCCATGTTCACGTCCATGTCGACGTCCAAGTTCTCCACGTCCACGTCCACGTCCACGTCCACGTCCACGTCCACGTCTACGTTCACGTCCATGTCCACGTCCACGTCCACGTCCATGTCCACGTCCACGTCCACGTCCATGTCCACGTCCACGTCCACGTCCACGTCCACGTCCACGTCCACGTCCACGTCCTCTTCCACGTCCACGTCCACGTCCACGTCCACGTCCACGTCCACTCCACGTCCACTCCCACGTCCACTCCCACGTCCACGTCCACGTCCACGTCTACGTCCACATCCACGTCCACGTCCACGTCGTCCACGTCCACGTCCTTGTCCACGTCCACGTCCACGTCCACGTCCACGTACACGTCCACGTCTACGTCCACGTCCACGTCCACGTCCATGTCCATGTCCACGTCCACGACCATGTCTACGTCCATGTCCACGTCCACGTCCACGTCCGCGTCCACAACCACGTCCACGTCCACGTCCACGTCCATGTCCACGTCCACGTCCAGGTCCACGTCCACATCCATGTCCGCGTCCACGACCAGGTCCACGTCCACGTCAACGTCCACGTCCACGTCCACGTCCACGTCCACGTCCATGTCCACGTCCACGTCCATGTTCCTCTACGTCCACGTCCACGACCAGGTCCACGTCCATGTCCATGTCCACGTCCACGTCTACGTCCATGTCTACGTCCACGTCCACGTCCACGACCATGTCCTCGTCCACGTCCACGTCCTCGTCCAATTCCACGTCCACGTCCACGTCCACGTCCATGTCCACGTCTACGTCCACGTCCACGTCCACGACCACGTCCACGTCCACGTCCACGTCCACGTCCACGTCTACGTCCATGTCCACGTCCACGTTCACGTCCTTTTTCACGTCCACGTCCATGTCCACGTCCATGTCCACGTCAACGTCCATGTCCACGTCCATGTCCATGTCCACGTCCATGTCCATGTCCATATCCATGTCCACGTCCACGTCCACGACCACGTCCATGTCATTTGCACTCTAAGTTCCCATACTGACCGACCTGGCCAATGCACCATTTTCCATATACATATGCATTAGATTCCTTTCGAACCTTATTAGCTCACTAGATTTATATATTTCCCACCTTCTGATCGAGTGAGACCGCTAGATTCCCTCTACTTATTGAGAAATGAGCGTTTCCGTTCTCCTTGGCCCTAGTTGCACTATAAGTGCGAAATGCCGGCCGGACTGACCGATGCACAATTTTCTCTACACATGTGCGTTAGTTACCTTTCAAACCCTTACGTTCACTAGATCAATATATTTTCTACTTTCTATTTGAGTGAGACCACTTGATTCCGTGTACTATGCGAGATCTGAGCGCTTCCGTTCTCCCTGGCATTTGCATTTTAAGTTCCGATACTGACCGACCTGGCCAATGCACCATTTTCTCTATACCTGTGCGTTGAATACATTTCAAACCATTTTAGCTGACTAGATTTATATATTTCCCACCTTCTGATTGAGTGAGTCCATTAGATTCCCTCTACTTTTTGAGAAACGAGCATTTTTGTTCTCCCTGGCCCCACCTGCACTATAAGTGCGAAATGCTGGCCAGACTGGCCGATGCACCATTTTCTCTACACATGTGCGTTAGTTACATTTCAAACCCTTATGTTCACTAGATGAATTTATTTCCTACCTTCTATTTGAGTGAGACCACTAGATTCCGTGTACTATGCGAGATCTGAGCGCTTCCGTTCTCCCTGGCATTTGCATTTTAAGTTCCGATACTGACCGACCTGGCCAATGCACCATTTTCTCTATACCTGTGCGTTGAATACATTTCAAACCATTTTAGCTGACTAGATTTATATATTTCCCACCTTCTGATTGAGTGAGTCCATTAGATTCCCTCTACTTTTTGAGAAACGAGCATTTTTGTTCTCCCTGGCCCCACCTGCACTATAAGTGCGAAATGCTGGCCAGACTGGCCGATGCACCATTTTCTCTACACATGTGCGTTAGTTACATTTCAAACCCTTATGTTCACTAGATGAATTTATTTCCTACCTTCTATTTGAGTGAGACCACTAGATTCCGTGTACTATGCCAGATCTGAGCGCTTCCGTTCTCCCTGGCATTTGCACTCCAAGTTCCCATACTGACCGACCTGGCCAATGCACCACTTTCCATATACATATGCATTAGATTCCTTTCGAACCTTATTAGCTCGCTAGATCTATATGGTTCCCACCTTCTGATCGAGTGAGACCGCTAGATTCCCTTTACTTTTTGAGAAATGAGCGTTTCTGTTCTCCTTGGCCCTACTTGCACTATGAGTGCGAAATGCCGGCCAGACTGGCCGATGCACCATTTTCTCTACACATGTGCGTTAGTTACCTTTCAAACCATTACGTTCACTAGATGAATTTATTTCCTACCTTCTATTTGAGTGAGACCACTAGATTCCGTGTACTATGCGAGATCTGAGCGCTTCCGTTCTCCCTGGCATTTGCACTCTAAGTTCCCATACTAACCGACCTGGCCAATGCACCACTTTCCATATACATATGCATTAGATTCCTTCCGAACCTTATTAGCTCACTAGATTTATATATTTCCCACCTTCTGATCGAGTGAGACCGCTAGATTCCCTTTACTTTTTGAGAAATGAGCGTTTCCGTTCTTCTTGGCTCTACTTGCACTATAAGTGCGAAATGCCGGCCAGACTGGCCGATGCACCATTTTCTCTACACATGTGCGTTAGTTACCTTTCAAACCCTTACGTCCACATCCACGTCCATGTCCACGTCCACGTCCATGTCCACGTCCGCGTCCACGTCCGCGTCCGCGTCCACGTCCACGTCCGCGTCCACGTCCACGTCCACGTCCGCGTCCTTGCCACGTCCACGTCCACGTCCACGTCCATGTCACGTCCACGTCCATGTCCACGTCCACGTCCACGTCCATGTCCACGTCCACGTCCACGTCCACGTCAGGTCCACGTCCACGTCGATGTCAGGTCCACGTCACGTCCACGTCCACGTCCACGTCACGTCCACCTCCACGTCCATGTCCACGTCCACGTCCACGTCCACGTCCATGTCCACGTTCTTGTCCACGTCCACGTCCACGTTCACGTCCACGTCCATTGCCACGTCCACGTCCACGTCCACGTCCATGTCCACGACCATGTCCACGTCCACGTCCATGTCCACGTCCACGTCTGTCAAACATTATATATGTTATGCTTGTGTAGGCTACAGTGGGTTAGCCTATAGGGGGTACACAATTCTAGGGTTTACTATTTGTACTCATTTCACTGCTAGTTCATTCATTCCCTGTTCGCTTATTCTCACATGGTATAGAGCGGGTCCTTCCTAAGAACCGTTTTTTTTAGGGCCCACCGAAGCGCGCCCCGAGGCGCGCATTTTTTTTTTCGCAACCCTTCGGGTCGCCATTGCTCTCGCGGCCTCGCTGTCCCTCAGACGCGGCCCCGCCACCCCTCCTGATCGCGGCCCCGCCGCCTGCTTGACGCGGCCTTGCCGCCTCCTCTGACGCGGCCCCGCCGCCTCCTCTGACGCGGCCCCGCCGCCTCCACTGAAGCGGCCCCGCCGCCGGCTCTGACGCGGCCCCGCCGCCCGCTGATCGCGGCCCGCCGCCGGCTCTGATGCGGCCCCGCCCCCGCCTCCTGATCGCGGCCCCGCCCCGGCTCTCTCGCGGCCTCGCCGCCGGCCCTGACGCGGCCCCGCACCGGCTCTCTAGCGGCCCCGCCCCGTCTCTCTCGCGGCCCCGCCCCGGCTCTCACCAGGCCCCACCGCCGGCTCAGACGCGGCCCCGCCCCGGCGCTCTTGTGGCCCCGTCCCGGCTCTCACGCGGCCCCGCCGCCGGCCCTCACAAGGCCCCGCTGCCGGCTCTCTTACGGCCCCGCCGCCGGCTCTCGTCCTTGTCCTCCCTCACTTTCACACTTGACTCCGGGGCTTCTCGCTCCTTCTTTCGAGACCGCACCACTCTCACGTCGCTTGGTCGGCCGGTTGCCGTCTCCCTGGTTGACCCCTCTGGGGGTCCTGTCCTCTCTCACTTCTCCACTGTCCTCCCGTGTCCGGCTGCCCCTTCGGGCACCCTGTCAGGACTGTACCTTCCCTCGTTCTCTACGAACTTGGTGAGTGGTGCGGACCTGCAGGATGCGGGGGTTCACCAGTTCACTCCTGCGAGTCAGCGGGTGACCCACTGCACGGACGCACGCACAGGCCGGCACCTGGCCACGTTCTCACGTCGGCCGGGGTCGAGCCTCTACACCCTGACCACTGCGTCTCCTCCTGTCCATGCGTCTGGTCAGGTAGCTGCGTCAGGTCAGGTGCTTGCTGCTGCGTCCCGGTCAGGTCCTGAGTCTGCCCCCTGTTCTTGTCGCCTCCTGTCTCACGAGACTCTCCTGTGGCACCACCGTCTTGGCCACCCGTCCTTGCCCCGTCTTCGGAGCATGGCTTACCGTGTCCTTGTCTCTGGTCTGCCCCGGTCTCTTCCTCCCCTTCCCTCCGGGCCAGGACCTTCCTGTGTCCCCTGTGTCGAGGGTCGCCTCCGGGCTACTCCTCACTCCTCCCAGTCCCCCCCGACAGAGGCTCCTCTGCAGACGCTTCACATGGATGTGTGGGGCCCAGCCCCCGTCCGTGGGCAGGGTCATGAGCGCTACTTCCTGTTGGTGGTTGACGACTACTCGCGGTACACCACAGTCCTCCCCTTGCGCAGCAAGGGTGCTGTCACTGAGGTGCTGATCGACTGGATCAGCGCGGCTCGTCTCCAGCTCAGGCAGAGCTTTGGCTCGGACTTCCCTGTTCTGCGTCTGCACTCGGACAGAGGCGGAGAGTTCTCCTCTCGCCTTCTGCGAGACTAGTGTCGTGCACGAGGGATCCGCCAGACCTTCACGCTTCCGGACTCTCCACAGAAAAATGGGATTGCTGAGCGCCGCATTGGCATGGTCATGGATGTCGCTCGTACGTCCATGATGCATGCGGCTGCCCCCCATTTTCTGTGGCCGTTTGCGGTGAGGTACGCGGCGCATCAGCTCAACCTTCACCCCAGGGTCTCTCGGCCCGCGATGTCCCCAGTGTTACTATGGACGGGGAAGGTCGGCGATGCGTCTGCGTTCCGTGTCTGGGGATCTCGGGCGTTTGTCCGCGACTTGTCAGCGGACAAGCTGTCCCCTCGTGCTGCTCCCTGTGTCTTCCTTGGCTTCCCCACTGACGCTCCAGGGTGGCAGTTTTACCACCCCTCCTCTCGTCGTGTTTTGTCCTCCCAGGACGTCACGTTCGACGAGTCAGTCCCCTTCTACCGCCTCTTCCCCTACCGCACTCCTTCCCTCCCCCCTCTACCGGACTTCCTTGTCCCGGTTCCTCCCCCGGTAGACCCCCTCCCCCCTCAGGTTCCTGCCCCCTCAGGTGTGTCCTAGGTAGACACAGTTGACCCGGTCGAGGTTACTGGTGACTCTGGTGCTGCTGCGGGTGCTGAGCCTGGGGGTGCTGACTCTTGGGGTGCTGTGCGCGAGGGTGCTGGGCCTGGAGGTGCTGCGCCTGGGGGTGCTGGGCCTGTGGGCGCTACTGTGGAGGGTGCGGAGCCTGGGGGTGCTGAGCGGGGGGGTGCTGTGCCTGGAGGTGCAGGGTCTGGGGGTGCTGGGTCGAGTGAAGCTGAGCCTGGGGGTGCTGAGCTGGGAGCTGCTGAGCCTGGGGGTGCTGCGTCTGGAGCTGCAGAGCCTGGGGTTTCTCCTGCTGCTGCGTCTCGCCGGGAGCCCCTCTCTCCACAGGAGCTGCGCGAGTGGTTCGCTCGCCGCTGGAGGCGTGCTGCTGAGTCTGGGGGTGCTGCTGGAGCTGGAGCTCGAGCTTCTTCGACCGTCGAGGGTGCGGGTGCTGCCGGTCCCGGAGCTGCTGGACCTGCGGGTCCTCCTGGAGCTGGAGCTGCTGAGGGTGTTGGAGCTGGAGGTGTGGGTGGCGCTGGTGCTGTCGCTAAGGGTGCTGGTGCTGTCCCTGCTGAGTCTGGAGCTGCCGCGCGGCCTCGGCCGTACTTCGTTCCGCTCCTGCAGCAGGTTCTTGGTCTTTCTCCTTCAGTAGAGGGTCCACAGCCGGTCCAGTCGCAGTCACTGTTGGAGCCGTCCTCTCCACTGCCTGCTCCCTCTCCTTACACTGGTCCTACTGGAGGTCTTGCTGAGCGTGGTTAGCCTGCGTCCCGTCCCGCGTCGCCTGTTCGTGCTGCTCGTGCTAGTGGTCGCAGTTCGCGTCAGCGTCCTCCTCCTGTCCCTGGCACGCTCCGGATGTCTCTACGTCCGTCCACTGCTCCTCTGCGTGCCCCTTTGCCTTCTCCTCGTGAGTCCTCTCTTCCTGCGCTTGCCGACCCTGAGTCGGACTCCCTTCGTGCTGCCAGTCCCACAGTCACGCGTCTACTTGCTAGTGTCGTCACTGACCCCTCTTTTGAGTCCACTGCTGCGTCTGCTCTTGTCGCTGAGCTCGTCGACTTTGCTGCTCGCTGTCGTCTAGACTACGCTGCTAGTCTTATTACTGAGTCTGCGTCTGTCTGTCCTCCATCCGTCGGGGGTGAGTGTGCTCTTGGCACGGATGTCATAGAGGACAGGTAGGAGGAGTTACAGTGTCTAGCGGCCGCTTCACCTCATCTCGTGTCTGTACTGCTTGCTCCTGAGGGAGACCCGGATGCACTAGACATCCCAACTCCGCGCTCTTACGCGGAGGCCGTAGAGGGTCCCTACTCCTCTCAGTGGCAGGCAGCTATGGATGCAGAGATGGCTTCCTGGAAGTCCACAGGCACCTACGTTGACGCAGTTCCCCCTTCCGGGGCGAACATCGTCAGTGGCATGTGGATCTTCAGGGTGAAGCGGCCGCCGGGCTCTCCACCTGTCTTCAAGGCGCGGTACGTTGCTCGTGGCTTCAGTCAGCGGCAGGGAGTTGACTACTTTCAGACCTTCTCTCCCACCCCGAAGATGACCACTCTTCGGGTGCTGCTGCACATAGCCGCTCAGCGCGACTACGAGCTTCACTCTCTCGACTTCAGCACTGCGTTCCTGCAGGGTAGCCTGCACGAGGAGATCTGGCTGCACCGTCCGCCTGGCTTCACTGGGACTTTCCCTCCTGGCACCCAGTGGAGCCTCCGATGGCCAGTCTACGGTCTCCGCTAGGCACCGCGTGAGTGGCACGACACACTGAGGACTACGCTTGCGGCTCTTGGGTTTGCTCCGTCTACTGCTGACCCGTCGCTGTTTCTGCGCACCGACACTTCACTGCCGCCGTTCTACATCCTCGTGTACGTCGACGACTTGGTCTTTGCCACAGCGGACACTGCTGGACTCGCCTACGTGAAGTCCGAGCTGCTGAAGAGACACACGTGCACAGACCTGGGTGAACTGCGCAGCTACCTTGGCTTGCAGATCACTCGGGACAGAGCACGCCGCACCATTACCTTGACTCAGTCACACATGGTGCAGCAGGTCCTTCAGCGCTTCGGCTTCACGTACTCCTCGCCTCAGGCCACTCCTCTGTCTACTCGTCACTCGCTCTCAGCTCTGCCTTCGGATGAGTCCGTAGAGTCGAGTGGCCCGTACCCAGAGCTTGTTGGCTGCCTCATGTACCTGATGACCTGCACACGACCTGACCTTGCATACCCTCTGAGCATTCTTGCACGCTATTTTGCTCGTGGGAGACACCGACCAGAGCACATGGCTGCAGCGAAGAGGGTATTGCGCTACCTGTGCAGTACGTCGGGCATGGGGCTAGTGCTTGGAGGGCGGAGTCCAGTGGTCCTTACAGGCCACGCGGACGCTTCTTGGGCTGACGACCAGGCTACGCAGCGGTCGTCACAGGGTTACACCTTCAGTCTTGGTTCCGGCTCTGTTTCCTGGCGGTCTACTCGTTCGTCTTCGGTTCTCGGCTCCAGTTGTGAGGCTGAGATCTACGCCGGGGCCATGGCTGCACAGGAGCTTCGCTGGCTCACCTACCTGCTGACTGACCTTGGAGAGCCGCCTCGTTCTCCTCCAGTGCTGTACGTAGACAACAAGGCCATGCTGGCCTTGTGTCGAGAGCAGCGCTTGGAGCACAGAACGAAGCACATTGCTCTCCGCTACTTCCTTGCTCGTGAGTTGCAGCAGCGTGGTTAGTTGCGACTTGCGTACGTGGCCTCTGAGGCCAACACTGCTGATGTGTTCACCAAGGCACTCGCGCCTTGTGACCATCAGCGCTTTTGCACCCAGCTGGGTCTTGTGCCTGTCTT
The DNA here is from genome assembly GCA_948144175.1 of Closterium sp. NIES-65. Taxonomy (NCBI): domain Eukaryota; kingdom Viridiplantae; phylum Streptophyta; class Zygnematophyceae; order Desmidiales; family Closteriaceae; genus Closterium; species Closterium sp. NIES-65. The sequence goes on from CANXME010002162.1 coordinate 394,352, forward strand.
GCCTCACTTGCTCTCCTCTTGACTTTACTTGTACTGTGACATATATATACCGGCTCTTGCTTGTCTAGTTTTATATATACGTCCGTACTCCTGCATGTGAACTGGCCTCTGGCCCTGCTCTTGTGCTCGGACTGTGTGGTGACTTTGTGATCCACCCTGAGCTTGCTTTGCTTTGCTTGACTGGTCTTGTGACCCCTTGTTCTCCCCCACTTTGCCTATGGGGGTGTGTCAAACATTATAAATGTTATGCTTGTGTAGGCTACAGTGGGTGAGCCTATAGGGGGTACACAATTCTAGGGTTTACTATTTGTACGCATTTCACTGCTAGTTCATTCATTCCCTGTTCGCTTATTCTCACAACGTCCACGTCCATGTCCACGTCCACGACCACGTCCATGTCCACGTCCACGTCCACGTCCATGTCCACGTCCACGTCCACGTCCACGTCGACGTCCACGTCCACGTCCACGTCCACGTCCATGTCCACGTCCACGTCCACGTCCATGTCCACGTCTACGTCCACGTCCACGTCCACGTCCACGTCCATGTCCACATCCATGTCCACGTCCACGTCCACGTCGACGTCCATGTCCACCTCCACGTCCACCTCCACGTCCACGTCCACGTCCACGTCCACGTCCAGGTCCACGTCCACGTCCACGTCCACGTCCACGTCCACCTCCACGTCCATGTCCACCTCCACGTCCACGTCCACGTCCACCTCCATGTCCACGTCCACGTCCACGTCCACGTCCACGTCCACGTCCATGTCTACGTCCACGTCCATGTCCACGTCGACGTCCATGTCCACGTCCTCGTCCACGTCCACAACCATGTCCACGTCCACGTCCATGTCCACGTCCACGCCCACGTCCATGTCCACGTCCAAGTCCTCCACGTCCACGTCCACGTCCACGTTCACGTCCATGTCCACGTCCAAGTTCTCCACGTCCACATCCACGTCCACGTCCACGTCCATGTCCACGTCCAAGTTCTCCACGTCCACGTCCACGTCCATGTCCATGTCTACGTCCACGTCCACGTCCACGTCCACGTCCATGTCCACGTCCACGTCCACGTCCACGTCCATGTCCACGTCCACGTCCATGTCTACGTCCATGTCCACGTCCACGTCCACGTCCACGTCCATGTCCACGTCCACGTCTACGTCCACGTCCATGTCCAGGTCCATGTCCACGTCCACGTCCATGTCCACGTCCATGTCCACGTCCATGTCCACGTCCATGTCCACGTCCACGTCCATGTCCACGTCCACGTCCACGTCCACGTCCATGTCCACGTCCACGTCCACGTCCACGTCCACGTCCATGTCCACGTCCACGTCCACGTCCATGTCCATGTCCACGTCCACGTCCACGTCCATGTCCATGTCCACGTCCACGTCCACGTCCACGTCCACGTCCATGCCACGTCCACGTCCACGTCCAGGTCCACGTCCACGTCCACGTCCACGTCCACGACCACGTCCACGTCCACGTCCACGTCCATGTCCACGTCCACGTCCACGTCAACGACCAGGTCCACGTCCACGTCCACGACCAGGTCCACGTCCACGTCCACAACCACGTCCACGTCTACGTCCAGTCCACGTCCACGTCCACGTCCACGTCCACGTCCATGTCCACGTCCACGTCCACGTCCACGTCCACGTCCACGTCCACGTCCACGACCACGTCTTCGTCCACGTCCACGTCCACGTTCACGTCCATGTCCACGTCCAAGTCCTCCACGTCCACGTCCACGTCCATGTCCACGTCCATGTCCACGTCCATGTCCACGTCCATGTCCACGTCCATGTCCTCCACGTCCATGTCCACGTCCACGACAATGTCCACGTCCACGTCCACGTCCACGACCACGTCCACGTCCACGTCCACGTCCACGTCTACGTCCACGTCCATGTCCACGTCCACGTCCACGTCCACGTCCACGTCCATGTCCACGTCCACGTCCACGTCCACGTCCACGACCATGTCTTCGTCCACGTCAACGTCCACGTCCACGTCCATGTCCACGTCCAAGTCCTCCACGTCCACGTCCACGTCCACGTCCATGTCCACGTCCACGTCCACGTCCACGTCCATGTCCACGTCCACGTCCACGTCCACGTCCACGTCCATGTCCATGTCCAAGTCCACGTCCACGTCCATGTCCATGTCCACGTCCACATCCATGGCCACGTCCACGTCTATGTCGACGTCCACGTCCACGTCCACGTCCATGTCCACGTCCATGTTCATGTCCACGTCCATGTCCACGTCCACGTCCACGTCCACGTCCATGTCCACGTCCATGTCCACGTCCATGTCCACCTCCACGTCCACGTCCACGTCTATGTCCACGTCCACGTCCACGTCCACGTCCACGTCCTTGTCCACCTCCACGTCCATGTCCACCTCCATGTCCACGTCCACGTCCACGACCGAGTCCATGTCTACGTCCACGTCCAAGTCCACGTCCACGTCCACGTCAACGTACAGGTCCACGTCCACGTCCACGTCCAGGTCCACGTCCACATCAACGTCCACGTCCACGTCCACGTCCTGGTCCATGTCCACGTCCACGTCCACGTCCACCTCCACGTCCACGACCATGTCCACGTCCACGTCCACGTCCACGTCTACGTCCACGACCACGTCCACGACCACGTCTACGTCCACGTCCACGTCTACGTCCACGTCCACGTCCACGTCCACGTCCGCGTCCACGACCATGTCCACGTCCACGTCCATGTCCACGTCCACTTCCACGTCCATGTCCACGTCCACGTTCACGTATACGTCCATGTCCACGTCCACGTTCACGTCCACGTCCACGTCCATGTCCACGTCCACGTCCACGTCCACGTCCACGTCGACGTCCATGTCCACGTCCACGTCCACGTCCAGGTCCACGTCCACGTCCACGTCCACGTCTACGTCCACGTCCACGTCCACATCCACGTCCATGTCCATGTCCACGTCCATGTCCACGTCCACGTCCATGTCCACGTCCACGTCCACGTCCACGTCCACGTCCACGTCCACGTCGACGTCCATGTCCACCTCCACGTCCACGATTACGTCCACGTCTACGTCTACGTCCACGTCCACGTCCACGTCCATGTCCACGTCCACGACCATGTCTTCGTCCACGTCCACGTCCACGTCCACGTCTATGTCCACGTCCATGTCCACGTCCAAGTCCTCCACGTCCACGTCCACGTCCATGTCTACGTCCATGTCAACGTCCAAGTCCAGGTCCATGTCCACGTCCACGTCCATGTCCACGTCCACGTCTATGTCCACGTCCAAATCCACGTCCACATCCACGTCCATGTCCATGTCCACGTCCACGACCATGTCTACGTCCATGTCCACGTCCACGTCCACGTCCTCGTCCACGACCACGTCCACGTCCACGTCCGCGTCCACGTCTACGTCCATGTCCACGTCCATGTCCGCGTCCAGGTCCACGTCCACGTCCACGTCCACGTCCACGTCCATGTCCGCGTCCTGGTCCATGTCCACGTCCACGTCCACGTCCACGTCCCCGTCCACACCACGTCCACGTCCATGTCCACGACCACGTCCACGTCCACGTCTATGTCCACGTCCACGTCCACGTCCACGTCCATGTCCACGTCTACGTCCACGTCCACGTCCATGTCGACGTCCACGTCCATGTCCACGTCCATGTTCATGTCCGTGTCCACGTCCACGTCCACGTCCACGACCACGTCCATGTCATTTGCACTCTAAGTTCCCATACTGACCGACCTGGCCAATGCACCATTTTCCATATACATATGCATTAGATTCCTTTCAAACCTTTTTAGCTCACTAGATTTATATATTACCCACCTTCTGATCGAGTGAGACCGCTAGACTCCCTCTACTTTTTGAGAAATAAGCGTTTCCGTTCTCCTTGGCCCTAGTTGCACTATCAGTGCGAAATGCCGGCCAGACTGGCCGACGCACAATTTTCTCTACACATGTGCGTTAGTTACCTTTCAAACCCTTATGTTCACTAGATGAATATATTTCCTACTTTCTATTTGTGTGAGACCACTTGATTCCGTGTACTATGCAAGATCTGAGCTCTTCCGTTCTCCCTGGCATTTGCATTTTAAGTTCCGATACTGACCGACCTGGCCAATGCACCATTTTCTCTATACATGTGCGTTGAATACATTTCAAACCTTTTTAGCTGACTAGATTTATATATTTCCCACCTTCTGATCAGGTGAGACCGTTAGATTCCCTCTACTTTTTGAGAAACGAGCGTTTCCGTTCTACCTGGCCCCACTTGCACTTTGAGTGCGAAATGCCGGCCAGACTGGCCGATGCACCATTTTCTCTACACATGTGCATTAGTTACCTTTCAAACCCTTACGTTCACTAGATCAATTTATTTCCTACCTTATATTTGAGTGAGACCACTAGATTCCGTGTATTATGCGAAATCTGAGTAGTTCCGTTCTCCTAGGCATTTGCACTCTAAGTTCCCATACTGACCGACCTGGCCAATGCACCACTTTCCATATACATATGCATTAGATTCCTTTTGAACCTTATAAGCTCACTATATTTATACATTTCCCACCTTCTGATCGAGTGAGACCACTAGATTCCCTCTACTTTTTGAGAAATAAGCGTTTCCGTTCTCCTTGGCCCTAGTTGCACTATCAGTGGGAAATGCTGGCCAGACTGGCCGACGCACAATTTTCTCTACACATGTGCGTTAGTTACCTTTCAAACCCTTATGTTCACTAGATGATTATATTTCCTACTTTCTATTTGGGTGAGACCACTTGATTCCGTGTACTATGCGAGATCTGAGCTCTTCCGTTCTCCCTGGCATTTGCATTTTAAGTTCCGATACTGACCGACCTGGCCAATGCACCATTTTCTCTATACATGTGCGTTGAATACATTTCAAACCTTTTTAGCTGACTAGATTTATATATTTCCCACCTTCTGATCGAGTGAGACCGTTAGATTCACTCTACTTTTTGAGAAACGCCGGCCCCACCTGCACTATGAGTGCGAAATGCCGGCCAGACTGGCCGATGCACCATTTTCTCTACAGATGTGCGTTAGTTACCTTTCAAACCCTTACGTTCACTAGATGAATATATTTCCTACCTTATATTTGAGTGAGACCACTAGATACCGTGTATTATGCGAGATCTGAGCGGTTCTGTTCTCCCAGGCATTTGCACTGTAAGTTCCCATACTGACCGACCTGGCCAATGCACCACTTTCCATATACATATGCATTAGATTCCTTTCGAACCTTATTAGCTCACTAGATTTATATATTTCCCACCTTCTGATCGAGTGAGACCGCTAGATTCCCTTTACTTTTTGAGAAATGAGCGTTTCCGTTCTCCTTGGCCCTACTTGCACTATAAGTGCGAAATGCCGGCCAGACTGGCCGATGCACCATTTTCTCTACACATGTGTGTTAGTTACCATTCAAACCCTTACGTTCACTAGATGATTTTATTTCCTACCTTCTATTTGGGTGAGACCACTAGATTCCGTGTACTATGCGAGATCTGAGCGCTTCCGTTCTCTCAGGCATTTGCTCTCTAAGTTCCCATACTGACCGACCTGGCCAATGCACCATTTTCCATATACATATGCATTAGATTCCTTTCAAACCTCATTAACTCACTAGATTTATATATTTCCCACCTTCTGATCGAGTGAGACCGCTAGATTGCCTTTACTTTTTGAGAAATGAGCGTTTCCGTTCTCCTTGGCCCTAGTTGCACTATAAGTGCGAAATGCCGGCCAGACTGGCCGATGCACAATTTTCTCTACACATGTGCGTTAGTTCCCTTTCAAACCCTTACGTTCACTAGATGAATATAATTCCTACTTTCTATTTGAGTGAGACCACTTGATTTCGTGTACTATGCGAAATCTGAGCGCTTCCATTCTCCCTGGCATTTGCATCCTAAGTTCTGATACTGACCGACCTTGCCAATGCACCATTGTTTCTATACATGTGCGTTGAATACATTTCAAACCTTTTTAGCTGACTAGATTTATATATTTCCCACCTTCTGATTGAGTGAGACCGTTAGATTCCCTCTACTTTTTGAGAAACGAACGTTTCCGTTCTCTCTGGCCCCACCTGCACTATGAGTGCGAAATGCCGGCCGGACTGACTGATGCACCATTTTCTCTAGACATGTGCGTTAGTTACCTTTCAAACCGTTACGTTCACTAGATGAATATATTTCCTACCTTATATTTGAGTGAGACCACTAGATTCCGTGTATTATGCGAGATCTGAGCAGTTCCGTTCTCCCAGGCATTTGCACTCTAAGTTCCCATACAGACCGACCTGGCCAATGCACCACTTTCTATATACATATGCATTAGATTCCTTCCGAACCTTATAAGCTCACTAGATTTATATATTTCCCACCTTCTGATCGAGTGAGACTGCTAGATTCCCTTTACTTTTTCAGAAATGAGCGTTTCTGTTCTCCTTGGCCCTACTTGCACTATAAGTGCGAAATGCCGGCCAGACTGGCCGATGCACCATTTTATCTACACATGTGCGTTATTTACCTTTCAAACCCTTACGTTCACTAGATGAATTTATTTCCTACCTTCTATTTGAGTGAGACCACTAGATTCCGTGTACGATGCGAGATCTGAGCGCTTCCGTTCTCCCTAGCATTTGCATTTGAAGTTCCGATACTGACCGACCTGGCCAATGCACCATTTTCTCTATACATGTGCGTTGAATACATTTCAAACCTTTTTAGCTGACTAGATTTATATATTTCCCACCTACTGATCGAGTGAGACCGTTAGATTCATTCTACTTTTTGAGAAACGAGCGTTTCCGTTCTCCCTGGCCCTAGTTGCACTATGAGTGCGAAATGCCGGCCAGACTGGCCGATGCACCATTTTCTCTACACATGTGCATTAGTTACCTTTCAAACCCTTACGTTCACTAGATGAAGATATTTCCTACTTTCGTTTTGAGTGAGACCACTTGATTCCGTATACTATGCGAGATCTGAGCGCTTCCGTTCTCCCTGGCATTTGCATTTTAAGTTCCGATACTGACCGACCTGGCCAATGCACCATTTTCTCTATACATGTGCGCTAAATACATTTCAAACCTTTTTAGCTGACTAGATTTATATATTTCCCACCTTCTGATCGAGTGAGACCGTTAGATTCCCTCTACTTTTTTAGAAACGAGCGTTTCCGTTCTCCCTGGCCCCACCTGCACTATGAGTGCGAAATGCCAGCCAGACTGGCCGATGCACCAAGGGGATAGCGTGTGCAAAATAAAAAGAACAAGGGCCTAGCGTGTGCAAAATAAAAAGAACAAGGGCCTAGCGTGCGCAAAATTGCAAAAACAAGGGCCTAGCGTGTGCAAAATTGCAAGAACAAGGGCCTAGCGAGTGAAAAATGTCAAAACAATATATAGTTTTATATATTGTTTTGTAACTGCCTGTAGTGTAGATTACTGTAGTTATACAATGTTCTGTTTTGGTGGTGCACCTTTCATTTTGCCTATATGTACTGCTCGCTCTATAGTGAAACCAAATCTTCTCTTCCAATTTCTCGACTCTCCTAAACTTACTCGAACTCAACCATGGCTCCTAAGCCTACCCATTGCTAGTATCTTGACAAAAAATAGCAAGAGCAAGGGCCTAGCGTATGCTAAAAATCCACAACAGGGGCCTAGCGTTCGCGAAATTGCAACAACAAGGGCCTAGCGTGTGCAAAATGAAAAGAACAAGGGTCTAGCATGTGCAAAATTGCAAGAACAAGGGCCTAGCGTGTGCAAAATAAAAAGAACAAGGGCATAGCGTGTGCAAAATAGCAAGAACAAAGGCCTAGCGTGTGCAAAATAATAAAAACAAGGGCCTAGCGTGTGCAAAATAAAAAGAACAAGGGCCTAGCGTTTGCAAAATTGCAAGAACAAGGGCCTGGCATGTGCAAAATTACAAGAACAAGGGCTTAGCGAGTGCAAAATAGCGAGCAAGGGCCTAGCGTGTGCAAAAACTCAAGAACAAGGGCCTAGCGTTCGCGAAATATCAACAACAAGGGCCTAGCGTGTGCAAAATAAAAAGATCAAGGGTCTGACATGTGCAAAATTGCAAGAACAAGGGCCTAGCGTGTGCAAAATAAAAAGAACAAGGGCATAGTGTGTGCAAAATAGCAAGAACAAGGGCCTAGCGTGTGCAAAAAAAAAAGAACAAGTGCCTAGCGTGTGCAAAATAGCAAGAACAAGGGCCTAGCGTGTGCAAAATTGCAAGAACAAGGGCATAGCGTGTGCAGAATTGCAAGAACAAGGGCCTAGCGAGTGCAAAATAGCAAGAGCAAGGGCCTAGCGTGTGCAAAAAATTAAGAACAAGGGCCTAGCGTTCGCGAAATAGCAAGAACAAGGGCCTAGCGTGTGCAAAATTGCAAGAATAAGGGCCTAGCGTGTGCAAAATAAAAAGAACAAGGGCATAGCGTGTGCAAAATAGCAAGAACAAGGGCCTAGCATGTGCAAAATATAAGAACAAGGGCCTAGCGTGTGCAAAATAAAAAGAACAAGGGCCTAGCGTGTGCAAAATTGCAAGAACAAGGGCCTAGCGAGTGCAAAATTGCAAGAACAAGGGCCTAGCGAGTGCAAAATAGCAAGAGCAAGGGCCTAGCGTGTGCAAAAAAACAAGAATAAGGGCCTTGTGTTCGCGAAATAGCAAGAAAAAGGGCCTAGCGTGTGCAAAATAAAAAGAACAAGGGTCTAGCATGTGCAAGATTGCAAAAACAAGGGCCTAGCGTGTGCAAAATAAAAAGAACAAGGGCATAGCGTGTGCAAAATAAAAAGAACAAGGGCCTAGCGTGTGCAAAATAATAAGAACAAGGGCCTAGCGTGTGCAAAATTGCAAGAACAACGGCCTAGCGTGTGCAAAATTGCAAGAACAAGGGCCTAGCGAGTGCAAAATAGCAAGAGCAAGGGCCTAGCGTGTGCAAAAAATCAAGAACGAGGGCCTAGCGTGTGCAAAATTGCAAGAACAAGGGCCTAAGGTGTGCAAAATTGCAAGAACAAGGGCCTAGCGAGTGCAAAATAGCAAGAGCAAGGGCCTAGCGTGTGCAAAAAATCAAGAACAAGAGCCTAGCGTTCGCGAAATAGCAAGAACAAGGGCCTAGCGTGTGCAGAATAAAAAGAACAAGGGCCTAGCATGTGCAAAATTGCAAGAACAAGGGCCTAGCATGTGCAAAATAAAAAGAACAAGGGCATAGCGTGTGCAAAATTGCAAGAACAAGGGCCTAGCGTGTGCAAAATAAAAAGAACAAGGGCATAGCGTGTGCAAAATAAAAAGAACAAGGGCCTAGCGTGTGCAAAATAAAAAGAACAAGGGCCTAGCGTGTGCAAAATTGCAAGAACAAGGGCCTAGCGTGTGCAAAATTGCAAGAACAAGGGCCTAGCGAGTGCAAAATAGCAAGAGCAAGGGCCTAGCATGTGCAAAAAATCAAGAACAAGGGCCTAGCGTTCGCGAAGCTGCAACAACAAGGGCCTAGCGTGTGCAAAATGAATAGAACAAGGGTCTAGCATGTGCAAATTTGCAAGAACAAGGGCCTAGTGTGTGCAAAATAAAAAGAACAAGGGCATAGCGAGTCCACGTCCACGTCCTCGTCCACACCACGTCCACGTCCATGTCCACATCCACGTCCATGTCCGCGTCCTGGTCCATGTCCACGTCCACGTCCACGTCCACGTCCCCGTCCACACCACGTCCACGTCCACGACCACGTCCACGTCTATGTCCACGTCCACGTCCACGTCCATGTCCACGTCTACGTCCATGTCCACGTCCATGTCGACGTCCACGTCCATGTCCACGTCCATGTTCATGTCCATGTCCACGTCCATGTCCACGTCCACGACCACGTCCATGTCATTTGCACTCGAAGTTCCCATACTGACCGACCTGGCCAATGCACCATTTTCCATAGACATATGCATTAGATTCCTTTCAAACCTTTTTAGCTCACTAGATTTATATATTACCCACCTTCTGATCGAGTGAGACCGCTAGATTCCCTCTACTTTTTGAGAAATAAGCGTTTCCGTTCTCCTTGGCCCTAGTTGCACTATCAGTGCGAAATGCCGGCCAGACTGGCCGACGCACAATCTTCTCTACACATGTGCGTTAGTTACCTTTCAAACCCTTATGTTCACTAGATGAATATATTTCCTACTTTCTATTTGTGTGAGACCACTTGATTTCGTGTACTATGCGAGATCTGAGCTCTTCCGTTCTCCCTGGCATTTGCATTTTAAGTTCCGATACTGACCGACCTGGCCAATGCACCATTTTCTCTATACATGTGCGTTGAATACATTTCAAACCTTTTTAGCTGACTAGATTTATATATTTCCCACCTTCTGATCAGGTGAGACCGTTAGATTCCCTCTACTTTTTGAGAAACGAGCGTTTCCGTTCTACCTGGCCCCACCTGCACTATGAGTGCGAAATGCCGGCCAGACTGGCCGATGCACCATTTTCTCTACACATGTGCATTAGTTACCTTTCAAACCCTTACGTTCACTAGATCAATTTTTTTCCTACCTCATATTTGAGTGAGACCACTAGATTCCGTGTATTATGCGAAATCTGAGCGGTTCCGTTCTCCCAGGCATTTGCACTCTAAGTTCCCATACTGACCGACCTGGCCAATGCACCACTTTCCATATACATATGCATTAGATTCCTTTTGAACCTTATAAGCTCACTATATTTATACATTTCCCACCTTCTGATCGAGTGAGACCACTAGATTCCCTCTACTTTTTGAGAAATAAGCGTTTCCGTTCTCCTTGGCCCTAGTTGCACTATCAGTGCGAAATGCCGGCCAGACTGGCCGACGCACAATTTTCTCTACACATGTGCGTTAGTTACCTTTCAAACCCTTATGTTCACTAGATGAATATATTTCCTACTTTCTATTTGGGTGAGACCACTTGATTCCGTGTACTATGCGAGATCTGAGCTCTTCCGTTCTCCCTGGCATTTGCATTTTAAGTTCCGATACTGACCGACCTGGCCAATGCACCATTTTCTCTATACATGTGCGTTGAATACATTTCAAACCTTTTTAGCTGACTAGATTTATATATTTCCCACCTTCTGATCGAGTGAGACCGTTAGATTCACTCTAGTTTTTGAGAAACGAGCGTTTCCGTTCTCCCTGGCCCCACTTGCACTATGAGTGCGAAATGCCGGCCAGACTGGCCGATGCACCATTTTCTCTACAGATGTGCGTTAGTTACCTTTCAAACCGTTACGTTCACTAGATGAATATTGTTCCTACCTTATATTTGAGTGAGACCACTAGATTCCGTGTATTATGCGAGATCTAAGCAGTTCCGTTCTCCCAGGCATTTGCACTCTAAGTTCCCATACTGACCGTCGTGGCCAATGCACCACTTTCCATATACATATGCATTAGATTCCTTCCGAACCTTATTAGCTCTCTAGATTTATATATTTCCCACCTTCTGATCGAGTGATTCCGCTAGATTCCCTTTACTTTCTGAGAAATGAGCGTTTCTGTTCTCCTTGGCCCTACTTGCACTATAAGTGCGAAATGCCGGCCAGACTGGCCGATGCACAATTTTCTCTACACGTGTGCGTTAGTTACCTTTCAAACCCTTATGTTCACTAGATGAATATATTTCCTACCTTATATTTGAGTGAGACCACTAGATTCCGTGTATTATGCGAGATTTGAGCGGTTCTGTTCTCCCAGGCATTTGCACGGTAAGTTCCCATACTGACCGACCTGGCCAATGCACCACTTTCCATATACATATGCATTAGATTCCTTTCGAACCTTATTAGCTCACTAGATTTATATATTTCCCACCTTCTGATCGAGTGAGACCGCTAGATTCCCTTTACTTTTTGAGAAATGAGCGTTTCCGTTCTCCTTGGCCCTACTTGCACTATAAGTGCGAAATGCCGGCCAGACTGGCCGATGCACCATTTTCTCTACACATGTGCGTTAGTTACCATTCAAACCCTTACGTTCACTAGATGATTTTATTTCCTACCTTCTTTTTGGGTGAGACCACTAGATTCCGTGTACTATGCGAGATCTGAGCGCTTCCGTTCTCTCAGGCATTTGCACTCTAAGTTCCCATACTGACCGACCTGGCCAATGCACCATTTTCCATATACATATGCATTAGATTCCTTTCGAACCTTATTAACTCACTAGATTTATATATTTCCCACCTTCTGATCGAGTGAGACCGCTAGATTCCCTTCACTTTTTGAGAAATGAGCGTTTCCGTTCTCCTTGGCCCTAGTTGCACTATAAGTGCAAAATGCCGGCCAGACAGGCCGATGCACAATTTTCTCTACAGATGTGCGTTAGTTCCCTTTCAAACCCTTACGTTCACTAGATGAATATAATTCCTACTTTCTATTTGAATGAGACCACTTGATTCCGTGTACTATGCGAGATCTGAGCGCTTCCATTCTCCCTGGCATTTGCATCTTAAGTTCTGATACTGACCGACCTTGCCAATGCACCATTGTTTCTATACATGTGCGTTGAATACATTTCAAACCTTTTTAGCTGACTAGATTTATATATTTCCCACCTTCTGATTGAGTGAGACCGTTAGATTCCCTCTACTTTTTGAGAAACGAGCGTTTCCGTTCTCTCTGGCCCCACCTGCACTATGAGTGCGAAATGCCGGCCAGACTGACCGATGCACCATTTTCTCTAGACATGTGCGTTAGTTACCTTTCAAACCGTTACGTTCACTAGATGAATATATTTCCTACCTTATATTTGAGTGAGACCACTAGATTCCGTGTATTATGCGAGATCTGAGCAGTTCTGTTCTCCCAGGCATTTGCACTCTAAGTTCCCATACAGACCGACCTGGCCAATGCACCACTTTCTATATACATATGCATTAGATTCCTTCTGAACCTTATAAGCTCACTAGATTTATATATTTCCTACCTTTTGATCGAGTGAGACTGCTAGATTCCCTTTACTTTTTGAGAAATGAGCGTTTCCGTTCTCCTTGGCCCTACTTGCACTATAAGTGCGAAATGCCGGCCAGACTGGCCGATGCACCATTTTCTCTACACATGTGCGTTAGTTACCTTTCAAACCCTTACGTTCACTAGATGAATTTATTTCCTACCTTCTATTTGAGTGAGACCACTAGATTCCGTGTACGATGCGAGATCTGAGCGCTTCCGTTCTCCCTAGCATTTGCATTTGAAGTTCCGATACTGACCAACCTGGCCAATGCACCATTTTCTCTATACATGTGCGTTGAATATATTTCAAACCTTTTTAGCTGACTAGATTTATATATTTCCCACCTACTGATAGAGTGAGACCGTTAGATTCACTCTACTTTTTGAGAAACGAGCGTTTCCGTTCTCCCTGGCCCTAGTTGCACTATGAGTGCGAAATGCCGGCCAGACTGGCCGATGCACCATTTTCTCTACACATGTGCATTAGTTACCTTTCAAACCCTTACGTTCACTAGATGAAGATATTTCCTACTTTCGTTTTGAGTGGGACCACTTGATTCCGTGTACTATGCGAGATCTGAGCGCTTCCGTTCTCCCTGGCATTTGCATTTTAAGTTCCGATACTGACCGACCTGGCCAATGCACCATTTTCTCTATACATGTGCGCTGAATACATTTCAAACCTTTTTAGCTGACTAGATTTATATATTTCCCACCTTCTGATCGAGTGAGACCGTTAGATTCCCTCTACTTTTTGAGAAACGAGCGTTTCCGTTCTCCCTGGCCCCACCTACACTATGAGTGCGAAATGCCAGCCAGACTGGCCGATGTACCAAGGGGATAGCGTGTGCAAAATAAAAAGAACAAGGGCCTAGCGTGTGCAAAATAAAAAGAACAAGGGCCTAGCGTGCGCAAAATTGCAAAAACAAGGGCCTAGCGTGTGCAAAATTGCAAGAACAAGGGCCTAGCGAGTGAAAAATAGCAAGAGCAAGGGCCTAGCGTATGCAAAAAATCAAGAACAGGGGCCTAGCGTTCGCGAAATTGCAAGAACAAGGGCCTAGCGTGTGCAAAATGAAAAGAACAAGGGTCTAGCATGTGCAAAATTGCAAGAACAAGGGCCTAGCGTGTGCAAAATAAAAAGAACAAGGGCATAGCGTGTGCAAAATAGCAAGAACAAGGGCCTAGCGTGTTCAAAATAAAAAGAACAAGGGCCTAGCGTGCGCAAAATAAAAAGAACAAGGGCCTAGCGTTTGCAAAATTGCAAGAACAAGGGCCTGGCATGTGGAAAATTACAAGAACAAGGGCTTAGCGAGTGCAAAATAGCAAGCAAGGGCCTAGCGTGTGCAAAAACTCAAGAACAAGGGCCTAGCGTTCGCGAAATAGCAACAACAAGGGCCTAGCGTGTGCAAAACAAAAAGAACAAGGGTCTGACATGTGCAAAATTGCAAGAACAAGGGCCTAGCGTGTGCAAAATAAAAAGAACAAGGGCATAGCATGTGCAAAATAGCAAGAACAAGGGCCTAGCGTGTGCAAAATAAAAAGAACAAGGGCCTAGCGTGTGCAAAATAGCAAGAACAAGGGCCTAGCGTGTGCAAAATTGCAAGAACAAGGGCCTATCGTGTGCAGAATTGCAAGAACAAGGGCCTAGCGAGTGCAAAATAGCAAGAGCAAGGGCCTAGCGTGTGCAAAAAATCAAGAACAAGGGCCTAGCGTTCGCGAAATAGCAAGAATAAGGGCCTAGCGTGTGCAAAATAAAAAGAACAAGGGCATAGCGTGTGCAAAATAGCAAGAACAAGGGCCTAGCATGTGCAAAATATAAGAACAAGGGCCTAGCGTGTGCAAAATAAAAAGAACAAGGGCCTAGCGTGTGCAAAATTGCAAGAACAAGGGCCTAGCGAGTGCAAAATTGCAAGAACAAGGGCCTAGCGAGTGCAAAATAGCAAGAGCAAGGGCCTAGCGTGTGCAAAAAAAACAAGAACAAGGGCCTTGTGTTCGCGAAATAGCAAGAAAAAGGGCCTAGCGTGTGCAAAATAAAAAGAACAAGGGTCTAGCATGTGCAAGATTGCAAGAACAAGGGCCTAGCGTGTGCAAAATAAAAAGAACAAGGGCATAGCGTGTGCAAAATAAAAAAAACAAGGGCCTAGCGTCTGCAAAATAATAAGAACAAGGGCCTAGCGTGTGCAAAATTGCAAGAACAAGGGCCTAGCGTGTGCAAAATTGCAAGAACAAGGGCCTAGCGAGTGCAAAATAGCAAGAGCAAGGGCCTAGCGTGTGCAAAAAATCAAGAACAAGGGCCTAGCGTGTGCAAAATTGCAAGAACAAGGGCCTAAGGTGTGCAAAATTGCAAGAACAAGGGCCTAGCGAGTGCAAAATAGCAAGAGCAAGGGCCTAGCGTGTGCAAAAAATCAAGAACAAGGGCCTAGCGTTCGCGAAATAGCAAGAACAAGGGCCTAGCGTGTGCAAAATAAAAAGAACAATGGCCTAGCATGTGCAAAATTGCAAGAACAAGGGCCTAGCAAGTGCAAAATAAAAAGAACAAGGGCATAGCGTATGCAAAATTGCAAGAACAAGGGCCTAGCGTGTGCAAAATAAAAAGAACAAGGGCATAGCGTGTGCAAAATAAAAAGAACAAGGGCCTAGCGTGTGCAAAATAAAAAGAACAAGGGCCTAGCGTGTGCAAAATTGCAAGAACAAGGGCCTAGCGTGTGCAAAATTGCAAGAACAAGGGCCTAGCGAGTGCAAAATAGCAAGAGCAAGGGCCTAGCATGTGCAAAAAATCAAGAACAAGGGCCTAGCGTTCGCGAAGCTGCAAGAACAAGGGCCTAGCGTGTGCAAAATGAAAAGAACAAGGGTCTAGCATGTGCAAATTTGCAAGAACAAGGGCCTAGCGTGTGCAAAATAAAAATTACAAGGGCATAGCGAGAGCAAAATAGCAAGAACAAGGGCCTAGCGTGTGCAAAATAAAAACAACAAGGGCCTAGCGTGTGCAAAATTGCAAGAACAAGGGCCTAGCATGTGCAAAATTGCAAGAACAAGGGCCTAGCGAGTGCAAAATAGCAAGAGCAAGGGCCTAGCGTGTGCAAAAAATCAAGAGCAAGGGCCTAGCGTTCGCGAAGCTGCAAGAACAAGGGCCTAGCGTGTGCAAAATGAAAAGAACAAGGGTCTAGCATATGCAAATTTGCAAGAACAAGGGCCTAGCGTGTGCAAAATAAAAAGAACAAGGGCATAACGAGTGCAAAATAGCAAGAACAAGGGCCTAGCGTGTGCAAAATAAAAAGAACAAGGGCCTAGCGTGTGCAAAATAGCAAGAACAAGGGCCTAGCATGTGCAAAATTGCAAGAACAAGGGCCTAGCGTGTGCAAAATTGCAAGAACAAGGGCCTAGCGAGTGCAAAATAGCAAGAGCAAGGGCCTAGCGTGTGCAAAATAAAAAGAACAAGGGCATAGCGTGTGCAAAATAGCAAGAACAAGGGCATCGCGTGTGCAAAATAAAAAGAACAAGTGCATAACGTGTGCAAAATAGCAAGAACAAGGGCCTAGCGTTCGCGAAATAGCAAGAACAAGGGCCTAGCATGTGCAAAATAAAAAGAACAAGGGTCTAGCATGTGCAAAATTGCAAGAACAAGGGCCTAGCGTGTTCAAAATAAAAAGAACAAGGGCATAGCATGTGCAAAATAGCAAGAACAAGGGCCTAGCGTGTGCAAAATAAAAAGAAAAAGGGTCTAGCATATGCAAAATTGCAAGAACAAGGGCCTAGAGTGTACAAAATAAAAAGAACAAGGGCATAGCTTGTGCAAAATAAAACGAACACGGGCCTAGCTTGTGCAAAATAAAAAGAACACGGGCCTAGCGTGTGCAAAATAAAACGAAGAAGGGCCTAGCGTGTGCAAAATTGCAAGAACAAGGGCCTAGCGTGTGCAAAATTGCAAGAACAAGGGCCTAGCGAGTGCAAAATTGCAAGAACAAGGGCCTAGCGAGTGCAAAATAGCAAGAGCAAGGGCCTAGCGTGTGCAAAAAAACAAGAACAAGGGCCTTGTGTTCGCGAAATAGCAAGAAAAAGGGCCTAGCGTGTGCAAAATAAAAAGAACAAGGGTCTAGCATGTGCAAGATTGCAAGAACAAGGGCCTAGCGTGTGCAAAATAAAAAAAACAAGGGCATAGCGTGTGCAAAATAAAAAGAACAAAGGCCTAGCGTGTGCAAAATAATAAGAACAAGGGCCTAGCGTGTGCAAAATTGCAAGAACAAGGGCCTAGCGTGTGCAAAATTGCAAGAACAAGGGCCTAGCGAGTGCAAAATAGCAAGAGCAAGGGCCTAGCGTGTGCAAAAAATCAAGAACAAGGGCCTAGCGTGTGCAAAATTGCAAGAACAAGGGCCTAAGGTGTACGAAATTGCAAGAACAAGGGCCTAGCGAGTGCAAAATAGCAAGAGCAAGGGCCTAGCGTGTGCAAAAAATCAAGAACAAGGGCCTACGTTCGCAAAATAGCAAGAACAAGGGCCTAGCGTGTGCAAAATAAAAAGAACAAGGGCCTAGCATTTGCAAAATTGCAAGAACAAGGGCCTAGCGTGTGCAAAATTGCAAGAACAAGGGCCTAGCGAGTGCAAAATTGCAAGAACAAGGGCCTAGCGAGTGCAAAATAGCAAGAGCAAGGGCCTAGCGTGTGCAAAAAAACAAGAACAAGGGCCTTGTGTTCGCGAAATAGCAAGAAAAAGGGCCTAGCGTGTGCAAAATAAAAAGAACAAGGGTCTAGCATGTGCAAGATTGCAAGAACAAGGGCCTAGCGTGTGCAAAATAAAAAAAACAAGGGCATAGCGTGTGCAAAATAAAAAGAACAAGGGCCTAGCGTGTGCAAAATAATAAGAACAAGGGCCTAGCGTGTGCAAAATTGCAAGAACAAGGGCCTAGCGTGTGCAAAATTGCAAGAACAAGGGCCTAGCGAGTGCAAAATAGCAAGAGCAAGGGCCTAGCGTGTGCAAAAAATCAAGAACAAGGGCCTAGCGTGTGCAAAATTGCAAGAACAAGGGCCTAAGGTGTGCGAAATTGCAAGAACAAGGGCCTAGCGAGTGCAAAATAGCAAGAGCAAGGGCCTAGCGTATGCAAAAAATCAAGAACAAGGGCCTAGCGTTCGCAAAATAGCAAGAACAAGGGCCTAGCGTGTGCAAAATAAAAAGAACAAGGGCCTAGCATGTGCAAAATTGCAAGAACAAGGGCCTAGCATGTGCAAAATAAAAAGAACAAGGGCATAGCGTGTGCAAAATTGCAAGAACAAGGGCCTAGCGTGTGCAAAGTTGCAAGAACAAGGGCCTAGCGAGTGGAAAAGAGCAAGAGCAAGGGCCTAGCGTGTGCAAAAAATCAAGAACAAGGGCCTAGCGTTCGCGAAATATCAAGAGCAAGGGCCTAGCGTGTGCAAAATAAAAAGAACAAGGGTCTAGCATGTGCAAAATAGCAAGAACAAGGGCCTCGCGTGTGCAAAATAAAAAGAACAAGGGCATAACGTGTGCAAAATAGCAAGAACAAGGGCCTAGCGTTCAAGAAATAGCAAGAACAAGGGTCTAGCATGTGCAAAATTGCAAGAACAAGGGCCTAGCGTGTTCAAAATAAAAAGA
The DNA here is from genome assembly GCA_948144175.1 of Closterium sp. NIES-65. Lineage (NCBI taxonomy): Eukaryota > Viridiplantae > Streptophyta > Zygnematophyceae > Desmidiales > Closteriaceae > Closterium > Closterium sp. NIES-65. The sequence goes on from CANXME010002162.1 coordinate 412,997, forward strand.
ACAAGGGCATAGCATGTGCAAAATAGCAAGAACAAGGGCCTAGCGTGTGCAAAATAAAAAAAACAAGGGTCTAGCATATGCAAAATTGCAAGAACAAGGGCCTAGAGTGTACAAAATAAAAAGAACAAGGGCATAGCGTGTGCAAGATTGCAAGAACAAGGGCCTAGCTTGTGCAAAATAAAAAGAACACGGGCCTAGCGTGTGCAAAATAAAACGAAGAAGGGCCTAGCGTGTGCAAAATTGCAAGAACAAGGGCCTAGCGTGTGCAAAATTGCAAGAACAAGGGCCTAGCGAGTTCAAAATTGCAAGAACAAGGGCCTAGCGGGTGCAAAATAGCAAGAGCAAGGGCCTAGCGTGTGCAAAAAAACAAGAACAAGGGCCTTGTGTTCGCGAAATAGCAAGAAAAAGGGCCTAGCGTGTGCAAAATAAAAAGAACAAGGGTCTAGCATGTGCAAGATTGCAAGAACAAGGGCCTAGCGTGTGCAAAAAAAAAAGAACAAGGGCATAGCGTGTGCAAAATAAAAAGAACAAGGGCCTAGCGTGTGCAAAATAATAAGAACAAGGGCCTAGCGTGTGCAAAATTGCAACAACAAGGGCCTAGCGTGTGCAAAATTGCAAGAACAAGGGCCTAGCGAGTGCAAAATAGCAAGAGCAAGGGCCTAGCGTGTGCAAAAAATCAAGAACAAGGGCCTAGAGTGTGCAAAATTGCAAGAACAAGGGCCTAAGGTGTGCGAATTTGCAAGAACAAGGTCCTAGCGAGTGCAAAATAGCAAGAGTAAGGGCCTAGCATGTGCAAAAAATCAAGAACAAGGGCCTAGTGTTCGCAAAATAGCAAGAACAAGGGCCTAGCCTGTGCAAAATTCAAAGAACAAGGGCCTAGCATGTGCAAAATTGCAAGAACAAGGGCCTAGCATGTGCAAAATAAAAAAAACAAGGGCATAGCGTGTGCAAAATTGCAAGAACAAGGGCCTAGCGTGTGCAAAATAAAAAAAA